>JAPEHQ010000007.1:0-600000 GCA_027405735.1 Mucor racemosus
CTCAGTATTTTACCTAGTAGTATAGGATCATTAACAAAGCTGTTACGTCTTTCTGTACAGGCAATAATTTGGAAGCATTACCATCTGGAATATCTCATTTAACTGAACTCAAGATATTAGATGCTCAAAAGAATAATTTGAAATCACTTCCGAAAGAAATCTGGCTTTGTGTATCACTTCAAACATTGAATTGCTCTTCTAATTTGTTAGACTCATTTCCAGAACCTTATTCTGCGCCAAGCATTAGTTCTACATCAACATCATCATCATCTAATGCACCTCTACAAGATGAAAAAGCTCCTACTACACCTATACAATCAACACCAACAGAAGATGATAATAAAACCAATAATAACGAAAACAATATCCCTGCCAACCTCTTATCAAGTGGTTTTCATCCACCTCCTAATTTCAATCCTCCTTCTTTCTTTGCAAGCCCTAGAAATCATCCTCCGCCTTTGTCTCTCTCATTGCGCAATTTGTTCTTGGGTGATAACAGATTTACAGATGACATTTGGTCACCTTTGTCATTGTTTTTAGAATTGCGTACACTCAATCTTTGCTTTAATGATTTATATGAAATTCCTCCAGAAGGTCTTTGCCATCAACATTTATATGAATTGTATTTATCTGGTACCATTTGGCTTCATTACCTGCTGATGATATTGAAAAGCTAAGCTATTTGCGAGTGCTGGCTGTTAATGGTAATAAATTACAAACATTACCTGCTGAAATTGTAAATTGCGAAAATTATTAGTACTGGATGTTGGTAACAATACTCAAGTACATATATTCCAATTGGCCATATGATTGGAATTGGTAAGTTTACAATGACAAAAAAAAAAAAAAAAAAAAAACTATAATTTACACAACAAACCCTAACCCTAATCCTACTAAAACCAGGAATTGGAACTTGGGCCTCAAATCCCTTAATTTATCAGAAATAAACGTTAGAGATCAAAAAAACTCACCCAGAAATGCAAATCCCAGGAAAGATTTATCTGATTTCAGTGCTTTGTTAAGGTTGCGTATGTTGGTTTTAATGGATGTTACAATTCTCGTGTATCTACGCCTGAAGAATTCCATGATCGTCGTGTGCGTACATCTCCTTCTGAAGTAACAGTATGCATATGGTGTTGCTGATTGGTTAGGTCCCAGCGATCATTTAGCAACTTGGGATTTGGTGATGCCTCGTTTCAGGAATAAAGACGATGAATGTTTGTTTGGTTTATTTGATGGTCGAAAGCATAGCAAGACAGGTTGTAGATTAACTCGATTCTTAAATGATAATTTAACTTATCATTTGTCAAATGAATTGGAAAAGAACAAGAACGATGATACAATTGTATCCGCTTTAACGTACTTTTTTGGCTCTTGAAAAGGAATTCGGTTCAATGGATACTGCAGAAAAGATTTAGGCGCTTCTGCTCTTTTATGTTATATTTCAGGTACCAAACTTTATGTGGCCAATGTAGGCGATGCTCTTGCTGTGCTTTCTCGTAATAATGGACAGGCACATGAAATTACAAAAGCATATTCCTTTAAATCCTAGTGAAATTTCCCGCATTCGAGCTGCAGGCGGCTATGTTTCTAATGCAGGTCTTTTAAATGATGAACTCAATGTATCCCGTAGTTTTGGTTACTATCATCTTATTCCTGTTGTAAATGCAAATCCTTTTATCTCGTGTATTAATTTGGCTGAAAATGATGAATTTGTTATTATGGCTTCTCGAGGACTATGGGATCGTATTTCATATCAAACTGCAGTTGATATTGCTCGTACAGAAAAGGATGATCTAATGTGGCAGCACAAAAATTGCGTGATTTTGCATTAACTTATGGTGCTGATGATAATGTAATGGTCATGATTATTAGTGTCAATGATTTATTTGACAAGCGTGATAAGAGATTCCGTAATTTACGTGGTATGAATTGGGTGCTAGTCGAGTAGGTGGTACTGCAGATCATTCCTTAATGGATGATCCAATTGGCACACCAAGTATGATGGTAAAGAACAGCGTCGAATCAAGGATGAATCTCCTAGCGATTCGACTCTTGCACGTTTAGATCGTGAAGTACCTCCTCCAACAAATCAAGTAGCATTGGTCTTTACAGATATCAAGAGTTCAACGCTTTTGTGGGACACACAACCAGAAGATATGCGATCAGCTATTAAAATTCATGATGCTGTCATGCGACGTACTTTAAGAAGTATTGGTGGTTATGAAGTCAAGACAGAAGGTGATGCATTTATGGTTTGTTTCCCAAGATACAATTGCTGCTTTTTATGGTGTTTTACTGTACAACTTCAACTATTGGAAGCAGATTGGCCAGCAGGTATTTAGAGACTGAGGAAGGACGAGAAATTCAAAAAGACAATAAAATTATATATCGTGGTTTATCTGTTCGTATGGGTATTCATCTTGGTACGCCTGTATATGAACGTAATCCTATCACAAAACGTATGGATTACTTTGGTCCTGTGGTTACAAGGCAAGTCGTATTTGTAATGCTGCTGATGGAGGTCAAATTTGTGTATCTTCTGACGTTATTGCTGCCCTTCGAGAAATGCCTGGTGTCTTTGGAGATGACAAGTCAAGTTCAGCAGAGGCTTCGGATGTTACTATAGCTACTCATTCACTTGGTAGAGATATACAGCAATTAAACGACTTGGTTTCCATGTTGTAGAAATGGGTGAGAGACGTTTAAAGGGCTTAGAAACTCCAGAATGCTTTGTTTAGTATATCCCAAGCAATTAGCAGGCCGTATGGAAATGGAAAGAGTGAAGTTTTAGCTAGCCCATCACCTATCATCTCTACACCAACACCATTAACAGAGCATCCCTCCGAGCAATCTTCAATATACAATGGTGGTTTGACAGCTGAGAACTCTCCTCATTTAGCGGCTCAACAACGAAATGATAGTTATACAAGTGCAAGCGATGTTACGTATCAAAATTTACAACAATCACAATCTCAACATAAACAACAACAACTATTCTCACCTTCAAAACATCCTAATAACCGCCAAATTGATCCAGCACTTGTTGTATCATTGAGTAACTTGGCTATTCGTTTGGAATCGATCACTACTGGTACAGTGTTGAATTCTGCAGACAATAGTATTTACGCTCGCATGAATATACCCACAGGATTGCTTGGATCGATAACAGTAATTAATTGCCAATTCTTATTATTCGCAAGCTTTCAATAAGCGTATGCAAGAAATTGCTTCTGACGATGAATTGATGATGTTGATGGAAAATTTTGTTACTAGAATAGAGGTATGAATTCATGATATTTTGACAATATAAGCAATTAATAGGAAATTTCCTCCATAGAATGCTGCCTCCTCTCTTTATTTAAAGAAAATGGGAAATTTCGCTGGTGTTTTAGAAAAACTAGGTGAAGCAATTGAACTTGATCCAATGCATATTTTGAGAGCACTTCAAATTTACTCTGAAGTTACCGACTTGACAAGTAAACCCACAGGGTTATAATTATGATAATTTAGAGATCCCATTTATATATCCAAATATTCTGTTTTTCCAATGCAATAATTTTTTGTTTTTGTTTTTTTTTTCTCTATTTTTTTGTACAAATGCGCACTTATAAAAAAAAGCCTTAGACATCTTATTTTTAAATCGCAATTACTTAAACTATATATACAATGGTTGCATTCTCACTTTCAATAGAAGCGAAGCATAAACCCTTCCAACAGACGCTTCCTGTGATTTACAACCCAACACAAACTTTAGCTGATTGAAATAACAGAAAAAGCAAAATGTTTAGAATTATGATTGTAAAAAAGTTAGAAGCCCCTCCAAATCCTACCAAATATACACAAATTGGCATTATGTTATATGTTTCTGAAATTATTTCAGACCTCAGAAAAGCCTCAAAAGCACATAAAATTTACAACTTTTCTTTTACAAACTAGTTAGGTCTCGCTTTTCATCCCTACTCAACCTTTTTTTTTCACTGAATAATACTAAGAAAATTCATATGCCAATGTACCTGAGATGTTCAACTTTAATCCAAAACGCGTTTCCGAAAATATCCAATGTCCATTCAACGGTATATATTTTTAGTGCTAATGTGTTAGATTTTTACAGATATTTCACATTTCACTGCTACATATTCAAAATCTTGAGGATTCATATCTCTGCAAAAATTTAAGCTATACAAACACAATTTTTGATAATAAAACTTACTTGTTTTGAAGCATTCTACAACATATTTTAGTATAAAAAAATTCCTGAACACTTATTTTTTTTTTCATTTTAGGTATTTTTAGTAGATTTCAAAATGTTCGTTAAATTGAATAGCATTTTTTTTATATGAATAATAACTCATGTTAGTCTATTTAGTTTCTGAAAAGCAGCATTTATTTCTATTTAGTGGCCAACAACTAAGAAGAGAAGCAAGATGTTGTCTTGTATACCACTACCAACTATCAAAGGTACACCATAATTATTACTTATTAGCTTGTTAATTAATTTTACTAATAATTCAATTTTTATAGGTCAAAAGTAAAGGCGTATTCAGCTCAAAACGCTTGAAACAATTCAATTATGCTAATTTACATGGTTTATCATCTCTTGCTCATACAATTGCTATACCTGATTTTAATATTTTGTTTATACTGATAATCGAGTCGTTCTTCCATTAGAGTTAACTCACCATCCTTGATTAGCGTATCTACGATAATGGTCCATTATTAGCTCATGGTGTACAAAGTTATTAAAGGGGTTGTCTAAATCTCAACTTTATTTGGTTCAACCGTTGATGCTAAGCTAGCATCAAATTAGTTGTGTTGACTTGCAATAAAATAAGGTGTTATATCAAGTACGATGTTGGCGTTCAATGTATTTCAGTTAAATTGAACAGATAGAGATGTAATGTGTAAAACGGCTCCGATCTATATGAACACAAAAAAAAAAGATCCAAATTGTGATGCTTCATCTACCTGTAAATAGGTCCCAGTGAGTCCATGTTTATGTTTATGATGATGTTGGAAGGGTAAAATTAAACCTTAATATAAATCACCTTTAGCGCATTATTATCAAGTAAGACTATATTATCATCAAATAAACTACCACACAATATTAACATGTATAAATATTTACAGTAATAAGCTTGAATCAAGTGGATACAGCATTGTAAATTCTTGAAAAAGTTCACAAGTATTATCAAATCCCTTATTTTTAAGACCTACAAGCTTATAAGCGGAATATTAATTTTAAAATTTATTCTTGTCCAGATCATCAATTTTGACATTTTTTAATTTTTTTTTTTTGGTTTTGCAAATTTAGGGTGAATTATACTACCAATTATAAAACCAAAAAGTATACACATATACAGAATTTAGCCCTCTATTTGCTCAATAAAAAATAATAAACATTTTTATTGTAAAATATTACATGAAAATCCTTTAAACAAAATTCCGTTTTTGGGCCAAAAGTACAAAGTTTCATTACTTAACATTTAATATTAAGCTTTTATAAAATGTGTATTAGTTATGGCTACAATTTTCTCTCACAATGTAGTATATTTAAACGTTGATTTTGGTATTAAAATTTGATTTTTCTATTTTTTGATCAAAATCATGAGTGTTGGTAAGGATAAAATGAGTCCCCAAAAATGTCCGCTACAAAAACTGAATTTTCAAACCGCACATGGTTAAATATAAGAAAAGTTAAAAAAAGAAACGTATTTTTATTTAAAACTTAGATACACCATAGTATAAGAGACTTAGCAGTTCAATCTTGCTATGCTTAATTACGACATCGCTCTACGGGCTCGCTTTTGCAATTTTTTAATAAATGTATGATTCGACAGACAATTTTTCTGATAGAGAAATATGTGTTTCTATTATAGTAACAGATATTGTTGCCCATTTTGCTTAGTTTATAGTTCAGGCGCTGTAATGCTGCTTTTACATTCTCTGAAATGTGCAATTTAGCAGGGTTTTAAATGCGATAAATAATGTAAAGCCTTGAAAATAATCCTTTTCTACGTGTGTTGTTTCTCTCTTTTTGTTTTCATATTCCAAGGATATATTCACTACCGTTTGCGAAGGCATATCAGACTGTTATGTCAAAATCTAGATATAGCGCTACAACAGTAGTGGTATTATCAGGATATTATTGTTATTGTTGAACCTTTAATAGCTATTGTATCACTTGATAATCTCTTCTATATATAATCTCATTCTCTACATTGAATAAAACCCACCTTTTATCTTGTCTAATTCTTATTAGTTTTGGCAAATTACAGAATATGAAGCTTATATTCTTTTCATTTATCTGAATACGCATGCTAACATAAGGCCTAATCTTTCATAGAGATAGCAGTCTATATTAGAGACTAGGGTTGCTGTCGAGCCCAGCTTATTCTAGTAAATTTGGCTAGCAAAACCCGGCTCTACACCAGTACTATTAGAGACTGATATTTTCATTTAAACGTATTCTAAGATAAAATATCATTATTTACTGCTGTAGTAATGGACGTACTTTATGATTACCAGTTCAAATCAAATGCAATGATGTTAGTATATACTCAATAAAAACACTACGGCCCCCCTCTGTTGCACAAGATGATTTCGTTGTGTCCAGGTGAGTTTCACATTATAGCCTGAGCTGTTTTGCCTACTGAATACGGCTAAAAAGATAACAAGAAGCACATGGGCACAACAAAGAAACTGCACACGAGCACACCGCTAAGCCTGCATGTGCAGAATTATAGATTCTGTCCGTATGCATACATTTATTACATGTGTTTATAATAGTAGAATTGCCCACAAGCATGCACATCATTATCCCTATTTGTGCATAATAGTAAAATCTGACCATGAGCATAATTGATTTATCAAAATATGTTTAGGTTAAATAAAAATTAGAAATTTAATCAAGTAAAGAAATATCGTTTATTGGAATGAAATTAATAGGGTTTATATACTATTTGATTTGGGGAATTAATGGTGTGGTAAGGTAGTTTAGATGTTATTTAATAGTAATGTGTCATATTGGAATATCATGTTGGAATATCGCACTGGCGTATTATGCTTTTGTACCATGCTTCTATACCATGCTTTAGGAGCATTGTATAGTTAATATTTAATAAGGAACTTCCGGTTCCGGATCTGTTATTCTTTACTTTTTTGGATTTGACATGATCCGTTTTAAGAATGATACATCAATAATGAGCTGATCGTATGGGCACAAATTGGTTTTTCATGAGCATCGTGCCGTTCTCAAAATGCCAGTGCATTTGTACTGAATGAATTTTTAACTTGCATTTGTTTTTATCAACATAAATTATCTACAATACAATTGAATACGTTGTAGATGTAGAATGTAGAGAAATACATGCAAGAACCAATATATTTACAATTATCGTCATATGTAAATATTTTTTATAGCTATAATGTTTACAGGAACGACGGGTTTTGCTCAAGCATAAACTTAAATAATACTTACTGCTTAAATTTATATGCAAGCCAAAATCTAAGGTGATAGGTGTTACGATGTTACTTATCACGCATAAAACTTAAACAAATTAACCTTCTTTAAACTTCCTGTTTAATTTCGATTGTCAGCTATAAAAATATTTGTTTTCAAATATAACGATGATCATAACTATGGTTATTAGGCACGACATTAGATTATTCTTTTTTTGTTTCTATATCATTTGAATTTTATCACTTTTCTGGAACATTTCGGGAGTTGTTTGTAGCCAGCTCTAGCTTTTTATTGAGTAGATATAAATATTATTGCCTTGGATTTGATCTGGTGGTAATCAAGAAATACGTCTGATTTATCGAGACTTTATAAATTAAATCAACGTAAAAAGTAAAAAGTACCGTTTATTAGAATAAATTAAATATGGGTTTATATAGTTATTGGAATTGTGTGATAAGATCTAATGGACAGGATCCATTAGATGTGACAATAGATATTATTATTATGTGTATGGATATAACATGTTATGCTTCAGTGGTAATATTGCTATAAGTTTATGTTTCATTATTAGTTCCTGGTGACAGGATCAGTACGGGATAGATAAGATCTGCTAGATTTGTCGAGATCTTCTATATATCGATGTTGTAAGTCTGATAGATCAACGTCCAACAAAACAGTAGTATATATAATGATATTTGATCTTATAGAATTCGGTTAAATAAGAATTCACTATTCTAGATAAGATTTTACTTATTAAAATCGTAGTCCCTATGTTAGCTGCGTATTATGATAACCGTTTAAATAGTTATTATATATATATATATATTATATAAAATGTGGGGTAAATCAAACATGTATATATATATATATATATAAAATTGAAATTTTCCATTGTTTTTTCTTTCTGAATATACAATACAGTATGAAATTTATTAAAGATAGATTTCTCGGCAAAAAAGATATCGTTATAGATGATGATAGCTCATCAGAATCAGGACGCACAACAGTAGTAGATCCATTTGTGTTTCCATTAAAAACGTACCCTCAGGCTTGGATTGCTCTATTATTTCTCGTAATTTTAAGAACTGCCATTTCTGTATTTCAATTCACATTTAGTGTGGTACCAACACTCACTGGTGAAATGTTTAATGTATCTCTCACAGCTGTCAATTGGTTAGCGAATGTACAAGGTGTCATGTATGTATTTATGAGTTTCTTTACTGGTTGGATATTTCAAAGATTAGGTGTGAAACGATCTGTAAGTACTCTATCTAATGTTCATTATACATTGTCTCACAATTCATATAATAAATAGCTCATTTTGGCTGCTGTACTAAATGCAACTGGATCCGCTATCCGTTCTGTTGCAGTTAAGTTGAATCCGCCATCATTTATAATTACAATGATAGGTCAAATTGTTGGTTCATCTTCTGCGCCTTTAGCATTGAATATTATGACTACAGTAAGAATCTAGATTAAACATTTTGTCGTTAAATATTCATGCTAAAATAAATACGACAGTTTGCGGCTACATGGTTTACCGATAATATGAGAGCAACAGCTGGCATGTTTGTCGGTAAGTGCATCTAAAAAATTAAGGTTATCATATATTCCATAGGCTAATTTTTTACTATTATCAAATAATAGCTTCTAATTATGGTGCTATTCTAGGTATGTTCTTGATCCCAAACCTGGCCAGTGGACTCGATAAAATTCCAATGGTAGTTCATATTGTTTCTGGCATTGCAGTAGCTGCATTGATTCCAATTCTTGTTATGCCATCTAAACCTCCAACACCACTTCAAGAGCAACATCTGAGGGTTCAACACCTTCATTTTTTACTGGTATTCGTATGCTATCAAAGATTATAATTTTTGGATTCTTTTCTTGGTGCATGGCTTTAATGTTGGTTTAAGTATTGCATTTGGTTCTATTTTACTCAAGTCATTTCTCCTTACGGATATACAGATGCTCAAGCTGGTCAAATGAATGCTGTAGCTTTTTTTGCTGGTACATTAGGATGCTGTAAGCTCTAAAATATTTGCTTAATTTATTGGTAGTAATTAACACTTTATAAAAAGCTATTTCTGGTCCTGTTCTTGATGCAACAAAGCAACACAAGTTATTCTTGAG
Organism: Mucor racemosus; assembly: GCA_027405735.1. Classification (NCBI taxonomy): domain Eukaryota; kingdom Fungi; phylum Mucoromycota; class Mucoromycetes; order Mucorales; family Mucoraceae; genus Mucor; species Mucor racemosus. The sequence continues at coordinate 9,596 of JAPEHQ010000007.1, forward strand.
ATTGATTGCTCCCATGGTATTTGTAACAGACATTGGATTTATATTTATTAGTAAGTATATCTAGTTTATAGAATATATATACATATATATTGTATTAACTCTATTCCTATAGTTCAAAGAGATTCTTATGCTGCCATCTTGTTTGTGCTATCAATGAATCAATTCTTTTTATCATTCCTGGTACCTGTAGTAATTGAATTGAGTAGTGAGAGTACGTTTATATATATATACCTCTGATACACATATAAACTAACAAAAAACATCTTCATAGCCTCTTATCCTGTAGCTGATGCTACTACAAATTCAATCATATGGCAAGGTTGTCAAACATTTGGTTTCTTGATCGTATTAGTCATGGATCTATTAAGAGATTCAGAGGGAACACCAAAAGATAACATGTACCGAGCATTGATATTACAAGCCGCACTTGCCGGATTAATGATGTTACTATGTTTCGCATTTAGAGGACGCATGTTACGTACTGAAGCAATTGAGAAAATGCAGCAACTAGAAGCCGAGAATGAAAAAGGAACAGAATCACAACATCAAATAGATGATTTACAAGACGAAGAACATCATATAGATAATAATAGCAGAGCTTAATAGTTTTATTATATAAACAATATAACACCCATATTAATCATCTTCTAATTCTGAATCAGTATCATTTGATTGGAAAATAGATCTCTTTTGCAGTTGTCTAGCTTCTTCCTTCTTCTTTACTACACCAGCATGAAGTAATTTCAATTCTAATTCGGCTGTTTGGAAACTATCGGTACTACCCAATTCATCAAAACCGACAATTTTAGTTTGTGCATATCCATTAACCCATGCCATTACACATGGTAAAATTTTAATTTGTAATTTCTCAACCAAGAAAGGGGCATTTTGTACTTCAATCTTGATAAATCGGGTATCATAGTATTTTTGAGCAAGTTTCTCCAAATGTGTATCCATAATCTTACATCTTCTAAAATCCTTGTGATAAAAATGTCCAACAACATATTTATCTGAAGTTGTGATATCCATAAATTCCTTTTCTTTTGTGATATCGGTATATAGACCATGTTGATTTTCTGCTCTAGCATGGCGCCTTTCGAGTCTGTGAATTATAATTAGAAATATGCACTGAAAATAAAACATACAACAACTTTACTCGTCTTGAATTTCCTTGATTCTTCTTTCACGGATAGAAGAAGATACATCATTATCTTCTTCATTTTCAAGTTCTGCAAAAAGTGCTTCGTCGTCAGACAAACTTTCTAAATCACGTAATCTATCTTTTGAGATTAATACAAGTAAAAGATTTTTTATTTATTTTAGAAATGGCATATTTACCCTGAAGACATTTATTCTTTCTATATGATACAAACGCAAAAAAGGTTGTTTAATATAAAACGATTTGGAACAAGCTTATTAAGGCTGGGTATTAAAAATGTCAGAAATCAATAAACGACATCCAAGGTTGATTCAAACTTGTAAAGTCTTTTTTTTTATTTTTTTTTTTTTTTTTTTTTTCATGTGTGTTGACATGATATATTGCTAAACATTGTTTTATGGATTTATCTCGTAGAGTATGATTGTTGGTTTTTCAATGAAATATTTTAAAAAGACTTTTGGATAACAATTATATCAGGTATTATTGATCTTGTGGCTTGCTCTACAGTTTAATTTAATGTTGCACATGACACAAATATGTGTAATCTTCATATATACAGTAGTACTTTAAATGCCTTTTTCATAGCAATATATAACTCTAGTACTGTGAATAAATATATCGTGAAAAATGTAAACTGCGTCGTGCATCTACTATACCAAAACCAATGTCAAGTCCATTGGATATTCTAAAATGACACATATGTCTATACATGCTGTAAAATTCATTTTTGGATTTATTTTATAAAATTAAAATAAGATCCTACATTTAGCATGTTAAATTGCAATTATAAGCAAACATTATAATAAAAATACCTTTTGAACCTCTGAAAGAATCCTTTGAAATATAAAAAAATCGAAATTTTGACGGGATTCCAACGTACCTGACCTAAATAGTAATCCCGGTGTGTACAGTTACCATGACAACGACAGATTCGGAATTATGGCAAAAAGGAAAGGTACCGCTTGCTAAATTTAAAACTAAAAATCTCGCAGTAAGCATGGTAGTAATCGTGGCTGACTGCATTAGTATGCCAACAAAGAGCTAAATATATACTACTGCGCCGTTTTCCCCTATTTCATATAAAAGAAGGTCGAATTTTTGGTTGATATTTTCTCTTTACTCTTTTCTCATCAAGTTAGAACGCGCAATTTTATAAATATGCCTTCTACCCATCTTACTAGAGGAATATCAACAGCAGCCACTTCACCATTAGTAGGAACTGGTCGTTTAAATACATTGATGGATCGACTTTTATGCTTGTTGGAAAAAGTCTCTGATGAAGCATTTTGGAATGGTTTGTTTGGTGATCGAGTCTTGAATCTATTGAAGCGTTACTTTGGTAGTGATGTTGTCTTCTTGGGTTTCATTGTATATCTTGCACGTAAGTTTATATTATGTATACTGCATTTGTAGAGTTATTAACGAGATATACTTAGCAATTGTTGGCTATCAGTTACATAGTTTATTCTATTATCTTGTCAATTATGTCAAAGAAAGAATGTATGTTTCGATTCAAATTGGTAAAGACGAATCTGGATATGACGCTATTCAACAATTTGTCTCTACCAAAACTGCGCATATTCGTGATCTGCGTGATGTTGAGGGCCGATGTATTCATGAAGATTTGGACGAAAATGACATGCAAGGACCTAGTCCTCCACCTAAACTTCATCTCTACCCTTGTAAGTTAAGAAAGATGTAGTGTTGGAATTCAACTAATATTGGCATTTAATAGTGGATGAAATTGAGCATAAAATCATATACAAAAACCATACTCTTTGGGTAACCAAGAAAAAGAATGGTAGTGTGGGCAGTAACAAGGATAATTATTACAGCAACAATATCAAAGATTTGCTTGGTATGATGAACACCAATCCTTGCATTCAAATCACAATGAGAGGTCAAGACATGAAATTATTGAAATCATTTATTCAAGAATGGATTGACACCCACTTTGAAAAGGAAAATGGAAAATTGACAATTTACAAATGTGTTCCTACTCGTTATGAAGGTTTCGATTGGAAAACAGTTGGATCCAAGGAACTTCGATCATTCGAATCTGTTATTTTAAAGGATGGCCAAAAAGAACACATCCTCAAGGATATTCAAACATTCCGTCGTCGTGAACATTGGTATTCTATTCGTGGTATTCCTTATCGTAGAGGTTATTTACTTTATGGTCCTCCTGGTACTGGTAAAACATCCCTTGTTCAATCTGTCGCTAGTAAAGTCAATATGAATGTCGCCATTATCAGTCTTTCAGGTAGCATGGATGATGAACACTTTAATGTCCTTTTACAAGAAGTACCTCGTAATAGTATTTTGGTCATGGAAGATATCGATCATTGTGTAATTAAGGATCCCAGTTCAGAGAATGATACAAGCAATGCAAAGATTTCAATGAGTGGATTGTTAAATGCTTTAGATGGCGTAGTAGCACAAGAAGGTTCTATGGTGTTTATGACATGTAATGATGTAAATCGTATTCAACCTGCTTTATTGAGACCTGGTCGTATTGATATGAAGATGGAATTGGGCTATGCTGATAAAACTCAAATCAACAAAATGTTTTGGCGTTTTATGGGTGAGGATGATATTGAAACTTCCAATCAAGATGATACAGATATTGATGATGAAAATGAAAAGAAGAAGCCAAAGATGATTTACTCTGAAGAACTCAAAGATCTTGCTCAGAAGTTTACTGAAATGATTCCTAATTTACAAGTAACTCCTGCAGAACTTCAAAATTTCTTTATCATGAACATGATGGATCATGAGGATTTCGATGTAGATGAAGCTGATAAAACTCCCGCTGATTATGCTTACTTGTTGGATGCTGTGCCTGCATTTTTAGAAACTGTTGCAAAGGATCGTAAGCAAGCTATTGAGCACAATGCCGCTAAAAATCAAAAAGAGACTACCACTTCCACTGATCCCGCTACTACTATTACCACTGTCGATGATACCGAAACTATAAATAATAATGAAGCCAATACCACAGACGAAGAAGATACCAAAACCGTTGTTGAACAAGCAGCGCTTCCCAAGTCTGATATAATCAAAAAACTTGAAAATTAGAAAATATCCTCTCTTCCTGCTCTCCCTTCTTCCTAATTGTACATACTTGGTCAAGTTTCGTGATAAATTAATTGCTAAACGAAAGGCCGTACATCGTTGTATCTAGCGTCGCAAGATACGAGAAACAATAAGACATACAACTTTTATATATTATAAATAAATTAGAACATTAAACAACCTAAATGCTTTACTAAGAATGCAAATTTCGCTCTTCCGTCTTATGCAATTTTTTAAGCTTGCATTTTAGTTTAAACCTTTCCCTCAATCTGTCATTATCCCACTAACAGAAAGATATCGTTTTTTCCAGCCAGATGCCATTAATAAACACCTTAGTAAAAAGTCGCACTTTCGTGGCAAAAATTAGGTTAAAATCAAAAACGAGAGTATTGGTTTGGTACACGTTTGAAAACTTGGCATGGCCTCAAACACCCAAAATATCACATATAAAGTGCTGAAATGGTTTATTATTGAGATTTGCCGCGATATTTATAGATGATCATGCTATTTGAATTATATATTTACAAGAGTGTCTTCTCGTTTTATAAACTTTACTTTATAAGGGGGTGGTAAAATGTTCAAACCAGCATTTTCTCTTGCACTTTCAATGTTGGGATATTCATGTTCAGAAACAGGTTCAATTTTACACCTAGCAAATACTTGAATAAACGCACTGAATAATTCTACTTCAGCCTAAATGAAGCGTTAGTTTTTATTTAAATCATGTATGAATCATACAACATACCAAGTAACTCCCTGGACAAAGACGTCTACGTATATACATTGCATTAATTCAAAAAAGTTATTTTTATTCATCATGCATACATTACCTTCCCCAACCAAAATTAAAATGATCTCTCTCTTCAATTTTACCATTAGCTGCAGATTGCATAGTTTTGAGGTTATTCATAAATCTCTCGGGCAGAAATGAGTCAGGATGTATAGGATATTGTTTGGGGTTCTTGTGCATACTGTCCATATTGGTAATAATAGTACAACCTTTAGGAAGTATGTAACCATCTACTTCGACTATACGAGGTCGATCCAGTTTAATACAAAAGTGGATATACTACTATTTTACAGACTTACTATCTCTATCAGCAGTATGAGGAAGGCCAAAATAGGTTGTAGGTCTGTATCTCATGCATTCTTTCATTACAGAAAGACACAAAGGTACTTCTGTGCGATCATTAAAAGTGGGAATGTTGCCGTTGGTTTGAATGAACTTGTCAATTTCACTAGATACTCTCTTTTGCAATTCGGGATGGTGACACATGATGGCTAAATTCCAACTAAACGTAACTGATAATGTATCTGTGCCACCAGTGATAAAATCAGCTATATATAAAAAAGTGAAGAGCTTAGATTATAACCAAATTTTAGGATAAACCATGTACGTACATAACAAAACATGTCTATCTTTGTCAGGTAAATCAAACCCATCTTTTTGTAAAGATTTGACAACGTTTGGACCCTCTTTCATCAAAGCTTCTTCAATCAGCTTTTTAAACGTAGGATTTCGAACAGTATCAGTAAAATGTTTCATTTCGGCTTGTGTACCGGCAAAATAATCAATGATGGAAATAATTGGCAAGAAATTTGGTTTATCTTTTTCCAAAGCCAAGAACTTCATACTTTTTTCAATTATGTGAATTATTTTCAAAAATTCAGGGCTATCAGTCGATTCGAAACGCCTTCCAAATGCAATTGTAAAAACTACATTAAGAAAGCATAATTCATTGGATTTGTAAGGATCTGTAAATCCATTCTTTTCGGTGGATTCCAGTAACCGGTTGACCAATCCAGAGGTTTCTTTGTGGATAGATTCCATATAGTTTTTTATTTGCTTTGGAGCAAGAACAGATAAAGCTATAATATATACATTTTCGTTCATTGCTAAGATCAAACCAATTGGATACAATCATGCATATGTTATATTGTACATACCTGCAGATCGATTCTTATTCCAGTGAACACCAGGCTGAGAAAATGCAAGTCCTCTGTATGAACGATACATCAGTTTTTGGAAAAGATGCTCTATATATCATATTATTTTAGTCTTACCTTCCGCCATTACTAAAGTACTTGTTTGAATATGTGGAATAAGGTCTATAGGATGTATCAACACCATGCGTTAAGAAAATCTTGTGTGCCAGTATAGGATCATCCAATACAATCCAAATTCGACAACCCATTTTCAATTTGATGATAGGACCTAGTTCTTGATGCCATTTTCTTACTGTTCTTCCAGGTAATGGCCCAAAAGACCACATGTGCCCAATATAAGGATATCCACAGCTTGGCGAAGGGATTTCTTTACCATTTTTGCTTTGCTTATATGAAATAAATTTATATGTTGAGAATACTAATGTAGCAGCTGCAGCTATAGTAACAATAGGTAATATATGATCTTTGTCAAAACGAGCTGATTTAATATTTTCCAGATAATTAGTGGCTGTGTACATGATGCTTTAAAAAAAACAAAATAAAGAAAAGTAAAAAGGAAAAAGAAGATGTTTTTTAAATATTTATCATAAGGCTGTACATGTATACAATGCAAGGTTAGCATAAATGTAAGGTGTTGTAATACAAATTTATTGGCAAGCATATTTCCCATGATGGGTATGGCATAATGAAAAGATTAAATATTGTGTTACTCACCTCTGATATTAAGTTTTTCAGAGCTTATGAGAAATTTTGCTCAACCAGCACATGTAGCTTGTAACTATCACATCCTTAAACAGTATCCAGCTTTTGAAAATCATTTGGAAATTGTTCAAAAAGTTCTTTTATATTAGATTATCTAAGGAAAATACGTCTCTAATCTATTTCAAAAAGTGAGCAGATAATTTTTCTTCTTGGATCGAAGTGTATAAAAAAGCGATTTAATATCCCTAAATCATTGTCCTTTTATCATGTTCTCGGTATTACATGTATATATGTTAATGTTTGAGCCATGTAATATGATATTTATTGCTTATATATACATGATGTACATATTCAGTTGTTAAAAAAAGTTGTCGCAATCGTAGCGTTTGATAAGCTTAAAAATAACTAGTCTTCAAAATTGGAGTGTTCTACTTTTTTAAGTAACTACTTTCATATATTAAGCACTTTTTTGGGACATATCTGACGCACTATAAAATAGGATTGGCAACGAGTCGAGCTGGCTCGATAAAACTTGATCGAGTTTTTCAGTCTCCTGAAACTCGAGAGCTCGAGGAAGGCTCGAACAAAACTCGGCAACTCGAGAAAAACTCGACAACTCGAGGAAAACTCGACAGCTCGAACAGCTCGATTAGTAGCTCGACTCGACTCGAGGCTCGCGAGCTTTGTTTATGCAATCTCGAGTTGGCTCGTAGGCTCGAGTAAAACTCGACTCGACTCGACTCGAAAGGCTCGACTCCAATACTACATACAACATAGTATATGATTCATATTTTTGCCAATGGTCACTCTTCCAATAAAAGCCGAACAATCTCCGGAAGCGGCCATCTAATCATATTTCCAAGCTTTAAATTTCCAGAAAAAATCACCGGACAGCCCGGACGTGGTTGTTTAAATATTTCAAGCAGCTATAAGATGCAGGTATCGAAATTTTATACAAAAATTAAGGTTCGACTGTATTGCTATTAAATATTCAAAGGCTTATTTTAAGTAAAGCATAAATACAACCTACAACATTATTTATTAGCTTAATAGCGGGTTTAATTTGAAAAGTATAAGATGATACAACCGGATTAAAAAAAAGTCCATAAAATCACAAATTTAAAGGATTATATATAAAAGCACTACGGCCGACCTGTGCTGCACAAGATAATTTTGTTGTGCCCAGATAAGCTGCACACTATATCCTAATTAGTTGTTGCGCACACTGAATAATGGCTATAAAGATAACAAGATGCACATGGGCACAACAAAAGAAACTGCACATGAGCATAACGAAAAGCCCGTATGTGCAGAATTATAAATTCTATCCGTGTGCATAACATTAATATCATGTGTGCATAATAGTAGAATTGCCCATAAGCATATCATTATTCCTATTTGTGCATAATAATAAAATATGGCCATGAGCATAATGAGCTGATCGTATGGGCACAGATTGGTTTGTACATGGGCACCGTGCCGTTCTCAAAATTCCATTGCATTTTTTTACTCGAATAATGGGTTTTTAAATTACATTTGCTTTTATTAATATAGATTATAGACAATACAATTCAATACGTTATTGATGTAGAGCAATACATGCAAGAGCCAATATATTTACGATTATCATCATCTGTAAATATGTTTATAGCTATAATGTATACAGCAAGAATCGTTTTTGCTTGAGCTAACAGTTGTTTTTGAAGAAATATTGCACAGCTTTAAACAAAAAATTTCTCCTCTGCTTAAAAAAATAAAGCAATTGGAAAAATGCTCGGAATCAATGAATATTGATCCAAATGGGCTAGAAGTTTCAAAATATATGCTACAGCTGTAACAGTCGTATCAAAATTTTATCGTCCTATTGATTTTCTGACTAAATTGTAGGAAAAAGAGCGCATTTGTTTTATAGAGGCGGCCTATGGCTTGGGAGACCATTTCAAATTAGAAATAGCGCTAAATCTGCCAAAGCCATTAAAACTAATAAGTAAACATCTTTTTCATGCATAATCAAAGTTTTAGTGTAATGTGTTTTACATTTATTTTTTAAAAGAGCTAAGGTCTTGAATACTAATTTCAGCAACTGGATGTAGAAAATACCAAGAAATGTGTTATCATCAAAACGATATATACGATAGCAATTATTATAAATATACAATTATGATGTAATCTCAGTCGAGGAGGATGGATGTTGCTCAAAGTCAGGAGACGAAGAACTACAGCTTTTAGTCAAAAAGAAGGTAGGAATATAATCTTCATGACAGGTTTCTTTTTCATCACAACAACCGCTTCAGGCGCAACAGAAGTAATGGAATGCATACCTTGTTTGCGAATAGGGTCTTCTTTCTTGAATTGCTTACATTTTTTCTTGATTGATTGTAGTAAGTTGCTTTTTCTTTCGCCATAATCCCAAGAAAACTGATTACCAACAAAGATGAACATGTAGGAAATGTGCATATACATACCTTTTCTTTGATTTCTGTTTTAGCGTATGGGCATAATGCAAGCGCTTCTCATAGGCCGCTGTAAACTGTATTGATGTATTATTAGCACCACTTTGTGCTTTGTTATGTCTGTCTGCCAATTGACTCCATGTTATTTGCTTTGGCAAAGGCTTGAATGGTAACGGCACATCTACCGCTCTAGCCATAGATACATCAATTAAATATTGCTGTGGTTCCAATATTCGCTTTGAGCTAAAACTGTAATTGTACAAAGATTAATGCCTGTCATTTTAATTGATCCAAATGCATGCAATAATAATTTGGTTATAACTACATACCTACTTTGCATTACTTACAATTTTAAAGGGGCTTTTCAACTCTGTCACAATGTAATCTGCTGCGAAATGTGATTTACATAAACAAAACTCTTCCTTTTTCATGTCTAAAAACTGCTCAAACCGCTCAAGTTTATAAGCAGTTATCTTTAATCTAACCAAGAATGTTTTCTCGGGTATAGTAACATGGCTCATTTAAAGAAGAAAGATGTGATATTTCCTAAAACGTCTTCAGCTATATATCTTTCTTATTAAATATCATCAGAAATCATGATAACTGGCCATGTATTGATGTAAAATCAAGTTTTTGACCTTTTTTTTTTTTTTTTTTTTTTTAGACAAGCAAATGTTGCTATATATGCGGCAACATTTTTTCATTTTTATTGTAGGCAACCAGCCTAAATGTCGTAGAAAAGTTTATCATATAATCTTGCTAATGATTTGGTTGCATTCTGAAAGAATTTTAACAGCATATTTCATATCACATTTAACCAAGTTACTATTCTGATACAAAGTTCATCTGCTTGAATTCCTAATTTGAAAGAGTCACGTAAGGTGGTATCGCAAACTGAGTTACATGTTATTTATTGAAAGTTTAGTACAATGCTTTTTTGTTGTTCACCTTTAAAGTTCTCGATAAAATACGTACATGACAAAGGATAATACTCCATCCTTGTTCATCAACAGTCCTGTTCGAAAGTCTCTTCAAAGACTTGTACAGAACCAAACATTATGGACAGCACCCTTAATTGCCATTTTATTTGCATCATTGATACGTTGGATAGTTGCTTTAAACCCATATTCTGGTAAAAGAAAAAAAAATAACTCTAATTACAAGCAAATGTGGACAACTCATCTTAACGTGTGTGCTAACAATAGGCTTTAATACACCACCAATGTATGGAGATTATGAGGCACAGCGTCATTGGATGGAAATCACAGCACATTTACCTACTTCTAAATGGTACACTTATGATTTACAGTGGTGGGGTTTGGATTATCCACCTTTGACAGCTTTTCATAGCTGGTTATGTGGTATCATGTAAGCCATAAAAATGCAATATTAAGGGATAAATCAATATTAACGGCAATTTAGTGGCTCAAAGATAGACGCGTCATGGTTTGCTTTGGATACATCAAGAGGTATCGAAACTGAATCGAGTAAATTGTTTATGAGATCTACAGTGTTTGTATCAGAAGCTGTGATTTATATGCCCGCCGTACTAGTGTTTTGTCAAATTGTGTATGGATCAAATGGATATCTCAAAAAACATATGGCTGCTGTATTAATTTTAATGCAGCCTGCATTAATTATGATTGATCATGCTCATTTCCAGTAATGTATATTTGATGCAGTGAAATGGGATATCTGTAAAACTCATTCTGTCAAATTAGATTCAACAGTGTCATGTTGGGATTTGCTTTATGGGCCATCAATTGCTTTATGACAAAGCATTTTGTACTAGGATCTATATTCTTTTGTTTGGCATTAGGATTCAAGCAAATGGCTTTGTATTATGCTCCAGCCGTGTTTGCTTTCCTCTTGGGAAGATGTTTTACTGAAAAAAATGGAATTGTTTTGTTTGTAAAACTGGGTGTTTCCGTTATAACAACATTTGGTTTATTATTCTCCCCTTGGTTGAGCTCTATTGATGATATCAAGCAAGTATTTATTCGCATATTTCCAGTTGCTCGTGGCCTTTATGAAGATAAAGTAGCCAATGTTTGGTGTGCCATCAACGTAATAATCAAATTACGACAAATCATGACTGTAGAATCTGCTGTACACTTGAGGTAAAGTATTTGGAAGGGAAATAGTTTGATCTATGCATGAATTGACATGCAGATGAAATTGTAGTTTGTTAGCTACACTTGCTGTGGTCATTCCTGTTGGTATACATTTGGGTTTAGCGCCATCCAGAAGAAGATTCCTTTACGCTATGATCAATTCATCATTAGGCTTCTTTTTGTTTTCTTTCCAAGTACACGAGAAATCAATTCTTTTGCCCTTATTGCCTGTTACTTTACTTGTTTTAGAGGAACCCATTGCAACTACTATGTTTATGAATGTAGCCATGTTTAGCATGTTTCCATTATTAAAGAGAGAAGGGTTAGTATTACCTTACTTTATCACTAGCATCATGTGGAATTGGCTTGTAGGAGGATATGGCCCCACTACATGTTTGGCGACAAGATTGGGTACTTTGGTAAGTCAATCTGGCAATTTTCTAGTGTATATTGGATTATTTATGCATTTTTCTCATAGGGAGTGCACATTATGTTTATCATTTGGCATGTTGCAGAAGAATTTATAGAAGCACCAGCCAATTTACCCGATATTTACACCGTGCTAAATGTATTAATCAGTTGTGGATTATTTACTCTTTTATTTGGCTATTACATTTATCGCCAATTTAAAGTTACTCCATTTATCCATGCCACTAATTCACCTAAATCAAAGACTCAATAAACAAACTTCATTCGTTACGATTTAATAATCCTGCTACTTCAAGAGATTTTCTACACTTTTAATAGAGCTTTACAAAATTCTGGGACATTATACAGTATATTATTTAATAATATGCGAAGAGTTCATTTGAATTTTTGTTTGACAAAACTTATGTAAAAAGCAACGATTTTAGTAGGTATATACGTTTTCCCGCCATAGGGCTGATAATTTATTTTCTAAATACTAATACATGATTTTTGGTGAAAAAGTTGATATGAATCCATACCATTAAAATGGCCTATTTATATATTACTTATTTATGTATATGTTAAGCTTGGCAGTCTGTAGAAAATGCAGCATGTACCGTATATGTAAAGTTATAAAGATGTAAAATAGTTTATGCCCACTATTTACAAAAAAAAAAAAAAAAAGAAAAAAAAAAGTTAGTTAAATGTAATCACAATAAACATCTATTCAAACTTACCAAATCCCTAAGGTATTTCTTTGAAGAAATCCAACCAACTAAGGTTTTGTTTGCTTCCAACAAATCAATCTTTTGATGCTCTACCAACATCTCAGCCAAAGCATCCTGCACACCCTTTGCCATCCCCTTTGCATCACCACAAATATAGATGGCAGCATCCTTGTTTACAATCAATTCGTATAATTTAGCAGAATCTTCCTTGATCAAATCTTGAACATAAACCTTGGGTGCATCAGTGGCACGACTCTCTGCAATTCGTAAATGAGAAATTGTACCGTCTGCTTCAAATTCACTAATCTCCTTTTCAAACAAAAAGTCCTTTGACTTTTCACGGAATCCATAATAGACATAAGTGGGTCCAAATGAATCACGAATTTGTTGTGTAGGTTGATGGCCAATACCGCCCATAGAAAGACGAATATTACGTTGTGTTTGACGATGTTCCAAGAAACCAATAAAGGGTGCAATACCAGTACCTGGACCAATCAATACCAATGGACGCTCAGTTTCTTGAGGTAAAACAAAAGCATTGGCATTTTGACGAATGTACATGGGCACCTTAATATCTTCTTTTACAGCAACTTCAACGTTGGTAGGTGTAGTACGGCTAGGAATCAATTGTGTAATCTTGTCCATCCAAGGAGTAGCAACACCCTTACGTTGAGCTTTACCAGCTGTGATATATTCAACCACATTGAAGGCAAAGCGAATTTTACCTTGACGCTTGAGTGGAGAACTTGAAATAGAATAGAAACGAGGCATATGTGCAGGTAATAAATCTAAAAGACGATCAATTGGAGGATGACAGCTAGGGAAAGTTTCGAGAATATCAAGCAAAGTAGGTGTTTCCTCACGAATAGCATTGAAAGCAGCAGCACCTTGCTTACTACAAACATACATCAAGGACAATTTTTCTTTGGGATCAGTAGTATGATCGGCCAACATTCTAAAAAGAGCTTTACGGGGATGACTAGTCAAATCTACTGCATAACGGAATAACTCGATCAATGTGGTAGAAGTAGCTTTTTGTAAATGAGTTGGCAAATTCTCTCCTTCCACCTTGTAAAGATGATGAAATTCCTTTTCAGGTACATTCAATCTATTCAAAATTGCCTCTACCAATTCCTCGTCATTAGGAGCCAAAACACCAAATGCATCTCCAGGATCAAAATGGCTATCTTCACCAATATCAAGTTCGACTTCCAATGTACGTTTAACGGCATCAGGAGCAGTTAAACAAGAAACCATGGTAACAGGAGCATATGTAATTGGGACGGGAGTAGAAACAAAATCAGGCACCTTTCCAGAAAGATCTTCAGCTTTTTGACCTTCTATTTTGGTTAATTTAGCAACAGGGACAGATACTCGAGGTAATCCAGTCAATTTGGCACCTGCTTCTAATCCAGCCAAGTTAACGACAAGAGGAAATCCATTTTTGAAGATCTTATTCTTGCCATTCACAAGTGTGTCATCCAGTTTTGTATAATCAGAAACATTTCCAGGTAAATTTTCTCTTCTTGCTTCCATGGTGAAATTATCGACCAATGTATTTTCCAAATTGGTATACTTTTCGACTAAATCAGGAAGCGATTTCTTGCGATTTTTCATTGAATAGGGGATGTCTACAGGATCAATAACTAATTCTGTCATTTTCTTTTCTAATTCCTTTTCATGAGCAATCGAAGATTCAATTGAAACATTGTTATCTTGCTTCAAAACTGTAGGCAAAACCTCCCATAACTTTTCAATCCAAGGATCGACAATATTCTCCAAACTATGAATCCAAGTTTAATTACACTGCTGACAAATATGTGTAATTTTAAAACTTACCCTTCAGCATCATCTGCCAATCCTTTCTCATAAAATAGTTGAGCACCCAAATCCTTGAATTTCTTCTCCAATTTTTTACCACTATTGTTAAAATTGGAATAATTACTGTCACCTAAACCCAAAATAGTGAATCGAGTATTGGCAAAGTAAGTTTTATCCTTGTTACGACGCAAAAATCTCCAAAATTTAAGTGAATTATCAGGTGAATCACCATCGCCAGTATTAGAACTGACCATAATGATGATACCAGCTCCTTGTAATGGTGCCTATATTTCGATAAATTAATTGGAAAACGCAAAATAGAGTGATAAAGCATACATACCACAGCAAATTCATCCATAACAAAGCATTCACCTTTATAGCCTTTCTTTCCAGCTTCAGTATGAATGTTCTTGGCAATCCATTCAGCATTACCAGTTTGAGATGCCCAAAGAATAAGATAGTCTGAAGCAATATCTGCCATATTTATATTTAGAAAAAGAACAAAAAGATACTAATGGTCTAATCAGATTTTTTTAGATGCCAAACAATGGTTTAGATGGAAGATGATGGGTGCGTTTGAATGCCAGCCATGACTGTCACCCATTGTAAAATTGTACCTGATTTGCTCTGTTCCTGAGTAATACAAATACCAGGATTAGGATGATAATTGGATAGATAGACAAGCCGAGGAGTATTTGTACGTCAAGATTATAGGGATAATGCATAAAAGACATTCTAAGCATTCATTGTTCTTATAAAAGACATCAAATGAGCCAGATACTATGGCTCTTTAAGTCCCAAATCCAAATAGCAGATTTTTCGTTGTTGCATAATCTTTTAAGGATCCCGTATATTATAGATATACATTGAAATACTAGAGGACAGATGAAAATAAGATACTGGGCGCTTAAATTACTGATTAATTAATAGAAAATATAATATCTTTGGTATTATGGAAGTATATAGTAGGCAAATCTTATAATTGGACAAATGTACATGAAAGAAATGACAAGAACCACCGATCGAAGTTTTAAAGATGCACTTTATCAAGAACTCTCATTGCTACTTCCATAAAGCCTTTTGTTTGTAATTCGAGCCTATATTTCTCAGGGCAAGGCATATAAACATATACAAAAATGCCAAAGTGTATCAAATTAAGGACTTGGTTAAACTGTTTTCCTCATTATGACCGTTTTCCCTTTCAGTCTACTGAGGGGACCTTTACGGTTACTTAAGGAAGATGAAAATTTTGCCTTTTTGTTCTAATCTTTTGTCTTTTTTTTCTACTTGTTTTTTCTACTTATTTTTGTTTACGAATTTTTTTTGAGATTTGAGGTATAGTATGCCATTTTTTATTAGAATTACATGATATTTTGCTGTTCTGGTGGTCCTGGAAAAGGTTACAGTCATCTTACGACGAATATTGAACTACAAGATCATGTCCGCTCGATGTAAGTAAGTGTGTATCCCTGTTGTACCTGTATTTGTAAAGACCCAAAATCCTTTGATATACTTTCTTTTGGCAATACTGTTTCATATTTAAATCATTTTAATAAAGATTTGGTATTATTATTATAAAGTTATAAAGACTCTATGCTTTCCTTGTCAATTTTTTACGCTTTTCTTGCATTTTCACACATACCATAATCAACATATTTTAAGAAACTTTTCTTTATCACAGTCATCTTTGAATACATCTTCTTTTCTTTGAAAAGACCAATATGAAATTCATTTTTAATTGGATTCTATCTATTCTGTAGTAAACTGCACATATCAAGTTTGTTTAATAATTAGGTTGAGTTTTAGATATCATCTAAAGATCTAGAAATATTGAAATGTCAAATTGTACTACTGGAACTTCCAAACTAGGAACTAAACCTCGAAGATCTTGTTTTAAGATCTTATTACTAATTCCTAGTATAGATTAGCAAAATAGTATATATTTATATCACTGAGATGATGGTAATCCATAAACCTTTACTTTACTTTTAAAACATCATTGATAAACTAAGAAGAGTTATAATTGTATTTTCATATTGCTGCTTATACATTTTTTTGCTGCATATTCAAACATGTTCAGTATCTCATTGGCGGTAGCTACCCTCACACTAAAAGGCTGCAAGATAAAGAGCATGTGTATTTATTCCCTTGTACAACACCTTTAGGCTCCTAAAAGAAGCCTAAGCCTTATCATGAGATATCTTTCATCAACTATTATCTTTTCATTTCTGTATCCATTTGTTATAAAAATACAAATATCCCAACTGTCATCCTATTCAACATTGTCCTGGCTACAAAATTTATTAAATGAAGCAAGGATGGTTACTATAGTGATTGTTTCATAAATTTGAATGATGCAGAAATGGCCAGCTTAAAATTGAGAAAGCGCATTTGAAATCAAAATAAATCGAGAAAATACTAAGGTATTGCAATGATGGGTATTAAGTAAAGTCTAAATTATTTTTCATTCTCTACCAGGATATTTAGTTTTTAGATTGCTGTGAAGACTTTTTTATTTTTTTATAAATTTTGCGAGAGCTCTTTTTGTGATATAGAAATCCATGAAGGGACGACTGATATGCAAAGCTAAAACCACAGGATAGTACTCATTAGCGTCTATCCAACGAATTTTACCTTGTCAAAAAATATTGATTTTTGGTCGAGAAAATTGAGATTGAATGATTGATTTTTGGTGATACAAAAAAAGGATTCATTTTGGACGAGGATATACAAGAATAAATTTTCGGTTTTACAAAAAAAAATTCAAAAAAATTAATATCTCCACGAAAAATAGGGCTACAGCTATGTGTAAATACTCATTCTGTAGATAATTTTGTTGCACATAATGCAAAAATAAAATATTTTAGGGTTGTATTTGAATGAAGGGTACTTTTTGATCAAAAGCCGTTAAAATTTGACATTAATTTTACTAGAGATTTTATGAGAAAAATATTTTCAAAACCTACACAGATCGATTCAGAATTAAAAACTGAACCCAAGATATTTAATACGCTAGTTCAACTTACTATGCATTTTTGTGAGTAATTAAACATACAAGGTTTTTTTTGGATTTTTTTGGATTTTTTTTCCATTTGAACACTTTTTTGAATTGAAGCTCAGTCACCTGTGCATATCTGATTATACAATTTTATATGGTGATATTCAAAATCGGAGCGTGCTCCCATTTCAATAGATAATCAGGAAATGAAAAATGTAGGGCTATATTTGAGATGCTATAGAATTTTTCCAAAAGAGCTATTTCTATTCATCTTGATTTTTCAGCGAGTATAAAGGCTTCAAAAGTAAAACACTTGTTTTTCCCCCGCTTAAAATCTCAATCTAAGATGTCAAATATCTCGAGATTTTATAAGCTTGCAAATAATAGTTTCTAAGCTAAATCTTCTTGTTTTTCAATGTTTTATTATATATTAAAGTTTCAGGGATGGTTTTTTTTTGGACCCCCAAACCTCATAATTGTAAATCCTGTTTTTTTTTGTTTTTCTATTTTGTAGTTTTAACGATTTGGAGATTTTTCACGTTTTTTTTTACAAAAGTATCGCTAGGAATCTGGCAACCAACTTTTCTGTAGTAAAATTGGCTGCTGAAAACGAATCTGCAATCCACTTTATTGTATATATCAATTTCGCCGAGATTTTTGTGTTATAAACTTTGCTGGATTCTAGTATATACGCCTATGGCAACCCTTAAATTTTATTATAAAGTCTTACTTGAACACATAATAATAAAAGTTGTTGAACAATTTATTCCACACATTTTGATATATAATTCTAGACGTCAAGTCTGGTTTCAACAATTTTAGAGGGAAAAAACCAGCCAAAAAACGTGAATATTTGTACTGGTGGTAATCAATTTTAGCAGAAACTTGTTTTCAAAAACAATATCCATCCATTCAACATTGTCCCGGCTAAAAAATTTATTAAATGAAGCAAGGATGGTTACTATAGTGATTGTTTCATAAATTTGAATGATGCAGAAATGGCCAGCTTAAAATTGAGAAAGCGCATTTGAAATGGAAATAAGTCAAGAAAATACTAAGTTATTGCAATGATGGTTATTAAGTAAAGTCTACTTTATTTTTCATTCTCTACCAGGATATCTAGGCTTTGGATCGTTGTGAAGACTTTTTTATTTTCTTATAAATTTTGTGAGAGCCCTTTTTCTGTTATAGAGATTCATGAAGGGATGACAGGTATGTACAGCTAAAACCATAGGATAGTACTCATTAACGTCTATCTAATGAATTTTATCTCGTCAAAAAATATTGATTTTTGATCGAAAAATTTGAGGTTGAATGATTGATTTTTGGTGATACAAAAAAGAATCAATTTTGGACGAGGATATACAAGGGTAAATTTTCGCCGACCAAAAAAAATGATCAAAAATAATTAATATCCCCACAAAAAATAGGGCTACAGCTATGTGTAAATACTCATTCTGTAGATAATTTTGTTGCGCATAATGTGAAAATAAAATATTTTAGGATTTTATTTGAATGAAGGGTACTTTTTGATCAAAAACCGTTAAAATTTGATATTAAATTTACTAGAAATTTTATGAGAAAAATATTTTCAAAACCTACACAGATCGATTCAGAATTAAAAACTGAACCCAAGATATTTAATACGCTAGTTCAACTTACTATGCATTTTTGTGAGTAATTAAACATACAAGGTTTTTTTTGGATTTTTTTGGATTTTTTTTCCATTTGAACACTTTTTTGAATTGAAGCTCAGTCACCTGTGTATATCTGATTATACAATTTTATATGGTGATATTCAAAATCGGAGCGTGCCCCCATTTCAATAGATAATCAGGAAATAAAAAATGTAGGGCTATACTTGATATGCTACAGAATATTGACAAAAGACTTATTTCTATTCATCTTGATTTTTCAGCGAGTATAAAGGCTTTAAGTATACCATAAAATTATATTTGGTCTGGTAAACGATTTATTTTATTAGGTTATGAGCAGTGTTACTGTGTCCAAGTCTCACATCATTCAACATTTAAAAAGACCATTGGGACAGTTTGGAAACGTTTTAACTTTTACCATATCAAAGATACCAAACATCAAGTTTTAACTTTAAAACCTGTTCCGTTGGAGGTTAAATCATAAAAGATATAGCTGGCTCTGATTTTGAAGTTTATTATGGTAGCAACCTTGAAAATCAGGTTTCATGGTGCTCCCTTTGCTCAAAATTGCACAATCAAAGACATTCATATATATATATATATATTAGATTTGAAGATATTCAATTTGCTCAAACAAGTATATTTATTCAAAATGTTGTTAGAGCTTTGATCCTTGAGGAAGCACAACAAAGCCGATGACAGGGAAGTGAGTGTAAGATGTGAAACCATACTCTTCTTGTTGATTCTCAATAACAGTTTCATTAATAGTACTATGTACCAAAGTACCTATTGCAGGCATCATACCGGTATCAGTAGGTAAAACAGCAACCATTTGGCCTAATCTTGCCTTTAAAGAACCATCATGTGTAAGATTGGCAAGTTTCCAAGATTGTTCTTTAGCGACTACAAGGGCTTCTTCTTCGTCTAATTGATCCAAATCATTGAGTGCATCAAAACGAACAGCTGCCAAAGTCTTTGTCAAATGCTCACCTAAAACGGGAATGTTGGACTCAATCCATTTTCTACCTACAAATTGACTAAGGAACCAAACATTCATAGCAATATGGAGATCGGCCAAAGATAAAGCTTTGGTACCCAATGCCCAAAGAGAACCATTTTGATTGCGTGATTTGACAAGGTTTTCAATAGCTTGAAGTTCTGCATTTAAACCTTGAAGCATGAAGGGGGCAGTAAATGCAAGCATTTCGGGATCAATTTTACGGCCTGCAAATTGAGCACGATCTTTAACAAATGCTTTTCCCAAAGCGCCCATGGGGATTTGAGAAACAACAGATTGGAATACGGAAGTCTCGGTCCACCGTGCTAATGATAAAATTGAATATTCGGTAGAGTTTCCTTGTGCATCAAGGGGATAGAATGTTGGCTCTGGGAATCTGCAAGTATATGCAAACACTAATTAGAATCAATTGGTATTACTCATGCAAATTGTTAATAATACCTTTTTTCAAGTTCAGCAAAGATGACCTTGGAATCGCAATAAGTATGATTGCCGATTTGAAGGACGGGAGTCTTACGATAACCGGCATCAAGAGGTCTACGAAGAGGACGAGGCTCAATGGGTGAAATCATGACAAGTTTAAAGTCAACATTCTTGTATTGTAAAGCCCATGCTACTTTTTGAGCGAATGGAGAGCTGGGATACCAATGCTTTTAAAGAATTTTAACAAGTTATTTTTCATTATAATTCATGTTATTTCTTACCAAAATAAATTGAGGGTTGGTCATGGCTTTGATTTGATGCTTGATTTGAAGTGGAATAAAGGGTAAAGTTAACACATTTGAGCTTTCTACTACAAATACTTTTTTTTTCCCTTCATTTTGCTCGTGACCATGTTTTCTTTTCAAGATGAGCAAGCATAAATCACAATTATGGAAAGAAGCGTAACCTTTCAGCGAATTGTCTGTATTAAGTAAATTTTGTATTATATTCATCAAAGCTTTGAGTTAATTGGCATCCAGGAGTCTCGGGTAGGACGCATTTACGACAATTTTAACATTTCGACAAACTTCATGTCGAAGCCTTGTGCATTTAGTATCGCAAATATGAAATTTATTTTATGAAAATTCAACTAAAAACTTTGATGCTTTTATATTTCTGCTTGTTGACACATGCTTATTCAATGCATTTAATCCTTCAACTTGATAATTCGATTTTTCCTACGAGTTTCCATTTACAAATAACCCAGCTGATCTTGTTATTTTATAAGCATTTTATAAGAGAAGAGCATCAAATCATCATTCATTTTCCACTGGCTTTCACAAGCGCATCAAATGTGATATTCTTTTCGGGTAAGTCGCTGTAGTAACTTGAGTAAAAAACACCGGTAATGATACAAAATTAGCATCTATTGATGAGGCTTCGTTGTCATTTGGGTGCTTCCTCTTGAGCTCATATTTGGATTTGGTTGCTAACTATTTCTTTGTATAATATGATTTGATAAACTGGAGGTGATAATCAGCATTTCATTTGGACGTTTGATGGAATTTGCTACAATCTACTATTTATTCCATCAATAGTATGTGCTATATTATTAATTAATTAATTAATTAATCAATCAATCAATCACTTTACATACAATCGTTTTTAAAAAAAGAAAAAAGTTTTACTGTAATTTCATATTCAGGATATGGTTTTCAAAGCAAGTAAAGTGCACGTTAGTATTTAATAACCCCTTTGAACTACTGCAACCTTGCGTACAAAACTATTTTTATGCAGTTTAATCAATAGCAACATTATGGTCTGTGGGAAAATAAGGAACCCTAAATCATCTTATTACTGTGCTGTTTTCTGGATTACTCTTTATCCGGATTTAGTAATATTCGTAGACCTGCAGGAGGCGGGTAAAGGTGTTTGTTTCGTATTATCAATCAGATAATGATAATTGAAAGGCAGAACTAGCCTAAATCATTTATATAATTCATCGATCGATGTAATTTTAACGCGATAATCCTTCCTTTTATTCTTTCAATTTATTAGAAAAAAAATGTCAACAACACAAGATGTTATTTTGGTAATATAAAAAGCATGTAATATCAATAGTAATAGTATGGCATATCTAACAAAATCAAACAGCACTGGTACCCCACGTCTCCCTTTTGTCAAAAGACTGCTTGGATTTTAAATTACAAGAAAATTGATTACAAGATTGTTTTGATCGATAGATGTGAACCCCGTCCTTTGCGTAGACCTCTTGATGGTGGTTATAGAAAGTCTCCTATTTTACAGATCGGTAACCATGTTTACTGTGATACCAAGGCTATTATTCTTGCCCTCGAGAAACAGTAAGTTTCGAGTTACTTGAATTTAAAGTTCAACCAAATAACCTTATTTTTCTGTCAGTTTCCCTGAAACTACTATATATCCCAAGCTCACTTCTACTCCTGATGTTTCTTCTGAAGCTCTTGCTAGAGGTTTAAGTGTTTGGATGGATAACACTCTGTTCTCTAATGTTGTTTCTCAACTTCCTATCAAGGCATTTGATGAAGCTTTCATCAAGGATCGTAGTGAATTAGTCGGTGGTAGATTTAACGTTGAGGTTATGACAGCTGCTGCTCCTTTCATGAAGAATACTCTCAAGGCCGAATTCAGTGTTGCTGAAAGTATTCTAGGTGAAAAGACTTGGGTTTTAGATACTGAAGAGCCTTCGCTTGTTGATTTCACTCTTTCCATGATGACCTTTTTCTGTTTGAACTTGACTAGTGAAGAATGGGTTCAAACCAATTTGAAGACTCTTTTTGATCATATGAGTCGTGTCATGGGTGCTTCTAACTGGGATGCTACTGAGAGCTGTCCCAAGCTGACAGAAGAAGAGGCTGTTGAAGTATTGAAGCGTCATGAATCTGACCCGCTTGCTGAAGATTTCGAATCTCACAGTAGCATTCTTCCCATTAAATTGGGTCAATTAATTTCTATTACTCCTTTGGATACTGGTAAAATTCCTGTTACTGGTACTTTGGTTAGAAGCACTGTTGATGAAACTGTCATTTCTTACAAAGACCCTAATCATAACACTACCAGCATTGTACATTTCCCCACTATTGGCTTTATTGCTGTCCCCGCCAGACCTCAAGCCTAAATTGTTTTTCATTAAATAAACCATGCATTGAATTTTGGACATATATATTAGGATAATTGAGGACATTCAGAGTTTTAAACATTTGATTTAATACCAAATATTGAGTCTTAGAAAATCCCATTTTTGGGGTCAAGATGTTGATTTTATTATGATTTTAACAGATTTCTGCTTCCAGGTTTTTTTTATTGCACATTCATATACTATATATGTATTTCTTTGCAAGTCCTTATCAAACTGTTACATTTCAAACCCTCAACTCCAGGTATGGATATAATGTCAACCTTCGCATTATAAATTGTGCTCCCGGCATCCTCTAAACTAAAATCTCGACTTGTTTTCATATTTGAGTTGTTGAGCAAAAAGACCATTAATATTATTTATTAGAATAATCAATATTTTAGTATACAATTGTTTAGGTATTAAATGCTATTAAAGATGCAAAAAGAGAAGAAGAAGGAGGAGGAGGAGGAGGAGGAGGAGATAATAGGATATTATGTATGTATGTAAGTGCATGTCGTATATATATAATTGTATGATATTTTTTAGATATTAAATGTTTCTTCATACATATTATTCAACCACCAAAACCTAGCATTAGGAGGCAACAAGTTTAAAACAATAGGTGCCTCTGATGAGCCTGAGGGTGGAACAGGACTTAATGGTATATTATTAGCGCCTTTCAACATATTTGGCAAGAAATCTTTACTGATATGGCTTATGTCTAACGAGCCAATACCAGAAGGAAACGCAAATTTGTTTCGTTTTACACGAGGAGGAGGTGGAAGCGAGGAAAATGCTAGTGAAGGTGGAGCTGCAATTGGTGATGGTTCTCCCTTTGGAGCAGGTCTGTAAGCTGTTAAAGCGTTTTCATTCTGCTGTTCATGTTGATGATTTACATCGTCATGTTCATGTTCATGTTCATATCCATGCTCATGTTCATGTTCATGTTCATCATTGTCATCATGATCATCAGAAAGTACATCTTCAACTTCTTGTAAATCTTTATTTCTTGCAGCTGTAGATTGATAAAGACGTTGTTGAGTAAGATAAGAAGCTGGGGTTTTGTACTTGTTTTCCTCAATACGATACTTTTCTAATGCAACTTGAGTTATATGATATGTAAAACTGCGATACATTGGAAAAGGCGTACATTTGATGGTTTCTGTAAGGGTTTGATTGATTGCAAATCGAGTACCTGGAGTTGTAATATGCGCTCTGAATAAAATTAGTTGACATTGGCCTGCTCGTAACGAAAACGCAGGAATATCTAGGACATCGCCATATAATTTTGCAGATGTTGCTAAAGGCTTTCCGTAACTAGATGAGTTAATAAGTGATTTTGCAGCAGTTTCAAGAGCTCTTATGAATTGCGCATTAGAATCTTCAAGATCTAAAGTTGGCATTGTAGATCTGCTAGAATTTGAGCCAAACGCAGGATATGATGTATTACTGCTACCAAATGAAGTTGTATCAATCAAAGTCCTGACAGAACCTATACTTTGATGTGTTGATACAGGCGAGAAATTATCGTTATTTTGGATATTATTATCAGCAATATCGTTTTCTGAAAATGACTGTTTGCTTTTGTTGTTATTATTGGAATCTATATTTGATATATTTGATAACGATTGTCCGCTTAAACTTAAAATAGTATTTTTTTGTTGTCTTGATAGTATAGTAGGTTTTGTGCCATTTTCTAATGTGAGTTGTACCATTGGAAAAGCGTATCTCTTTTCTTTATCTACAATAAAATAAGGTACTTGATTTGAGCTTTCTTGATCTTCTATCAACGCAAATAGACCAACAAAAACACCCCCACAAATTTCGCTATTTTTCAGATCAGAATGTCTATTGTATGACGATGAGCTATACATGGAATAGCTAGATGATTTTATAGGTGTATACATGATTGCTGCTGTTTCTGTCATTTGTTGCATATCACGAAAATAATTCAACATGTATTCTGAAGGAACTTTGAGTTTTTCCCCCATGGTTTTAGAAATGAATACAGGTTCAGCAAAACGGAAACCTATTGATAACAAGTTGACCAGATCTTTGTTTGATTCAATCTTTTTAACCAAAAATATATGACGATCTTCAAAATCAGAATCTCGTATAGTCAAATTATTGTTTGCTACTGTAGTTTCGTCAGATGGAGTATTGAAAATATCGATAACAGTAGCATCAGGTGTAGAATTTGAATAAGAAGATGTTCTTCGTTGTTGTTGTGTTGCAGGTTTTTGTGTATCCTTCGGATTTAGGTTTGTGAGTAACCATGATGCTGTACTGCTAGTTCTTCGAGCAATCTGTATGTTCTTTGATTCTTGTGAGAACATGCTCTTTTTCAATATCGTATTTGTATTCATGACTGAATCGAATAAGAATCCAAGATCTGATAAATGTTGGAAACGTAATTCATCGACGAGTTCATAAGCAGCATTTATAAATGAGTCATTGATAGCATTATAAGCGGCTAGATTAGCTGTAGTTTGAGATTCTTGTAAAAGACTGTTTGAATCATCTGTATTACTATGCTGATAATCGGTTTTAATTTGTGATTTGGACCATTGCATTGTAGTTTCGAATAAACGGATGAATAAAGGGTGATTTGAGGTGAATTTTTCATTGAAATCCTATTGAAAGTGTTAGATATAAATATATATATATAAATACATACATAAAACTACTCGTATTTACATTATCAGGCAATTCAGTCATTATTTCTTTCATTGGAACTACACCATCTACTTTAACTAGAATTCTACCATTTGTATCAAAGAAAATAGTATCTAAAATAAGTCTCTTTTGAGATTTCTTTTGAAATGGGAGTTTGCTATTTTCTATTTTTGCTTTTGCTACAATAACAAACAAAATAATACAGCCTGCTACTACGATTGCCGAGATGATACCTATGAGAGCAGGAGTTGCTAAGACAGGAGTTGGTGGTCCGGTGTGTGAGTCGCCTGGGTAGTACATGGTCCCTACAAGCGCTGTGTAATGCATGCCTAAAAATGGACGTGTGGTGTAATTTGATGTAAGCCAATCATAAATTATAATCATTATCAACATTGCATTCGTACCACATACTGCAACGCCCATCAACATTGCGCATCCGAGACGTTTGTACCATTGGTTCGCCCACTGTTCTCTTAGTTTAAAGAAGATTAAAAGAGCAGCTGTAACAGCACAAACTGCGATCACTGAAGCTCCAATGACAAATGCAATTTTATTCCTCATTTGAAAGAAATCAATGGCAACTTGACCTAATTAAACCAAATAAAAACTTGAGCATATATATCAATGTATAGATGAATCAATTAAGTACCTAAATAATGCATAGACACTATACCAAACTAATGAAAATTATTTTAGATTTTAGAAAATTACTGAAAAAAAAAATTTTACCCCAGCAATTACGCCACTTGGTATGATTCGTGCGATTCGTGCCTCTTCAGTAATCCCAACAAATGCAAAAGCTAAAAACATGGTAAGAATAGCTACAACCAAACTTGCAAATGTAAATCCAGCAGAATAGGATAATTGATAATGATCTCCATTTTCTAATGTAATTGTCAAACTGTTATTTCCAATAAAATGCATCGACCAAATGCCAACACCACCCATAGAACATGCTGCTGCAAATAATAGAAACCAATTGTAATATCCTCTAATGTGTGTACGTCTTTGTAGCAATTCTAGTGTTGTCATTGCTCCAATTACTGCAATTAAATAACTAACAAAGATGATTCCACCATTGTATGTTTGAAGTGCTTCAATATTTTGATCCATTGATTGATTTTTTTTTTTCAATTGGACTATGGTATCAATGTGTGGATATATTTATATATAAAAAACGAGAAAAAAACAAAGGAAACAAGTATAAAAGAAATGTAAGAAGAAGAAGAAGAAGAATAAGAACAAGAACAAGAACAAGAAAGAGTTTCAATAATAGTTTACGGCAGAATTCGAGACTATATGCCACTGTCCTGCACTAGATTTTGGAAGCCGGGAAAATAAACTTTTAGTACAGATGTATTCAGGCGGGACAAATAACCTAAATCAATCATAAAATGATAATATATTGTATTTTACTATGTAAATTTGATTTATAACCAAAAAAGATCATGCTTTTGTGTGTAATGATGCGTTTCGATTTGATTTTTCTTATTTTTTTATATGATAATACAACATCAGTGTTACATTTTAAATTGACTACTAAAGAAACCATCCATGTTTATTACTGCTCGTTGTTTTCAACAATAAGAAAGGGGTATATCCTTCTCCTTTTTTTTTCTTTTTATCTCTCCATGTTTGTTATTACGGCTAATCTTTTGTGTCATTTTAGCGATTAATGAGCATGGTTACACCTAATAGGTTTCTCTTTTTCAATGGAATATTTGAAAATTTTTATTTGTGACACTTTCCAAGTATGATATGTCCATACAGTAATCCATCTTTATTCTTTTTTATCATACTTGTGCATGCGCATTTCGTTATTTTTATGTAATAAATTGCTATTTATACAAGTTTCTTTATTTAGTTTCTTTTATCGAAGAAAAGAAGCAACTAATTGATGCTTGAATGCCAAATGTGTTGCCAAGAACAACCTAAAGGTTGAATGGTTGCCATGGAGATTATATATGGTTACTTTAATTCTGACATTTACATAGGTTTTATACATTGAAACATTCATTATGGTTTAGATTTCATGTACCTGCTTGAAAAATACATGTTGTCAAAATCCAAATTTTGACATGATATCTATATATGATACCAATTCAATATAATTATGAAACAAATTATCTTTATGATAATCACATGAAGCCATTGATTAAACAGTCTTTAATTAACATATTATTACGAGTTACAGAAATACCTTTTTTTTTTTTTTTTTTTTTTTTTTTTTGCTTTTTTGTTGTGATATTGTACCAACCATATTACAGTATATAGTAGATTGTATCGCTGAATCTATATTTTTATACACTAGTTTTCTCTGTTTTATTTTGCTGTTTGAAATCACATTGTCTCGTTTCAAAATATACATTTAAATATAGAAGCATTACAGTTAGATATTTGTAGCACAAAATCGTCCAGTTAAATATGACCATCAGTACCACATTTAACCAGATATCGGGGCAAAATTGTATATATAAAAAATTATCGTATTTTCTTCTTGGCCTTTTCAATAATGTGAAAATTCTTTATGAAAGTTATGTACGTTTTTAAATTATTTTTTTTATATAGATTTATACAATTATTCAATTATTTATGCAAAACCGGACATGTATATAATATAGATGTTTAACAAACATGCGTTTATGCTAACTGCAGGGTCCACATTTACTTTTATATCCATTTCTAATCTCAATTAGTTTCGGAGCTTCTATGATTGTTACCTCATACCATTATACCAACATCTCTGTATAGAAAGGTGCGATATATGTGTGTAAACTTGACTATACCAAAATAAATTAACATTAAAAGTCTAATTTTCTGTTTTATTTTATCGTACGATTTTTTTTTTATGTTTTTTATTTTTCACAAAAAAATATATAATCAAAGGGAAATTAATCGTTTTGTGAAAATTAGTGTGCATTAGTTTGTATTCTATTCTTTACATTATTGGTAGGTAGAGCACATGTATATTCCATAAACATACTGAATACCGAAAGATGTAATTCTATATCCGAATTAAGTCCATGATTTTTGTCGATCTTTTTTATTTCTGGATAGACTATTTTTTAATATAAATAACCACATCGCAATTACATCTGCCCTGGGGTTGAGATTTTCATTTTTTATACATCTTTTCCATGGAGAAAATCAGCAAGATGGCTAAATTCGATGATTCAATAAATACAATTAACGCAATATCATCAATACTCTTGTAGTTACAGCTATGAACAACCCTGGAATAAGTATCAATACTGAGTTAACGTATCTGCACATTATATCTGTGATATTTCCCCCACTAATTGTACTAAGAAAATTAGAATCTCTCATTCTTTATCATCAAACGCTGTATTAATGCTGATGGTGATCAGATTCAACGAAATTTCACTATCATCATTTTTAATGTCCGCTTTTTTTATGTAGTTTTTAGAAATTTTTCTCAACTCTGTAATGTTAAATAATGCAATTTCAACGCTTCACAGCTTGTTGTAATATGTAATATATTCTTCAATGGTTTTTATTTTTAAGTTTTATGATTTTAAGCATTTTTGTGTTAAGATTACTTTAGCACCTCCTAGAAAAATACTCGGTAGTTTTCTAGCTATATTAGCATTAATAATGGTGTATGCTCAAGATAAAAACTTGAAAGTGTATTTTGTATCTTTATTCTAATTTTTAAAAGGTTCAAAAGCTTGCAAAATGTGTTTCAATGAAGGCACAAATCCTTGAAAAAGAATGCAAAAAGTCGGGGATTGAACGCTTAAAATCATTGCAGTAATTATCAGCAACGATGTTGTATGGTTTTAATGGACAAATACTTTGTGAATACGTACAAACACCTGACGACAGAATTAAATCTTTTAAATTTTGTCTTACTTTTACCTAGAACCTTCGGGAATACAGATCTTTTACGAGAAGAAGATATATTGTGTGATACTAATCATCATCTGAATCTTTTTTGTAGCACATGTGCATACATGAAAGTTTATTTTTTCCTTCCCAATACATAACACATAATGAATAATTGTATAAAATAATATAAATACATTACGCAGCTCAAATTATTCCGAATTTGAAGTTTTTTTTTTATATTAATCTGTAAATTCAGTATCATTTCATGGAATAAATTCAATCGCAGCTGAAAAAGCAATCCAGGTACGAAATTTACATTACATCAAAACCGTTGTCCCTCCACTTGATGCACACAGCTCGGATCTTATTATTAAATACTTTATGATGGAAGATGCAAGAGTTTTGCTTTCACTTGCTTTGAAATAGGGTTTTGTATAACTTGATGTTTTCAAAAAAAAAAAAAAAAATTGACTCATAAATTGAAAAACTCGGAATGAGGCACATTATTTGTTTTGTACTCTAGTATCCCACTGATATTGACAGATAAAAGTTTATCGATGGCATCATCTTACCATAAATATATATATATATATATATATATATTATGCATATTATAATGCTATTATACACAAATCGTATTTAAATTTACACATAGAAACAAAATAGACACATCCGGCATTTACCTTTTGTCGCGTATACAAACAAGGTTATATTGATCCTTGTTTGAATTTCTTGCGTTACACATATTTTTTCTTGGCTTTAACCGATTTGAACGGATACATACATTAGCCTTCCTCCTAATTATATACTACAGATGGGATATATGAAACTAGGAAATGAAACTAGGGAAATGCTTAATCCTAGATGCTTAATCTACTTTACTAGTTGGTAGTAGAGATCAATTGACTATTCGCCTATCATTATGATTGGAACTGTGCCAACTTAAGAAGTATGACACTATAAATAACATGGAAAACATGTAATTGGGCGTAAAATACTAGTTTTCTTCTGGGTCCTGATAACTAAATGTTCCAAATCTGTTTATATTAACAAAAGAATGAGTGGTGAAACAAGCATTTCAATGTATAAAAAAGTCAAATTTTCAAGGGGTTAGTAGAGAATCTCATCATGTACTCTTATAAAGGCTAAAATCATGCAATTCATATGCACTTGATTGGGCCTAAACCCTTTCCCAATCTCAAGGTCTAGAGGTCACGTCACATGACGGAGGATACAAAAGAGAGTTTTGATACTAATTTCTACTTCTTTATCTTCTCTTTCCTCTCTTCTTTAAATTTATGAAATTGCACAATATCCAAGATGCTACGTCCATCAAAGATATTTGTGCCTTTTCATCAGCTTCGGCATTACATTGAAGCAAGGATATCAGAGTTGATGGTCATTAAACAACCGCCACTAATGAACCATCAACAACCAATTTTAAAAAAAATTATTGCTAAGACTACGCAACAACAACAATCTATTGCATTTTTCTCTGATATTCAGAGATCACTTGTGCAAAAAGCTTATCTTCAGCAATCACCACCACTTATTAAAAGGAATTTAGCCAATCAAAAATTATTATTAAAAGTGATTCAACAACATTTTCCTGTCGTTAAGGTATTTTCTGCACCTTCACTTCATGGTCGAATGTGGGCTGCAACTGGCAATGGACAACAGCAATTTCGTACAATGATGTCTGGTACTTCAACTTCTGGTGGTACTTCAACTGCTACATCTTTCATGACATGGGGATTTCCTCGAACAACTGCTGCTACTGTAGGTTTTGGTCGTAGTCCAGCATTTGCTCGGCAATTTTCTACTACTAAATCACCTTCTTGTGTTACATTGTTCCAAAATACAACAACAAATACAACTTCTGGGCAATCCAATGTATTTGCCCATATCTCCTCTCGTATTTTCTCTCCTGCTGGAACTAAAATGAATCAGCCTGATTTGAACGAAAAGCAAACTAAAAATGCTTCATTTCATCCTACTTCAGTCGCATCTTGTGATAGCGACGACGACTCATCTTTCTCATCAAATGAAGGCCGTATTTTTGCTTTCCAGACTAAAGGAACCAAGGGCATGGGCGAGCTAGTCAATCAAAATGACAATGATAACCAAGAATGTTTGGTAAATGCCAATCAATCAAGACATTTGGTTCGTCGTGAATCTGTCTCATCTTCCAGCAAATCATCAATGCAAAAGCGCTCAAAGAAGCACTCTACTACCATCAACCACGAGATTTTGGAATCTATTGTTCATCATGACGATCTTTCTTCATTGTATACTACTGATAGCACATCTAGTAAATCAACATCTTTATCCAAACGTAATAATAGTAGGCCTCATCATTCCAAACATCATCGATTAAAGCATCCGCCTGATCAACAACATCATGTGAGAAGACAAGATGATCATCAATTAACTACAGTAAAGAATGGGGGAGTAACGAAAAAGAAAGCGCCTTCCCTTTCGTCCTCTATTTCTTCTACCAACACTTATTTATTGATTACACTTGATACATTGCAATTCTTGGATAACAAAAAAGAATGGTCAACACAAAATCTCAGCACGTCTTTTATTGATTCCATTGAATTAATGGCCTATGATTACCAAGTGCATATCAACTATGTTTTAAAATTATTGGATAGTTTACAAAAGCACGGCAAGTTTCGTGTAGTTGCTCGTAAAAGTGAATTGCGAATTTACTTTCCTGTTCCTCCCAAGTCGAAACAAGAAGCAGTTGAATTTTTACGCTCTTTTAATATTGTTGATTCAATGTTGAGCTATTTTACAATTGTTGTCGAAGATCGTCAATTTATGCTTTCTCCAAATGACTATAATAATAATACTGCCAGTAATACTGATTACTTTTCTTTGGAACCTTCACCAGCCACTGCTACCACGAGTACAGCAGATTCTAATGCTACTGATGACATTGGACCTGATTATTTTAAAGATCTACAGATGTTTTTAGATCGTACTGATTATCTGATTGAAACTAGTCCTGCTTTCCGTTCCTATCAATAATCCAACAAGGTCAACGTCAGCATATTAATCTCATTTAACTTTCATTTATAGGATATTACTTTCTCTTTATCTGTTATTGTTACGATATACAAACGTATTATATTATCTATTTATTCGCTATTTTTGAATGTAATAAATATGAATTTTATGAATATTTCTAATGATCTGCAAAATTGTTTGATTGATGAGGTGTTTTTCTACTGAGATTAAAGCGGACTTTATAGTCTATATTTGGGAATTCAGTAACCAGATCAAGAATAAATAAATAGATCGACTTTATTATGCTTTAGTAGATAAAAAGTCTTTGTGTTAATAATATGTATATAATAAGTTAGGTTGTATCATAGGAATTATAGAAGATATAATTCTTCATTTAGTAGATTAATTTCTGGATATCATGTTACAGCCATAAGTGTATCTATTAGCATAAAAACGCAAGGAAGCCAAGTAATGGAACTACAAATATGTCTATAAGTAACTCGAAATAAACAGGTAGACGATTAGATTACTTACAAATATGCCCAAGCATACAAATATATGCCAAATAGCATGGCTTGTTAATCCTGCGAAATCAAACCTTCCTGGAAAGAATTTCTCGGGGAATCTGTTTGCATCTATTTATATACAATATAGTTAATTAAAAATACCCCAGATAACATACACCCCCCTCCACCACCCAGAAAAATATATACTCACAAACAATTACACCAAGTATATACATGGCAACGCTCACTGCAGCTAATTCAAAAAAGTGCCATGTGGATTTAAACCCATTTAAATAAAACAAATGGAATACAGGCACGGCACTTGATACGGCCATAGAAACAAATACTGCAATACGAAGGGGTCGAAGAGCTTTTGTATCCCACTTTGGTAAAAAGGGGGCCAATACGCCCACACTCCCCACAATAGTAGTAAATACAATATATCGATTTCTCATCATGGGTCTACAATAATATCCATAATATTCTGTCACGAGAACTGAAGCCGTAATCAAAAATGAGATGCCCATATAATCTAACGTTGCAGTAAATGATTTTACTTGTCGATGCGAGTGGCATATAAAAGTATGATATATCGATGAACAAAATAGGCATTTTAATGCTGCTATGCAAAATGTCATAAATACGGTTCGATCGTTGAATGATGCATCTGGAAAATGGCTCTAATATCAATAATAAAAAAAGTGAGCAGGTATTCTACAATATGCATATTGATCAGCACATACATTAAATCCATAAATACTAAGGCAGCTCATAAATATAAATCCAAGTAAATGGCTCCAAATATTCATAGTTTCATTATGAAGCATGAAAATAGATCGAAGACATGCATTGCTGCTTTGATAGAATCGGTATCTATAGCATTTAATT
Organism: Mucor racemosus; assembly: GCA_027405735.1. Lineage (NCBI taxonomy): Eukaryota > Fungi > Mucoromycota > Mucoromycetes > Mucorales > Mucoraceae > Mucor > Mucor racemosus. The sequence continues at coordinate 43,687 of JAPEHQ010000007.1, forward strand.
TAATTATCAGTTGATAATTAAACGGGGAAATTCTGAATAAACGATATAAAAGGGAAGTGGCAGTAGTAATTTATCGTACATACCCAGTCAATACATATTCATTTTCTTGCCACTCTTTAGGCAGTTCATGAAATTGTAATAATCTTTGTGCTCCAACCATAGCTGCTTTTGCATTATCCCAAGTATCATGCACTTGATCATCCATATACTGCAAAATCCCAGTTGAATCAGTTTGCTCTATTTCTTTAAATTTCTCATTTATTTTTTCAGTGATTGATCGAGATCGAGCACGTTTTTGACATGTTGAATTGTTCGATGGTGGTCTTTGCTTTTTATGACGATTTGCTGATCTCATTTTCAAATCACAAGAAAAAAAATGTTTGTAAAAAATGAAGAAGAGAAAACAAATCGATCTAATTGCTCTTTTTGATAGAAACTTTGATCTATCCTACTACATACATCATAGTTGTATTGTTATACCATCTTGGCCAATCGGACACTGATGCAGAAACAGTCCGAATTCACCCAGTTTTTGAGTAAAATGTTAAAGGCTCATCACATGGCAAATGTTCCTGGATTTTTACTAGCTGCTACACCTTGATTTACGCACCCACGCTAATTTAAATCAACATTTGTAGTGCAAATGATACTATTGGATAAACGGCATATATATATAATTAAGTACATAGTATGTTTTGAAATGATGTAATTGGTAGAAATATGAAGGATATGATATTTTAGAAGCACTAGAATGTATTACTGTATTATATAATGATAGTAAAGTGATGATTACATACGGTACGTGTAAGGAACTGCAAATCACAGCAACTCAAGTTGTATTATTAATCAAATATGATCAAAAGTCCCATGAACAAGTAGTTTTTTTTTTTACAGAAATCAAAATCAGACATGTAACGCTTTTTTTTTTACTGTTGATAAATATAAAAAAAAAAAAATAGTATTACATCAATTTAGCAATTTGGTTCATTCTTATCCGATTAATAATGAATATCATCAGATATACACATGTGTCAATATCATACGAAATCAGCATGAATTTAAATTTTAGGATTTCTACCTGATGTTATAAAAAGCATGGGGTCTCTTTGCCTTGTTGCAACCATAATATTTTAATTCCCAGATACGGGAAAAAAATACATATAAAAAAGCTATCATGTATCTCTAGATCTACTAACTAAATACACCGAGTTTATGACAAAGATGATTATGATGTTAGTTACAATACGTATCGTAGCTGTTCTGAAATTTTCATTATCGTAATTAATATATAAATGGGAATCGACATCATTTAAAAATCAACAAAGCCGATACAATTTCAATATATCTGTTCTTTCTTGAATTACGATAAGTAGATAATTTTCCGATGTCTCATTACTTCCGAATGTATGCGATCATTCCTCTTTAACGGTTCGTTGTTATCATTCAGGTTGTTTGAGAATAATCATATGCAAAAAACGTAACATTAGAATAAAAACGAGCTTTTTTTTTTTTTTTTTTTTTTTTTTTTTTTTTTTTTTTTGAAAAGGAAGTATTTCGGTTAAATATAAAGCAAGTAAATGAGTACTGAAAAGTTCATCATGAACTAGCGCTTATGATATCAAAGTTTCTATGCAATACATACAATATATATACATATATATGCATACACCTTCAAAGAAAATTGGACCCATCATTTGCATCTTTTGTATTAGTATTTTTGAGAATTACTAGTTTTTTGCTTGCATCTAACATCGCTCTTCCATTTGATTTCACTCCGTGGTATCTGGAAGGTTTTTAATGATAAATATGGAGACCATAATATATATATATATATATATATATACACGATGGCTGTGGTTATAAGGAACCATAATTAAAACAAGGGCAGACGTTGTATATTAGCTGCTGTTACTTTAAATAAAATCTTGCTATTCTATGTTTCCAAGCGGTATCACTTCGGGTTTGGATGTAGAAAACTTTCAAAATATAGTTTGGAAATTACAAAATATATATAAATTGGTCGCATTATGCTATCTATTCCTAAATTAATTCTACATCTCACGAAGGACTCAAAAAGACTTAAAGTCGCTGCTTATTCATTGAAAACGGGATCTCACTATTCATCGATGCTCTACTTTTCTTTTTCACTAAATAATCACAAAAAATTTATACGAAATAAATTTGAACACTTTTATTTTTTTCATTTTTGACTTTTTTGTAGTATATTTCAAAATATTCATTAAATTGAGCAACATTTTTTTTTAAAAATTCATATCATCAACCTACTTGAGCTCTCTTAAACCCAATTTAGTTTTCTTCAAAATATTGATTTTTCATGGAGGTATCCTCAAAAATATGCACAAACAGACATTCTTATGTTTGGCTTCAATTTTTTCCTTGTATACCCTCATCTCAAATTCTGAATTTGAAAAAAAAAATTGATATAAATCTTGTTTTATCTATGAAAAATGCAAATAAAAGGTTCAAAAACAGCTCGATCGATAGATAATTTTATTGCGTATTATTTCTGTTATTTATTTTTAAAGGATACTTATAAAAAGTGATGTGTATCTTTAAAAAACCTTCAAAATTTCAATGGCATTTTGTGCAAACTTTAATGTGAAACTTTTGTTTGAGTCTTGTTTAGCTGGATGTAGGATTTAAAACTGTACAAAGACCATTTAATTCGCTATTTCAACTTACCTTGCAGTTCATGAGCTTTTAGACAAACTTAATTTTTGAATCGTTTTTCAATCATTTTTGCAAATCAATTTTGAAGCTCAGTTGGGATAAGCTACGAGCTATACTGTAAACTATGATTTTGGTTTTCTCAATGAAAAATCAATATTTTTTGCAGAAGCAAAAGTGATAGAGTAGCTTTCAGTTCGGTCTATCTTGTGAGTAAAAAGTAACACTACGTTCGACCTGTGCTGCACAAGATGATTTCGTTGCGCCCAGGTGGGCTGCACACTATAGCCTAAGCTGTTGTGTCCATTGAATATGACTAAAAAAAAATAACAAGATGCACATGGGCACAACAAAAGAAATTACACACAAGCACAACGCTAAGCCTATATGTGCAGAATTATAGATTATGTCCATGTGCATGACATTAATCCCATATGTGCATAATAGTAGAATTTCCCATAAGCATTATCATCATCCCTATTTGTGCAGCATAATAACAAAATCTGACCATGGGCATAATGAGCTGATCGTATTGGGCATAAATTGGTTTGTATATGAACTATGAGCATCGTGCCTTTCTCAAAATTCCATTGCAGGTTTAACTGGAATGATGGGTTTTTAAATTACATTTGCTTTTATTAATATAGATTATAGACAATAATACAATTTAATGCGTTGTTGATGTAGAGCAGTACATGCAAGAGCCAGCATATTTACGATTATCATCATTTGTAAATATGTTTATAGCTATAATGTTTACAGCAACAATGGTTTTTGCTCGAGCATAAACATAAATAACATTTACTGCTTAAATTTATATGGAAGCCAAACCTAGGATTATATATGTTACTTTATCACGCATAAAATTTAAACAAATTAGCCTTCTTTAAACTTACTATTTTAGTTTACGATTGTCCGCTGTAAAAAGATTTGTTTTCAGTCATAGCTACGATCAATGCTATGTTTGATAGGCAATACATTAGATTATTCTTTTTTTTTGTTTCTATATTATTTGAAATGTTATTACGTTTCTGGAACATTTCGTGAGTTTGTAACCAGTTCTAACTTTTGATTGAGTAGATATAAATATCATTACTGCCTTCGATTTGATCTGGTAATCATCAAGAAATACGTCCAACAATATAGTATTAAATGGATAAATGCTGATATTTGATTTTAAAATGCGGTTAAATGAAAATATCAGTCTCTAATATAGGCTGATACCTATAGTAAAAACATTAGTCTCTTTTCTTAACATGCGCATTCAGGTAAAAGAAAAGAATACCAGCGTGATAGTCCGATATGTCTTATGAAACGGTAAATTATATCCTTGAAATATGAAAACAAAAAGAGAGAAACAACACACGTAAAAAAAGGGTTTTCAAGGCTTTAGATCATTTAGCACAATTAAAACCCTGCTAAATTGCACATTTCAACTAATGTAAAAGCAGCATTACAGCGCATCAATCATAAATTAAATAAAATAGGCAATATCTGTTATTATAGAAACATACATTTTTCTACCAGAAAAACTGTCGTCTATCATATCATACATTCATTAAAAAGTTGCAAAAGTGAACTCGTAGAGCGACGCCATAATTGAGCATAGCAAGGTTGAAGACTAAGCCTCTCATACTATAGTATATACAGTAGTATATCTAAATTTTAAATAAAAAAGCGTTTTTTTATAACTTCTCTTATACTTAACCACATACGGTCTGAAAATTCAGTTTTTGTAGCGGACATTTTCGGGGATCATTTTATCCTTACCAACACTCATGATTTTGATCAAAAAAAAGAAAAATCAAATTTTGATACCAAAATCGACGTTTAAATATACTACATTGTGAGAGAAAATTGTAGCTATAACTAATACACATTTTATAAAAGCTTAATATGAAATGTTAAGTAATGAAAATTTGTACTTTTGGCCCAAAAACGGTTTTTTGGTTAAAGGATTTTCATGTGATATTTTGCAATAAAAATATTGTATATTTTTTATTGAACAAATAGAGCGTTAAATCCTGAATATGTGTATATTTTTTGTTTTTATAATTGGTAGTATAATTAACTCTAGATTTGCAAAATCAGAAAAAAAAATTTAAAAAATGTCAAAATTGATGATCTGGACAAAAATAATTTTCTAAATTAATATTCCGCTTATAAGCCTTGCAAGTCTTAAAAATCAGAGATTTTATAATACTTGAGAACTTTTTTAAGACTTTACGGTGCTGTACCCACTTGCTTCAAGCTTATTACTGCAAACCGTTATACATGTTAATATTGTGTGGTAAGGTATTTAATAATAATATAGTTTTACTTTATAGTTATTGCGCTAGAAGTAATTTACAATAAGTTTTAACCTTACATCTCCAATATTATAATAAACATAAACATGGCCATCACTGGAACCTATTGCCGCCTTTTTGCCGTCTGTGTCCCAAGCCAATGCATTCAATGCTTTACCAGCAGAACCAACTGAAGTACTTATAAATGGTTCCTCGGTATTTGCATTCAGATTTTTATAATAAATTAAATTGACTGATGATTCCATCTACAGTAGTATCAAATGTATAATCAGCCTGCTTTATGAAAAATGTCAATCTAAAATTAGAAGCATCGCATTGTCATTATTAGTATAAGTTATGAAAAGCTTGATTTTTAATAATAGAGCAATTAAATAAAAAACAAGACGATACTAATAGCATATGGGAAGTATTTGACATCTAAGTTTAATGAAGTATGCTTTTAAACCCCTTTTAAAAAATCTGAGGTAAACACAACATCTTGGTCCTGTAATTTCTATCCATCAAAATGTTGCGATTTCCACTACGCAATGAATATATCTTTTGTCAATCTTGGCCTCGATGTACATTAGGTGTTAGTTTTTTACCAGCTGTATTGTCTTTGATTCATTAATATTCAGTTTATTGGACGATGATTTATAGCATTTCCAAAAAAAAAGAATAAATGCCTCAAGAGTTTTCTGCATATCAAATTATGCAATTTAAAAACAATGATTACACTTAACTATGCTTTTTGAGCCTATTATTATTAATCAGAATAATTACTACTTTCATTCTGCAATAAAATTGAAGTAATTTTATAAAAATAAAATAAAAAAATAAAAGCGCTGATAAATACAATTATAGTCTTTCCACGGTTTTATTGTGATTAAAAGAAATCTGAAGAAAAAAAGTGATATCTTCATAAAGTATGCTATATTTATAGGAATTGTAAAAAAGTGAATGTTTGTGTGTTGATGCCTATTTTACAGGTGTTCAATCATAATGTCTTTTATTGACATTCTTTTATAAAATACTTGGTTGAGATGTCGATACTTTGCTTGATATGATAGAATATCATTAGATGGATGTTGATCTTTCAACATTCCAGTTATAATTTAAAATGCAACTGAGCTTATTTTTATGGGATGTGATTCCTTATCTAGAATTACTGCAACTGCGATTTTATGAGCAGGAGTTTTGGAATATATTATTAATGCAAAATAAGTACAGCTTTATATCATAGGTGTTGTGTTTTAGAAGGTTGTATTTTGATCAGGAATACTTCCTTTACAGGCACCAGCAATATAGAGTTTCCTCGTTATGCTTATTGGGATCTGATTGGAACTCAGTCCTTATGGAGCGAGATTCTGGTATGAATCGAGATCAGTTATTTTTCTAAAATGACAATGGCGACTTTGGTCTATAAAAGGTGTCATTTCATTGCACATTCAAAAGTAAGCTTTGCTTTATATATTTACATTTACCCAGTCATTAAATGACATTACATTTATTATCCGTCATATCAATCAACCAACTTCATCTTAATTTGATAGCATCACATTTTAGACTATTTTTTTATGTCCATTGATCTGAGCTCTCTTACACATTCATAGATATCTGTGTAAACCATATCTCTTCTATCTGTTCAATTTAACTAAAATACATTGAACAACGACATCGTACTTGATAAAACGCCCGACTTTATTACGAGTTAGCGCAACTAATTTGACGCTAGTTTAGCATCAGCAGCTGAATCAGATAAATTTGAGATTAGACGACCCCTTTTAATAGTTTTGCATGTCATGAGCTAATAATGGACCGTTATTATAGATACGCTAATCAAGGATGGTGAGTTAACTCTAATAAACGAACGAGTCGATTAGCAGCATACAGTAAACAGAATATTAAAATTAAATATAGCAACTGAATGAGAAAAAGATAATAAACCATGTAAATTAGCGTAATTAAATTGTTTCAAGCGTTTTGAACTGAACGCGCCTTTACTTTTAACCTATAAAAATTGATTTATTAGTAAAATCAATTAACGAGTAATGATTATGATGTATCTTTGATAGTTGGTAGTAGTGATATACAAGTGTTGCATCCACAGATCTGGGTGCATTCCTTGATTAAGGTTACGATAAAGTTTGATATGTTAAGCTTGTTATGTCAATACTCATCCTGGGTCACACATCCAAGGTCACAGTCTATAATTAGTGTTACAGTAAATCAATGTGGATCATTGACTTACATCATATTCTTAGATAGTAAAACCCTAGTAATAGTTATAATTAATGTATATAAATACATCCAAAGGATGTATTGTTAATAAAAGTGGAATATTCTGGCAAGATTATTTATAAAGACTCTTTTGACATTTCAAAGCTCTACATTACTGTGTATTATGTTATAAAGCTCAGTTTATACAGGAATCTGGAACTAGTGTGTGTCACCTAGACTTGATTGGATATATATATATATATATAAATAGACTCATTTTAGACGAGTCATATAATTAGAGAATGTGAATATAAAAAAAGATGTTTCGATCTTATAATAAAGCTCGTTAGTTTTAGTGTGCTCTTTCACTTTATAACAGTTTTCTTTTATTTTTATTAAATGATTTAGTACATATTTTAGCTTTGAGATTGATATAATCTCCTGGCGTAACACTTCACTTTTATAAATCCTTCAAAATCTGTGATTTTGTAGACTTTTTTTTGGGATCCGGTTTTACCACCGTATACTTTCCAAGTTAAACCCGTTATTAGGCTAATGTTGTATGTTGTATTTTACACGTTACATGAAATAAGCTTTTGAATAATTAGCTATTATACAGTCAAACCTTAATTTTTGTATGAAGTGTTGATATCTTCACCTTCTCACAGCTGCTTGGAATATTTAAACAGCCGCGTCCGGGCTGTCCGGTAATTTTTTTTTAGAAGTTTAAAGCTTGGAAATATTATTAGATGGCCGCGTCAGAAGATTGTTCGGCATTTTTTTGGACGAGCGACCTCTGGCAAAAAAAAAAATGGATCATATATTCAATTTGCAATCAGTCAAGCGTTCCGTTTCATTTATGCAACACCTTGTCTCATTCCTTATATAAATACTACCAAAAACTTATTACAAGACCCCTTGCAGATTTATCTGTCTTGTTACACTTTCTTTGATTTTATTTATTCAGTAATAAATATCTAATTCACAAATAAGAACATCAATCTTCATTAATCCAGTGATCACCAATTTATAATAACAAGAATAATATCTAAAATAAGCATATTATCTGTAATAATTTGATCCATACATTCATTAAGTTCAAAATTAAATATTACATAATGCTCCTAATTTACATATAATCAATCATAGGTATTAATCATATACTAGTAATGGCAATTACAATTAATAATACCAACGTCACTTCCCAATCATAGAATCAAAGTCATTTATATAATCTTTCATATTATATATCCAGATTGGCAACCAATTGATCTATTACATTATCCACCTCTGTTTTTAGCCCAAAATTACAAATCATTACACAGTTTATAATAAAAAAAAAACCCCTCTTTTTTAAAGTACACTCAGGGGTTTATGGATGTGCCAAAAAAAAAAAAAAATTGTGGATCTAATATCTTTTTTCTTAGTTTTATCTTTTTAATGTGAGCCGAAAAAAGTAAGTACAGTATGATAGTATGTAGTTCTACTTTTGGTTATAATACTTACACCATTTTATGAAGTTGTCTTTATCTCATTCATGAAAGCCTTTCGTTCATAAAGTCTTATAATAATTATGATGCCTGTTTATTAACAGCTTTCTTACTACGTTATAAGCTAACATAATGGGGCCCTGGTTGTTGATTTAATGTCCTTAAAAATACCCAATGGATAAATAATTAATATTGTTTTATATGAATAGAAGCTGACTTGATTTATATTAGCCAAACCATATAAATGCTGTCTACGTAAGGTAATGGCTATTCTTTTAAAATATTATCTTTATATTGAAATAAACTAATCCATAATTATTTGGCCTTTAAGCTTCCTGTATCTTCTCTGGTAAAAATCTCGATTACCCCCTGGTTGTTGTTTGAAAGTAATAAGGGCAGAATAAATCCTGCAAAAATGTGTTGGTTATCAATTTATAAATTTAGATACCTGGTATACATTGGGATATATTACTCTGAAAAGTCCTTTATTTTGAAGTGCAACGTTCTTAATGTATAACGGGTTCATCCTCTTTGAAAGGCTTGTCTGACAGCTTCTATATCTAACGATATGCTCTATGATTGTGTTATTCGTAGTATTGTAAGGGTAACATTATGGAAAAATAATGTAAATATACCGTAACTGGTAGTTGACATGTGGTCAACCTTAAATTTTCAATAAATCATGAAAAAATCTATTGACTTTAACTACCATTATCTCAAATTTTTATTAAGTGAACACAAATAATCATAGAATTCAGTGGAAAACCGACAATACCAACAGTAAATATCTTGATCATGTTATTTAAGGTAATATTGAAAACCTCAGTTCAAGAAAGAAGCACAAAATATCAAATAGAAGGGCTTAAAATTATTCTTCAAATAAAAACTATTATATACTTCTTTCATCCGTGAACGGTGGTCTCTAATCTTCAAACCTACATGCCCAAGAAAAATTTACGTATCAAACGCCCAGATTTCATCATGTGTTTAGGATTCAACACAGTTTCAATGCTTATCCCCTGAGGATAGATGTTTAGCAATGTAAGTGATGGAGATACCATCACAAAAAAATCTCGAAGTGATATCAAAAACAGATAAAGGAAACAAAACTACGTTTTTCGTTTTCAAAAACGTGCAAATGGCACTGCCAGACAATTTTTTATTTACGAAATGATTATAATTTGTTTTATGATAATAACTTTTTTTCTATATTGTTGGATGGGAAATGTGTGTAGAAAATATTATAATTTTCAAAATAATAATGATTTAATCACACAAATAAATCAACTTGCTTGCATCAGATTTAATTGAAAGACCACTTGACATCAAGTTCACCTTTACTCTCCTTACCGAGCTTCTTGAAAGCAGTAGGAGAAAGATCAATGTCGTGTTTTCCACAGCCCTCACAGGTATCAATAATCTTGACAGTGACAGATTTGTGACCAGACTCGACCTTGACCTTTTCACCACAATACTTCTTCTTCATAATTTTTTCACTCAATGCAGCGACTAAATCGTCATTGTCAGCCTTACCACCACAAGATGGCTTACCAGACTTCTTGACAGAATAAAAGGTAGCGGTACCAGAGTAGCTGGAACTACGAGCTTCAATAGCAGCAGCTTGACAAACAACAGCAAAAGCAGCCAGCAAAGCAGTGGCGATCAAAACAAGAGTGTTGGAGTGGAGCATTGTTTAGTATGAAATTTAAGACGACCAGCGTTAGATTGGAAGGATTAGATGATTGTAATAATGAAGAAAATAATTAGTTACTGTCAATTCCATGCCTTTTATTTATATGTAAATCAATTGATTGTCAATTATTCTAAAAAGACATGTTTCTATCAAATTCGGAGATGTTCAAAATTCAAATGTTTACTCCATGAGGTACCCTTGTTTTTCTTTTGTGATTTAGCTCGACAGCACGTTTTCGAATCACTAAAAAAAAAGACGTGCTTGAACAAGATGTAGAGAAAAGACACGTAGAAGCATGTCAATGGCAATATAAGTCATATAACAATTATAAATATGGAGCACCTGAGGATAACCAAGGCATTTTCAATTGCAATTGCAATTAATACAGTTCAATTAAGAAAATCAATCATCAATTTTATATAGCCTAGTTAATGCTATAATTGCGGAAAGCAGAAAAATACTTTTTTACGCCCGGGCCATGGATCACAATAAGATTTTTGTATAGACAACAAGAATGATTTTTGTGAGACCATGGTCCATCATCAACTAATGTGGGACCCACAAAATAATAATAATAATAATAAAAAAAAAAAAAGAGTTAATACACACATTTGACACACAATTGAACTGAACCAATGAGTCATTCACCTTATCCTACCATAAGAATAAAACTTAATAGCATGCTTTACATTTTCTTAATTTGGTTTTCACGTAAACAACTATAGCATCTACAGAATATACCTCGTTAAAAACTTATGAAACCTCCTCTCCGCTCAAAACTGTTTTTTTTTTTTTTTTTTTTTTTTTGTAAACACAATATGTCGGATAATCACTTTTTGAAGATCCAATCCAAAAATTTACAACATGGAGCAAGGAAATAAAGTAATATGCAGTGAAATACTTTGAAACACCAAATGCTTAGAACCAGGAAGCCCCCCATTGATGCATAAATCATTGGTATAATATGCATTTATTATACAAATACGTATAATTTATCCAAAAGCGTTTTGTTTATTTCTTCATTTCTGACAGCTGCACTATTCCTATTAAGGATATTGATTCTATAAACTATAAAAATTATAAACAGAGAATCGGTAGCTGAACAATGCTGCATTACTTTTTGGTCCCACGATTAATTGGTAAAACTTTTTAAGGTACCTGGAGGTGCCAACAAATTAATTTGAAACAAAATAATGATTGACATTTTAAGCACTAAAAATTTATTGGAATTGGGCATTTTTTATATATCATGATTGCATTTTATGTTAGATAATCGTAGTATTCATTCAAAGATTTCGATATTTTTTGAATATTTTCTATTTTCCATATTTATTTTTATGCATAAAGATTACAAAAAGAGAAATAGAACTGATTATTCGTTTCTAGATGCTTTGCCTCGGTAATGTCAAAGTCGCGTTGTTGCAAGAAATGATAAATATCATGATAAGTCTAGAATCGTCTTTTTTTGTTTTCTTCCCAGGGTATGTCAATCTAAATGTCAAAATCCGCGGCAGACAAAGCCAATATGCTCGTATAGGTTTAGTTGAAGATTATAAAACTTTCGCGCGTTTATGTGGTTCCCCAAAAAATAATGCGTACTATAAAAAAAAAGTGATACGCTCTCATATCTTGTATATATTGGTACAATATTGTTTCACATCTAAGCACAATGTATACCATGCCCCTCCTTCACAGGGTAGTATTAAATTAAACGAGCATAATCTGCTCGAAATCTTGTCAAACCATGTTAAAGTAAGCATCATTCTGATATATGCTGAATATTGTCGTGTGCTGGATGGACACTGTCCCTGCACATTTCTGTATTCACGTAATCGAGAATATATTAGTATCAAATGCAATACAGCAAAGTCATACTCGGCTCATGCGCAAAAGAAAAATGTATCAAGGAGTAAATACTACAATGTCTTACATACGAATAATCATAATGTATGTTTATCAATAGAATCTTACTCAACCAGAGTATGCAGGTTCGCTATCACTTGTGGTGATTGTGAAATAAGAGAAAACGAAAGAATTAGCACAAGGTGCGATATCATCCAAGTGATGCACTCTTATCTGCTGTGCAATCGTAACCTGTCGTGAAGATCCGATAAAAAGAGTGAATTGCCACTTCTTAATACCACGGACAGTGATACAAGGTCCAGATCGTCAACCCTGACATTCATATTAAACAAGACAAACACAAGACACTAAGTGAGGCAATGAGGAACAGTTACTTTTATCTCTACACGACATGGAATGCCATTAAACTTAATCTTGCCCTTATAACTTGTTGCTTCTTGCAATAATTGCGAAATGTGATACCAATCGATTTTCTTTTGGCGCGTTGCTTTATAACCCCCCCCTCCCTCAAGAGGCGTTCAGAACATACTTTCAGTTTGTACCAAAAATCTGAAAAATACAGTAATTATATCACCTTTGACATGCGTTATTTAGACTCCCCAAATGATCATTGTATTTTGTATTCATGTATATCAAAATATTTGCATACAACAGCAGCCTCGGTTGATGAACCGAGAAAATCATAAGCCTGCTCCGAACAATTCTGTTTTTATGCATTGGCAAGCTGAATTATTTAACAATATTTATATATATATATAATATACATGATTTGAAAAATTGCCAAACCTATGTATACTCAGAATAACTCTTAATTCAATTGAATTTTATGATAAATACAAATTTTATCATAATAGAATAATCCTTTAATGATTGCAAGTAATCGATTTGAAATTTCTTAATTTGCAGCTAAATTATTACATTGAATAACTGTATGTATAAAAAATTAAGCATTTCTTTATCGATAGTGCAGAAATACAACATATAATAGTATTACATAAGATAATCCTTTGTTGCATTTGCATATTTGACCTCAACCACGTATTTTAAACATTTTGGTTGATAAACAGGCATTCACCGAAATGTACAAATCACTAGAGCCGAGATTTGCATATGAAAAATCAGTTGGCTTCATACCATACAACACTCTACAAACTCTTTTATACATGCAATCTTGGAAAATAAGGAAACTGTACGCCTGTAAATCTATTCTGCATCCTTCAAATGGTGTCAGGAACATGTATGATACTCAAATGCGGATACAAACTAGTCACATCATTTAGTGTCCTTGGACATGTTTCCTCTCACTAATCATCCAAAACGGCATATTTTCTACTCTTTCTTACAGAAATATAAAGCCTTGACATGATGAATTTCTTAGGCTTTAGGTAACAAACAGTTTGAATAGTAATATAAGTAATAAAATGACTGATCACAAACAAAAAGCTTTGGTAAAAAAGGAAACAAAGCTTCCAAACACAAGTCTGCGGCTTCTTCAGCTTCATCTTTAGCAACTAATAATAGCAGTGCTCATGGTAACTCAAGCCAACAATACCAACAACATCAGCAACAGAAACCTCTGTATTTATCGAGCCCTCAAGTAAATAATATGCTTGTGAGGGGTAATTTTAAAACAATTACAGAATTACCAAGATATGTCGATATCAATGAATGGTTGGCGTTTAATAGTACAGTATTCTCTCTTGTCGGCTTATCGTATTCAATTTTACTAAAAAAGCATGTTTATAATGGTAGCATTCGAATTTTTCAATCATATCAACTTGTTTTATGGAACAATTACAAATTTTTGTACGTCTCAAACATGTCCAACCATGTCTGCTGGTCCAGGGTAAATTTTGTTAAAATGATTAGATAGGGAAAGCGAGATTTAACGTTGATTTTATTCGGGTAGCGTTGAATATACATGGTCGGATTCTTTATCGAAAAAAGTCAAATTACCAGCACCTCAATATATTGACTACATGACAAGTAGTCTAGAAAGTACATTAAACGATGAATCAATATTTCCAACCAAAGCAGGTAAATTTATGTAAAAAAAGAATTCATGTAAACATTCTGTTGATCTTGTTCTTTTATTATCAAGGACCCGAATTTCCACGTGAATTACCCTCTGTTGTAAAAAAGATGTTTAGCCAAATGTTCAAGCTATTTGCTCATATATATCATGTTCATTACGATAAAGTAATGTGTCTGAATGAAGAGCCTCATTTCAATTCTTTATTTGCTCATTTTATATCATTTGCAAGAGAATTTGATTTACTTGATAGAAAAGATGTTCAACCTTTGAATGAATTGATTGATGTTATGTCCAAGAATGGTGTTATTTGTTAAATAAAATTAGATTAGTTTTTATATATCGCATATCCAAATATTATATGTATATTATTTGAGAGCATTTTTACCCTGTCATTTACAATTTGCCAATGGTTTCTTAGATTGAATGATAAATGTTTCTTCCTCTCTCTGGCTTCTTTCAAGAGCCTCAATCCATTCTCTTGAATCTCGCCCTTCTGCTATGATTTATGTATAGCTGCCTCTCATCCACTTCTATTTTTCACCAAAATGTCCGCATCCAGACCTGCTAGTGTATCAACAAAATAGGATTTAGCCGCAGATGCTTAGCTCTGAAGACTGATTCAATACACACAAAGTGTACTCAATTTTACAATTTCAAAAAGCCCAATTCAGTCGAATTAATTTCGTTTTTGCTAGTTAGTATTTACAGTTAAAAGATCTACATAGCCTGATAATTGCTCAAATATAATTCTTGTATCATCAAAGGAGGAAGAAAAATAGTTTTCGATTTATTGATGTAGATAGTCAAAAATTGACACAATAGCATTTAAGGTAAAATATACCCAATGTTGTGTTACAGTCTTAAAATAGGCGACTTAATAAGAATAAAATGAAATGCTAACATAGTACTTGCTCTTGTTGTTCAAATGAACAAATTACAGTATGAAAATACAACTGCATTATAAGATATGGATCCTCTATTACATGTAATTTTGCCGAAACCATCAAAAATGCGCATTTTTTAAAGAATAATTTTATGCAATTTTTGCACTAAACTGAAGCTCAAATTAGGTCAGATCCATTTCTTATATCATGCAGCTTCTTCTTATATTTTTATCTCGACTTTTTGGGATCGTAAAAAACATGATCAGGATCCACCCCAAAACCCTTACATCTATAAGTAAAAATTGATCGAAATCATAAAATCGACATTTTGACCCAGAAAACGGGATTTTTCACTTTACCTTTCCTAAGCTCAAAATGACTGAAATTTTCTAATGATTCACATAAGAGCATTTATTTGGCTAATGATTATTCATAAAACAGACTTTTGTGGAAAAAATCGTTATTTTTACTTTGTCAAATTGTGCAATTTTTTTGGTGAGATAATCTTAAATAAGTACTACCATTCGACGTAGAATTTAAAGCTTTACTTATAACTCTTAATTAGCTTTGTAAGTTTACATAATGGTATCTGGAGAATTATGCGAAAACGTGATTATTTTTTTCCAAAAATGACATTTCATCGATTTGACGATCAGAAACGAACTCGGCGTTTAAATAATTTCTCATCACTGAAAAACATACTGTGAATCTGGAAACTACTCTTTCAAAAATGAATGGCTGTCTTACGAAGAAACCTACAAAAAATAGAAGAAAAAACTGCACATGCTGAAAATTGATACTATTAACTTAAATATAAAATAAATAAGGTTTAAAGTCTATATAAAATCTTCAAAATGTATTTTATATGGTGGGCTGAGAATCCAAATGTCTGTAGCAACTCTTATTTCAAGGAATCTTTTTTTTACAACTGGCGTCTCCAAAGCCCATTCATTATCAGGCACCAATTCTTCACAAAACCTTGGGTATCATCAATACCCTGTACGCTAATTTTGCATTCATTTGATACCAAAATGTGCTGCTTTTTTTTCTCGTGTAGACAATATTTTGGTATCTCAATTACTACTAAATCAGCCAGTGCTCTCGTAAAGATTAATAAATCTCTCATTTGTGCCTCCGTACCCGTCATTGGCCCCAATCTGTCCATGTATGTACATAGCCTGCCTTTCACATGGCTAGCTTCATTTATATATATTAAATTAAAAAGATAAGGCTAAAGCTAACTCTTTTGCATTGACACAAGGAATGTAACATCCTCTTCTCTCCTTTGTGTGTTTTTTACCTATAGTATTATATAGAGACAAGATTATGGATATGCTTTTATATGATTCTCATTATAAAAGAGAGTTTATTAAATTAAATTGATTATTTTACAGAAAGGAAATAGTGTTGTATTAAAAGTAAAAAAAAAAAAAAAATTGGTTGGGGTAAAGTTTAAAAAAAAGTCTATTATGGATTTATAACGTTAAAAGTTCATTGTTTATAATAAAATGCACCTGCTAGTTGGTATAAAAAAAGATGGTGATACATTTATGATTTGTGTGTATAGTGGTACAATAATTTAAGTTTTTTTTTTTTTTACCAAGGCCATATCCAAGAAGTTCTAGCTTTTTGTGCTGAATGTGGTAAACATGTACTATTAGTTGCTGTGGAAGCAGATGTTTGTTGTTGTTGCTGCTGACTGTATCTTTGGTTGTTGAGTGTTGCATTTTTTTCGGTATCAATTGGCTCAGATAGATGGCGCACGTGTTTGGTATTATTATTATTATTATTATTATTGCATGCTATCATTTCTTCGTTGCCAGTATAGCGTGGTGTTTCCTTAAATGCAACTGCTGCTTTCAAACCAGCGGCAATCAACATGTATAGACCTTCTGACAGAAATTCATGCAAACGATAGCGTTCATCGGCTTGTAAGCCAAATTTAATACATTGAATACCCAAGTCTTGAGCTTTTTGCATAACATGATATTGCGCATCGAACCAAAGGAATAGCTGAATTAAGTAACTAAATATGAATGAAACCAAATCTGTATACAAAATGTTAGTCATTGATTTAATGAAAAAAAAAAAAAAAAAAAAAAAAAAAAAAAAAAAAAAAACTTAAAATAATGTACCTGGAAGTGGAGATTGCTTTACTAAAACGGCACAGGTAACGGTTATATCAGTTATATATTGGCCTAATCGTTTGAAACGAGCCATTGGATCACCTCCCCCTTCAATGTAAATGGTTGGCATGGTAGAAGTGGAAGTAGTGGGTGGTATATCTGAGCTAGTAGTAGCAGTATCCAAAGTAATATCAACAGTTGGCGCAGTGGTATTTGAAGCAGTAGCTGATTGATAAGCCTTACTACTAATTGTACTTATAGTAGAAGCAATTCTTGATAAAATGAAAGAATTGATCGCAGAACTCTTGATTTCTTCCCCTTGAAGTAACTCTTCTTGCTGGATTCTTTTTTGAGATGTTGCTAAATTTAGTATTCCAACCCTTTCCTCTACACTTTGGAGTTTTTCTCTGATAGCCATTTTTGTGCTATTATCAGTTTTATCTATAATACATTATTAATGAAACCATTTGATAGATAAATCATCTCATTTAATTTACTTGGTAAAGCCATAAGGATTTTATCTACACCAGTCAAGTAAATATCCAATGCAACAGATTCATTTCCTTCTTCGTATTCATCAGCAGCAATAGAAACAAGTTTCATTCCTTGAGAAATACTATGTCGATCAATATTACTAGGTAAATTGACTACTTGTTTACTGTTATTATTATTGCCCTTGAAAGTATTTGTAACATCATCTTTGATTTTTTCTGCAAGAGCACTCATTTCTGATGTCCAAGAAGTACTAGGAGTAGGTGTAGGACTATGCAATTGTTGTTGCTGTTGCTGTTGTTGTTGTTGTTGTTGTTGTTGTTGTTGTTGTTGTTGTTGTTGCATGGTATCATATGGTGGAGGAGCTGGAATATATTCGGCACTATAACTCATTTGCGGATGATGATAGTAATTGTTTGCGGGTAGAGTTGGTGTCGAAGCATGCATAGCTAATCTTGATCCCAAATTATGCTGAGAATTACTACTTCGAGCATTTGATTTATTTTTTGATTTTTGATTGTGCTTTGATCCCAATGAAGACATTGATTCAATTTTATTTGCAGAATTATGTAGAATAGAAGAGACAAACGATGCCATTATGTTTGTTTATTTGTTTGTTTTGAAAAAAGAAAAAGAAAGCAAGAACAAGAAAAGAAAGAGAAAAAGAGAGACAAAAGCAAGAACCGTGATAATGGATTTATAAATGTAATGAAATTTGGATTAAAATTCAATCATTCGCATGTGATAATTGCTTTTAGCATTTAATTAGTCGAATGAAAACATCTATTTTCGGTTGGAAACCTTCCTTTTATTTTGACAATGGTCTCTTCGATTTAGAAACAATTTGGTAGGACATAGATAGCGGACTCGGATGCAAAAACAAGCAGCTTCCATTGATATAAGTATCCCATTTAAGCTTTTATTTTACTTGCATTTATACAATTGAATTCAAAATACAATTGTTGTAACAAATAATACAAATTATCCATACAAAAATGATGAAAAGTGAGTGTTTTTCCCTGGTTTATTGCAAATTCTCGGTCAGTCGGAACCCTAAACTACAACTGTGAAATAATGTGTACGACCCGACTTTGGAAGTCCCAGATCAACGTACAACTATCAATGATAAATGATTTTATAATTTGAGGAAACCCCTGAAAATGATAATGTAAAGCTATCATGGGAGAAGTCATCCAGTGAAAGATAACGCATATTCAGAAACTGGTTGATTTAAAAAGAAAATCAACTGATTATTTGAGATAATGTATATTCATAAAATGATAGCAAATCAAGTGCACGGTCCTATTAGATTTGGTTAAGAATATTTTTCTTCTGCTAGACACAGTATAACTCTCTCGGAATACACAAAAAAAAAACTCTAATTGATGTACATACCATTTTTGAACAGTCAATGGGGGAGACTTTAGGATAAATACAACAAATCTATTGGGTCGCATCTGCTATATTTCATATGAGAAATGTTAAAAATAGCTAAACTTTATATACACTTGTCTAATCATCTTTGTCGAAAAACACATTTCTTTTCCGGTAGGTGCATGTATAAATGTGCTATATATATTCAATTAATAATTCAACTTATAAATTGTTATTAAATATATATAGTGTTATCTGCCTGGAATAAAATAACAACAATAAACAAAAGCCATGTCTTGAATCTGTGTTTTTCATAGGCATAGCAAAAACCAAGCTTTAACTATATTGAGCATATTGTTATCATTCATCATAAATAAATAAATAAAGAAGGGTTATTTAGGGATATGTGTAACTTTTACCAAAAGTAAAATGACACATGAAATTTAAACATGTCGGAGCATGTCTAATGCTTTTCTTTCTAATGATACCTCGGGTTAAGAAACCAAATACATACATACATACTATATTTAACTAATGTTAATTGCATGTATGTATGCAAAACCACAAAATGATCGAGTTTATAATGTAGTCAGTGAGTTTTATTCCTGAATAAAAATTATTTGCAGCTGATAAATCAAGAGAACCATCAACTGCACCTGAAGCTGATAAAAAAGATTCTAGTAACTTGGCAAATGCTAGCATTTAACCGAAATTAACCTATATTAGCACTCGGTTCTAGGCAATTTAAGTCCATTTCCAAGTCGAAGCATTACTGCAACTCCATTCTGATCAATTATTCAACATAGATTTTGCCTTGCCATGCCTCATCTAAGATCTTTATTAAATCATATAGTTGAAACGATGATATGCTTTTTTTTTTTTTTTTTTTTTTTTTGAAGAGCTCATCTTCTGAAAACCCTTATACTTTGTCTATGATCTGATAGCAATCAGATTTAATTTCGAGACATTTCTTTGTAATGGAACAAGGTTTTCATTTGTATTTGACAATCTTCGTTCGTATTCAACATTTCGTTTCAACCTATCGCATTGATATTAGTATTCGTTTTAATTAATTAAATATGTAACACTGCTCTTGTTTCATACTATACATACAAAGTGAGAGAAAAAGAAGTCGATAATGAGGCTAATAACCAAATAATCCTTTTATCAGACATTATTATATGTCCAAATATTTTCAAATTAAGTTTTAATATTCATGGAAAGCGCCCTTGTAAAGAGCACAACAGTGAATTTTAATAGAAATTTGAACATTAGAATATAGCGCTCCTTGTCCAAGACTCACTGATTTTAAATAAACAACATAAAGATAAATATGATATTAATAATTTTTATTATTTTTACTTTCTATGAAATAATCAACCTGAATATGTTTTAATGCTTTGTTTTAAGAATAAGTGAATTGTGTGGAGGATAAAAAAGAAAGAATTCAATCAAAAGTTAGAGGAAAGGAGGAAGAGTTAAATTACAGATGACAAGAGAATAGCTTTTTAAAGGTTTTCATTCTTGAGGATTTCAGCTACGGTAGGATCAACACGAGGTTGTAATGTACTAAGAACCTTCAATGCAGCAGCAGCGCGTTCACGAACAACATCATTAGTTGAATCAGAATAAGATTTGACAAATGTACGTTGAAGTTGAGGCAAGAAAAGCTTGAGATGCATTGGCACCTTATTCAACATCAAATCAAGTGTTTGTAAAATAGCAGCCTTGACCTCGGCAGGGTAACGATCACCTAAAATACGAATAAGAGGACCCGTAATTTGAGTAACAAATGGCTTGAGAGCAATTGCCGATGTACGGTCAATCAAATCTCCAACAGCAAGTGCTGCTTGTTCACGAACATCAGTTGAACCATACATTAAACCTTGCAAGAAAATGGGTAAAATACAACTGATACCCTTGGGCAAACAGAAACCAGGAATATCGACACCAGCAATACCAATGGTAGTCAATGCACGGCGAGTAGGAATGACCAATTCTTCGTATTCTTCCTTGGGCAATGATTTAGTAACAGCTGTAAGAGCATTCCAAGCTGATTGAATGACATTTTCAGATGGATCATCAAGGAGCAACATTAACAAATGAATCCAATCTGCAACATAATAAGTAGCATCTAATTCAGATTCATTAAAGAACTGTGCAGTAATATCACATGCAATGGCACGCTTAGCAGGGTTATCATCTCTAGCATATTCCATAAGTGTAACAGTCAATGTATGCAAACCATCTTCATCATCAACAGATAATAAGAAGGCTTCGGTAGTAGCCTTGAGCGCTTCAATTGTTTCTTCGTCTTCTTCAGACATGAGTGATTCAACCAAAGCTTCAAGAATAGCTGTTAAACGTTTATTGAGAGCAGGTCCAGCAACAGTTACCAATGAAGCAAGTGCACGAGCATTGAAAGCACTGATAGGAACTGTGATAAGAGTGGGAATAAGGACAGGGAAAACAACATTGGAACGAACGGACATAATTTCCTTAAGAGCAGATAAAGCATAAGCAGATGAATCATCAGATGATTGAAGCTTGTTGAGCAAGAATGGAAGAATATCATCAATAGCTCTAGCACCAACATTTTGATGAAGAGTATCAAAGGCTAGAATAGTTCATGTTAAAATCTATAAAATACATGTACAAATATATCATTTATCTTACCTTGAGCAGCTGCTTCACGAACCTCATCAGAGGGATCACACAATGCTTTTCTGATGACAGGTGTAATTTGATCAGCAAAGTCCATAACTTGAAGTTTACCAGCAGATGTCATAATTTCACTGAAAGCAACAGTGACACCTAATCTAGTATCATCATCATCTGAAGCCATACCTTCCTCCAAAATAGGAAGAACTTCAGGAAGAATACCTTCACCCAATTTTTGTACAATCTCACTCAATGTACGACCAGCAACAGCGCGTTGTTCAAAGTCATCACTAGATAAAGTCTTGATAATCATAGACATCATAACAGCCAAAATATCCTTGAGAGTACGAGGAGTATTGGACACAAGAACCTTCCAAACTTGGAGGGAAGCTTGTCTGACAACACCAGACGCATCTTGTCTAACAATATACAATGCTGCCAAAATACGATCTCTTCTTTCCTTACCAAGAACTTCAATAAGTTGTTTCTTCTTGCTTTCAGTACCATAATCTTCACGAACAGCATCGGCATCATCATCACCAAGTTCTTCTACGTTACCGAGAGCCATATCGTTGTTCTTATTGGTAATACCAGTAATACGGAAGAGCAATTCACCGACAAGTTGAACGGAACTTTGACGAATACGCCATTTAGAATCAAAGAGACCCTTCTCCAATTCAGGCAACAACAAATCAACAGCCTTAATAGCATAGTTGGTAACAATCATACGACCAGCACGAAGAGATGCTTCACGAACGTATTCAGATTCATCAGCAAGACCCATAAGGATAGGAGGAATGATACGACCAAGATAAGGTTGGAAGCGAGAACCGAATGTAGCAGGCAAGTAAATGAGAAGAGAAATAAAACCTTCACGAACATAAGCACGAGGAGAATCAGCGTTAGAGATAATCTCAGGTAAGAGACCATCCAAACGTTCCAAACCAAGACCAGCAAGGACTTCAGATAAACCTTGTGCAGCGCCCTGTCTATCAACTCCACCAGAATCAGTTTTAAGAGTATCGAGCAAGTCAAGAACAAGACCAGGGAAGTTCTCTTCACCCAACTTTTCAACAAGTGCACCCAAAGCCTTAGCAGCTGTACCACGAGCAGCGGGAACAGGATCAACTAGAACTTCATGGAGACCAGGCAAAATGATGTTGAGGTAAGGAACAAGATCTTTTTGATCTGTAAGAGAAGCCATGTTACCAACAATTTGAGCAGATTTAGTCTTGATCTCAGTAGCACGTTCACGAAGACCACGCTCTAAAATGGGCATAACCAAAGCAAGAGAAGGAGGATCGATATAATGTACAAAAGATGTTTGTAAAAGAGCGGTAAGAGCAGGTGCTGTCTTTCCATTGGGATCACAAAGTGCCTTCAATAATACAGGAACAAGTTCTTGAATTTCAGGATTACTGATAACTTCACCAAAGAGTTGAAGAGAACGATTAGCAGCAGCTTGAACTTGAGAATGAGTATCAGCTAAAACTTCAGAGATACGAGGGATAATATTAGGAAGTGAAACAGATAATTGCTTGGGAGCACAATAGGCCATAGAACCCAAAAGTTCAACAGAGGCCTTCTTTGTACGCCATTGACGTTCATCTAAACCTTCGAGAATAGAGGGCAAAATAAGCTTGACACAATGACCACTAATCTTACTCATAATAACACGAGCTGCATCAGAAGATGCCTCACGAACATCCATATTAGCATCACTAGAACAGACCAACAAAAGAGGAATAATTTGAATAATATAGGGTTCAAACAAACGGCCAAGAGTAGCAGAAAGTGTTTCAAATGCGAAAAGAGCACCTTGTCTATATTCATAAGCACGCTTATTATCAATAGCATCCTTCAAACTATTCATCACATTGCATTCTTTCAAAGCTGTAATACCACGACCCTTAACAACACCAGCTAAACCATAAGCAGCGCCACGACGATGAGCATATTTTTCGCCCTTAAACAATTTGTTCAAAAGAGACTTAATGAGACGGGGTACTTCATCCTTACACATCTTGATAAGAGGTGGAAGACAATCGGCAACAGCGCTTTGAACAGTTTCTGATGGAGTATCTAATGTTTCAATCAACTTTTCGACAGCAGTACTGACTTTCTCATCGCCAGGAGACAAGTAACCAGCGGCACCACCATAAAGAATGACAACAGCTTGACGAATATGATCTTGTACATCACTGTTATCAGTTTGAGAGTTCAAGTAGTTTTCAAATGTCTCCAAGAATTCTTCAACATCGACCTTACCGTAAGCATTGATGACAGCTAAACCAGCTTCAAGCATTTGCTTACGAACTTGTTCATTGCGATCACCAAGAGCTTGGTCATTGATCAAGAATTTACAGAAACCAGAGGCATTTTCAAGTTGCATGAATGGAGCAACAGCCTTCAATGTAAGCGCAATACCAACACGGGCTTCCCAAGGATCAACACGATCAAGAGTTTCAGGAATAACCATACCATATTCATCGTATTCAGGATCGAGAGGGGCAGCCAACTTTTTATATCTAGCATAAATAGCTTGAAGAGTTTCATAAACAGCTTCAGGATATTCCTCAACAGCTTCAGCAAGAGCTTTACTGGCAGCTTGACGAACATAGTTACTATCAGATACAATATAAGTCAACAATTGATCTCTAAAATCTTCATCGACATCCATGGCGTTATCTTCCCATTGTCGGGTAGCTAATTCAGCATTGGATTCATTCTCATCATGACATGCAACCCAGAGTTGAGGAGAGTAATCAATATCAGTAAGATCCAAGAGTTCCAAACCTTGAAGAGCAGCAGTACGTACAAGTACTTCAGAAGATAAAAGACCTTCAAGAAGAGTATTAATTTCTTCAGGGGAAACAGAATCAGCCATAGCTTCACAGAGAGTGACAAGGGATGTCTTTGCAGCCTTACTAGAAGCAGGATACTCCTTGATACTACGTAACAAGATTTCAATCATTTCTTGGCGAGGCATCATAAGTGAATCACCAAAAGTACAATGGAAGCCAATAACATCAATTGCCATAACAATTTGCTCTTGAGCAGCCTCATCATTTTTCTCGCATTCGATAGCACCTTGCTCAATTACTTGATAAAGAACAGGGAAGACATAACCGAAAGAAGCAGGAGGTAAAGGACGAGATTCGGTAATGAAACGCAAACGATAGAGTACACGAGAAACGAGCGCACCGAGAGGTTCGTCCAACCAGCGAGATGGGATAGGATGAACATTGTTGGAACGAAGTGCAGCTAAAGCGATAGCATCACGAATAGCTTGAATGTCATCAGCAACACAATCACCTAATTGAAGATAAGTGTCTACCAACACATCACCAACCAAGAGACCAACATTATGCTTGGCAGCATCGAGCAACATGCGAATAAGATCAACAAGATATTCTTCGACACCTTCAGCATTACCAGCAACAAGAGCACGAGTAACGTCTAAACCAAGAGTAATCTTTTCAAAGATAGATTGAACATTAGCACGAATTGCAGCTTCTTTCTTTAATTGGGTATTAACAGCAAATTGTTCATCCTTGGTTAACTTTTGGGTCAAACCCTTCTTTTTAGCAAGTTCAGCACGAAGTTCTTCTTCCCATTGATCATCATTGTTTCCCTTTCTATTACCACGACTTTCATTCTTTTTGTCCTTCTTGAGAACATCAACAAAGGTGATGTCTGCAGGACACTTCCAAATGTTGCTTTCCAAATCTCCAATGTCTTTCATTAATTCAGGTGCCAAATTTTCATTTGCTAATTCGATGAATTCAGGGATAGAATCCGGTGAAATAAATACCAAAGTAGAGATAGTAGAAAGCGCAGCTTTATAGAAAAGTTCAGATTCTTTGCGAGCTTCAAGAGTGCTCTTCAAGATATCCAAAATCTTGTTAGCTTTGTCTCTAACCAACTTTCCAGGATCAACATTAGCACGTTGAACCAAAGTAATCCAGTTATATATGTTAGTAGGAGAAGCAATGTATTCATGATGTGCCAAAATCATCATATCAATCAATTCGACACCCTTGGTAGATTCAGCAAGATCTTTATCATAAGAGGTAATGGCGTTCAATACAGCAGCAAGACGGAAAGTTGCAGTTTCCTTATTATAATTATCGGCATTGACAGAAGAAACAGCAGTAGAATCCTTGACATTATTTTCAATATCTAAAAGCCATTGCTTGATAGCTTGCTTCATGAATTGATTAAGCTTAATGGGTTCAGCAGCAGCAATATTGGATACTTCTTGATATGCAGATCTACGAACAGTATGTTCAGGATGACTAGTAATAATCCAAACAAGAGCTTGAGCAGCCAAATGACCAGCACCGGTCTTTTCCAAAGATTCTTGAGTTTCCTCCACAAAAACACTGGTCAAAGCTCTGACAAACCAAAGACCTTCTTCAGCAGTTAATGCCTTTGTATAAATACGATCCCATAACAAATAACTGGGCTTGGGTTGAGAAATCAATAATTGAGAAGGATATTTTTGAGTTTTCAAGAGATCAACAACGGGTTGAGGAACGGTAGGCCAGTGTTGAATACGACCTGAGATGATGGAAATCATAACATAAGCTTCCACAGGCCCATCTTTCCACATGAGAGGTTTGTCTACAATTTTGTTGAAAGTTTTGAAAAGGGCTTGAAGATATTTAACAATGTTGGCACTTAAAGTAGTACTTGTGGCATCTTTGTGATCCCAAACAGTAGTACCGACAGCATTTGCCCAACTTTTTCTAGCTAAAGGTTTAGCAGCATTCAAACCATCAGTAGATGTCTTGACAGCTTTATCGACAAATTCTTTATTTGCAGAACAGAACTCATCATTATAAATCAATACAGTCAAATGTCTACCAACGCCATCAACAGCAGTGGCCATAGCTTGCTCATGAGCTTCCTTGGCAATCATTATGAAATAACCCTCCAATGCCTTTTGACTGACTGAAGGTTCGGTAGCTTGGGCAAGAGATGATAAAGCGTTGTACATAATAACACGATGTTCCCAAGAATTGACTTTACCGCTAGTCAAAAGTTTAGATACACCTTCAGCTATCTTAATTAATGAATCAGTTTCATGACATACAAGTGCTAATGCTTCCCACAAAGCCTTTGCTCCCTTGACAGTTGTTGGTGAGGTTGATCTTAAATGATTGAGAAGAGGATCTAACCATTTTGAGGCAAAGATTGATGAGGGATCGAATGAAAATGCAGGAGTAATACGGGCCAAGGCTGTCGATGAATGTCGAAATCAGTAACCTGTGCATATGAAATGTTTCATTATAAAGCTTACCTAATAATACAATTTCAGGAGATCTAAGCATCATTTTATCGAGAACTGGTAAATATTCGGCTTCAAACTTTTCCTTGGTAATAATTTGAGAGATGAAATCGTTGAATGAATCTAAAGCAGCTGTATGAACGGCAGTTCTAGAAGATACAATATTTTTGAGATAATATTCAGTCAAACGAGATTCAGCATTTTCAATCATTGATTTTCCATCAGAGCGAGTCTTTAAACGTAAACTGACATCAATAATTGTTCCAATTAAAACAGCATTCTTGTATGAAGGTGTGCATGTCTGAGCATTGGCAAGAGCAACATCAATCATAGTAGGAATAGCGTCGGCAAGAAGTCGAATAGTACGTCTAACGTCAGCAACAGCACTTTTTCCAATACTCTTTCTGCCATTGTCTACAAGTGAATCAATTAAAACTGCTTGTGCATTCAAAATAGTTGCGAACATTGCATTGGTTTTAGCTGCTTCTAATGTAACTTGCTTCAAAACACACACAACTAAAACATTGACCCAATTCAATAAAACAAGACGATCAGATGCGGGCGAAACACATTCACTACATAATTCAGGATATATTAGCATCTTGATTTCATCATGTATACAGAAAACTGCGCCACTACAGTCAGGGCAATTTTCTTATATTCAAGAAAATGGTTACTTTACCCTGTAGGCTTGCGTTTACCGAATTTCTCGGCTTCTCTAGCAATAACTGGAACAAATACCTTTTGAAATACAGGAGCATTCCAATTGTTGAGCTCTTTAATGACTTCGATAATAGCCATACGGGATGCTCTGTCATTGTAACGCGAAATTGTGAGGAAAATCAATTGTAATAAAGAAGGAAGTGCTTCAACAGGAAGATCTAATGTGTTTTATCTCGTCAATATCAGAAAATCTCGAAATAATTTGCTTTTCTATTACCCTTTCTACGAAGTCTAATTAATAAGGAATGATTCAAAAAATCAAGTCTGTCAGAGACACCAGAGTAAGTGATGGTAGTCACCACTCTTGTCTTTATGAACTCTGGCCATCCAAGTTCGCCCGTATTTTCTTGTGGTTCTGCCATGAAGAAATATCACAAACAGTTCTAACTTTTTAGATTTTATGGTGTATAAAAGAAGAAAGTTGCTTAATATAAATTTTTTTATATTTATGAAACACACGCCAATACTGCGGCTACAATATGTAATATTTCCTTTAGGGCAAAGAAAAACCGGACCACGGTCACAGGGAAATGATCATGCTGGTTGATCCAAACACTTGCTGTATGTATCTGTTTTTGCACTGACAGATGGCAATGGCAACGAAAAATGCCTTTGAACCTTTCTTAAAAGCCTGGTATACTTCCCTGAGCATTATATTTGAATATGCATAAAAAATAATCGAGCACATTGGCCTACAATGTTTAACAGCATCCTATAGGCATAATGCTATTTTACAGACACTGTTTTATGGGTTGGAATAGGCTACGAGTTAAGTACATATTTACTATTTGTATGTACATTCAAAGGTGAACGATACACTGCTGCAATTATAGTGTTTGAAGAAATAAATTAAAAAAAAATTGAATATCATATTTGCTAATCCTCGAATTTGGAACGTGTCTCCTTTTCTGTAACTAACCCCATACCGAATACTTTTTAGGATACACTTTATACATTACAAAATATACATAAATTAATCGCATTCTACTACCTGTTCCTGAATTTATTCTACATCTCACGAAGGATTCAAAAGCACCTAAAAGTCACCGCTTATTCATTGAAAATTGGGTCTCACTTTTCATCCCTGCTCTACTTTTCTTTTTCACTAAATAACACCAGGAAAAAATTATATGAAAATGTACCTGAGGTGTTCAACTTTAATCCAGAAATGAGTATCTGGAAATATCCTACTTTTTGAAGCTGATAAGAACTTTTTAGTGGTAACGTTTCAGATTTTTACACGTATTTCATGACTAAAAATTAAAAACTTTGAACCGTCATATCTCTACAAAACATTAAGCTATACTAACACTTTTTGATAATAAAAGTTATTTCTTTTGGTGCATTTTGTAACATATTTTAATATGAAAAAATTCTGAGCACTTTTATTTTTTTTTCATTTTTTGACATTTTTGTAGTAGATTTTAAAATATTCGTTCAATTGAGCAACACTTTTTTTATATTCATATTCTCAAGCTCGTTGAGCTCTCTCGGACATAATTTAATTTTTTTCAAAATATTGATTTTTCGTGGAGATATTCCCAAAAATGTGTACAAAGAGATACTCCCGCTTCTAGCATCAATTTTTCCTTTATATACCCTTATCCCAAATTCTGAATTTGAAAAAAAAATCGACAAAAATCTCATTTTCTCTACGAAAAATGCAGCTGGAGGGCTTAAAAATGTCTCGATCGATAGATAATTATGCTGCGCATCATTTGCTGTATTTACATTTAAAAGATCTTTATAAAATGGAACGTGTATCTTCAAAAAACCTCCCAAATTTCAATGACATTTTGTGCAAAATTTAATGTGAAACATCTGTTTGTAATTTATTTAGATCGATGCATAATTCAAAAATGTACGAAAACCATTTAATACACTATTTCAACTTACTTTGCAATTCATGAGCCATTAAACAATTTTGTTTTTTTTATCATTTTCGGGTCGATTTGTCAAATCGATTTTGAAACCCAGCTACCATAAGGTTTAGCTGTAATATGAACTATTATTTTGTGTCGAAGTCCTCGGAAGTCCCGGAAGTCCCCTATACTATTAGAACCCAGTATGTTAATAAGCTCACTTATTTACGGATTAAGTCCCCAGGGAAAAAATAATAAATTTACGTCAATACAATCAAGGTAAGAAGGTCGACTTGATTTTGTAAAATGTTATGCTTAGACTTCAATATGATATTATGATACTTGTTGTATTTAAATATTTAAATTCAATAATGTTTATTTATTGAACATATATATATTTATATATAGAAATAATTGTTACGCCAGGAGATTATATCAATCTCAAAGCTAAAATATGTACTAAATCATTTAATAAAAATAAAGGAAAACTGTTATAAAATGAAAGAGCACACTAAAACTAAAGAACTTTATTATAAGATCGAACCATCTTCTTTTATATTCACATTCTCTAATTATATGACCTGTTTAAATGAGTCTATTTATATATATTCATATATCCAATTAAGTCTAGGTGACACACACTAGTTCCATATTCCTGCATATACGGAGCTTCATAACATAATACACAGCAATGTAGAACTTAACATATCAAACTGTGTCGTAATCTTAACCAAGGAATGCACCCAGATCTGTGGATGCAACAATAATAATAAAATATAAAGAAATGTGTCGTATATTTTCAGGATTAATAAATAGTACTTAAAAAAGAATACAATTATAAAAGAATGAGTAATTAATCAGTTCTTCAACTGTATAATAAAAACAAGATATCGTTTATTTAGATGTAAAGGTATGGCCTTTTAT
The DNA here is from genome assembly GCA_027405735.1 of Mucor racemosus. NCBI lineage: Eukaryota > Fungi > Mucoromycota > Mucoromycetes > Mucorales > Mucoraceae > Mucor > Mucor racemosus. The sequence goes on from JAPEHQ010000007.1 coordinate 74,303, forward strand.
ATTGATTTGACATTAAGATCCTGAGAAGTCATTTAAGGCACTATTGAACCATTGGATCTGTTTGATAGTAATCTATGGATTAAAATGGATCAACCATAATTTAACCGTTCTTGCAGAGCTTGTGAGTTGTGTTGTTTCAATGCTGCGCTAAATATGCTTGGATGTTGATTTGATAACTACTTGATTGGTTAACTGCTGGGATGAAATAATGTGGTGTCATAATTGAGGTCAAAGCGTTCTTGGTAATTACTGGATTAAACTTGATACGCTAGGAGTTTCTTATATCCGATATCAAGACTTGCACTTCAATACATGTCGTAGTCAATAGATTGTAAGATGTATTTATACTGTAGAAGGTGATAACGTATGATACTAGTAGGTGGAATACAACAAAAAAGACCAATATTTTTCATAAACTAAAATCAAGCAGCAGGTGCAAGTACATGTTTTTCGTATTGTTTATTTGGAAATAAATTATTAATCATTAATGTTAGGGCACGTTATAATAATATCTTTCTGGAACAAAAAAAGCGTCCAGGACTTAATCATTTTGTTCCATTATCTACGTTACAATCAATGCTTTTTTGGTCGAAAGTCGATATCTACCTGGAGAAAAACTGGTGATTACAAAAGTATGTATAGCACTGACTTGATTTGAATGAATAAATAAACTCATATTAGTCTATTTAGTTTCTAAAAAGCATTTATTTCTACTTAATGGCCAACAGCTAAGAAGAGGGAAACAAGATGTTGTCTTGTATATCACTACCAACTATCAAAGGTATACCATAATTATTACTTATTAGTTTGTTATTAATAATTGATTTTACTAATAAATCAATTTTTATACACTAGGTCAAAAGTAAATTTGTTCTGGTAAAGCAGCATTGAGTAAATTGGCTTGGGACGAAAAGGGTAAAAAGGTGGCAATAGGTGACAGTGATGATGGCCATGTTTATGTTTATAATATTGGAGAGGTAAGACTAAAACTTAATGTAAATTACCTCTAGCGCAATAATTATAAAGCAAGACTATATTATCAGCAAATAAATTACCACACAATATTAACTTGTATAAATACAGTCGGGGTTACTAATGTTTCATCCATTCCCTATTTTTTCTATTTTTTTTTGTTATACTTTTCTTTCAAACTCTTTCTTTATTAATAAAACAATGTCCAAAACTTTTGAAATTAACATCAAAAAATTGCAAGACCCAACAGGAACCAAGCAAGATGTAAAAAAAAATGAAGCTTGGCGCAATTTTTTATTTAAAACAGCTTGGATTTAGCCAATATGACATTTCTACTATGATTGACATAAAGCGTCCTACAGTCCAAAGTATCATATCCAGAGGAGATCAAACTGGTACTACTTTAACAGGAAAAAGTACTGGAAGGCCATCTACCTTTGATGATTATACACAACGCCATTTGGAGCGATCAATAAGGAGAGATCCCTTTCAAACATTAGAGACCATTACGGGGCAACTCAGAATGATGGGAAAAAATGTCTCTCGCTCGACAACAAGAAAATGGATAAGAAAGTTGAGCTTCAAGTACTATAAACCTGCTGTTAAACCCAAGTTAACAGAGGAACATAAAAAAAATAGACTGGAATGGGCACAATTTCATATCAATTGGTCTAATGAACAATGGAGACAAGTGGTTTGGTCTGATGAGTCAAGATTTCGTATTTGTGGCAATGATGGTACACCATTAGTTCTAAGAAAACAAGGTGAAAGGTATGAGAGTTGCCATATATTACGTTCGGTAAAATTTGGTGGTGGTAGTGTGATGGTTTGGTCTTGTTTTTGGGCTGGGGGTTTTGGACCTTTGGTCTTTATTGACGGAAATATGAATCAAGAATCATATATTGATGTATTGTCGCAACACTACATTCCATGGGTTCAAGACTTACATCAAAATGAAGGTACTAATTTTGTGTTTCAGGAGGATAATGCTACCTGTCATACAGGTGCATATGCAAAATGGTGGAAGAGATCACATTCAATGAATGTTATGGAGGACTGGCCATCACAAAGTCCTGATCTCAACCCCATTGAACATGTTTGGAGCGAGCTCGCTCGTAAATTACGTAGCCGTAAACATCTAATTAATAATACCGAAGACCTTCGACGGGAACTTCTCGTCGCTTGGGAGAATATTGATGTTGAGTTCGCTGCCAAGTTAATTGAAAGTATGCCCAAAAGATGCAAGGCAATTATAGATAGCAAGGGAGAAGCAACAAAATATTAGTTTTATTATTTTATTTTTACTTTCAAGTAATAAACATATATATCTTATTTTTGACGAAGTATAGAATTATCAGAGACTTGCAATAAAGAGCAAACCAAATTTGAAAATAGGTGTTCATTATATTTTCATTTTCTTAATTTTTTTTGGATGAAACATTAGTAACCCCGACTGTATTTACAGTAATAAGCTTGAATCTAGTGGGTACATCATCGTAAAGTCTTAAAAAAGTTCCCAAGTATTATAAAATCTCTTATTTTTAAGACTTACAAGGCTTGTAAGCGGAAAATTAATTTAGGAAATTATTTTTGTCCAGATCATCAATTTTGACATTTTTTAAATTTTTTTTTTTGGTTTTGCAAATCTAGAGTTAATTATGCTACCAATTATAAAAACAAAAAATATACACATATGCAGAATTTAGCGCTCTATTCACTCAATAAAAAATAATAAACATTTTTATTGCAAAATATTACATGAAAATCCTTTAACCAAAAAACCGTTTTTGGGCCAAAAGTACAAAGTTTCATTACTTAACATTTAATATTAAGCTTTTATAAAATGTGTATTAGTCATAGCTACAATTTTCTCTCACAATGTAGTATATTTAAACGTCGATTTTGGTATCAAAATTTGATTTTTCTGTTTTTTGATGAAAATCATGAGTGTTAATAAGGATAAAATGATCCCCGAAAATGTCCGCTACAAAAACTGAATTTTCAGACCGTATGTGCTTAAATATAAGAAAAGTTATAAAAAAACGCTTTTTTATTTAAAATTTAGATATACTACTGTATATACCATAGTATGAGAGGCTTAGTCGTTCCATCTTGCTATGCTCAATTATGACGTCGCTCTACGGGTTCGCTTTTGCAACTTTTTAATGAATGTATGATATGATAGACGATGGTTTTCCTGGTAGAAAAATGTATATTTTATAATAACAGATAGTGCCTATTTTATTTAATTTATGATTGATGCGCTGTAATGCTGCTTTTACATTGGTGGTTGAAATGAGCAATTTAGCAGGGTTTTAATTGTACCAAATATTGTAAAGCCTTGAAAATTCTTTTCTACGTGTGTTGTTTTTCTCTTTTAGTTTTCATATTCCAAGGATATAATTCGCCGTTGATAAGGCATATCAGACTATAACGCTGGTATTCTTTTCTTTTACCTGAATGCGCATGCTAACAAAAGAGACTAATGTTCTTACTATAGGTATCAGCCTATATTAGAGACTGATATTTTCATTTAACCGCATTTTAAGATCAAATATCATTATTTAATACTGTATTGTTGGACGTATTTCTTGATGATTACCAGATCAAATCGAAGGCAATGATATTTATACCTACTTAATGAAAAGCTAGAACTGGCTACAAACTAACGAAATGTTCCAGAAAAGTAATAACATTTCAAATAATATAGAAACAAAAAAAAAAGAATAATCTAATGTATTGCCTAATAACCATAGCTTCGACATAGCTATATTTGAAAACAGATCTTTTTACAGCCGACAATCGTAAACTAAAATAGCAAGTTTAAAGAAGGTTAATTTTGTTATATCAAAAGATACTAATATAAAAATGCTCGGCTGAAAGATACATTTTATTAATTCATTGATGCTTTATATTTATATGTTTTCTAAATAGTTATATATGATTATTAATATTATTAATGAATTGCCGGGTATTGAGGAGGCACTTGGTATGATTTGGGACAAATCATATACAATGGAATCTGTGGAATTTGGAAGAGATGTAGGATTACTTATGTTTTATTGTTGCCAAGTGTTCCTTAATGTTCCTGATAATTGCTGTTAATGCTAGTGGTTATGTATGACATTTAGTATGAGTTACTAAATGTCATGCCATTTTGGATTTTAATAGTTGTTCCTGGATTTCTACATCTGGGTAAACTTCTGATATATCAAATTTGTTTAAATTTTATGTGTGATAAAGTAATATATATAATCTTAGATTTGGCTTGCATATAAATTCAAGCAGTAAGTGTTATTTAAGTTTACGTTCGAGCAAAAACCATTGTTGCTGTGAACATTATAGCTATAAACATATTTACAAATGATAATAATCGTAAATACATTGGTGCTTGCATGTACTGCTCTACATCAACAACGTATTGAATTGTATTGTCTATAATTTATATTAATAAAAACAAATGTAATTTAAAAACCCATTCCAGTAAAAAAATGCTATGGAACTTTGAGAACGACACGATGCTCATGTACAAAAAACCAATTTGTGCCCATGTGCATATTGTTATCTTTTTAACGATATTCAGTGGGCACTGTTGCATCCAAAGATCTGGATGCATTCCTTGGTTAAGATTACGACACAGTTTGATATGTTAAGTTCTACATTGCCGTGTATTATGTTATGAAGCTCCATTTATACAGGAATGTGGAACTAGTGTGTGCCACCTAGACTTGACTGGATATATATACATATAAAAGAAGATGGTTCCATCTTATAATAAAGACCTTTAGTTTTAGTGTGTTCTTTCATTTTATAACAGTTTCCTTTATTTTTATTGAGTGATTTAAGTACATATTTTAGCTTTGAGATTGATGTAATCTCCTGGCGTAACAGGCACAGCAGCCCAGGCAATAGTGTGCAACCCACCTGGGCACAACGAAATCATCTTGTGCAGCACAGGTCGGCCGTAGTGCGCCATAGGCAGATATACTAAACTCCAGCAAAATTTATACTACAAGCAACTCTGCGAGATTAATAGATAATACAGTAAAATAAATTGCAAATTCGTTTTTAGCAGCCAATTGTCCCCCAGAAAACTTGGTTGCCTAATTCCTACTGATACTTGCGAGAAGACTTGAAATTACTGCTAAACAAGGGCAAGATAATGGACCCATAAACACTAAAAAAGCATATTCGGCGGAAGCCAAGGAGTTTATTACGTGGGCAGAGCAAACTTTTGTACATGAAGATAAATTGCAAAGAGGAATTGTTTCTGGGAAAAAATTGAATTATTTTCTACACAACAAAGTAAAAGCAAAGAACATTGCTGATGAATTTAGCTTTTCATACTAACTGCCTTGTACGTCCTTATTATCCCAGGTTTTAAATTGTTTATTTCGCAGAAGAACGAAATCAAACGCAGCGCAAAGAATCAAATTTTTAACTGTCGAACAATATATAGCAGCAATTACAGACCTATACAAGACGCAAGTTATAAAGAAAATAAACTGTAACAAAAATCCAAGAAAAGTAATTGCAAGCGTATTGAAAAGTGCTAAAGAATGAGAATTCCAGACCAAGAGATCTAATTGCAAAGAGAGTGGAGAAGGAACACTAGCTGTTGGTTATACTTCATTAGATCAAGAAGCAAATGTCATAAAATTCTATTTGAATAGCCAAAGGAATCATAGAGAAACCTTGGAAGATGCTGCATCATTTCTTTTCTATCATTATTTTCTGCTATGAGGACAATCTATCAGACATGCTGAATTGACAGATTTTTAAACTATTAATTAAGATAATGAGAGTATCGGATCTGATATAGAATGTCCAGCTCTGGTGATGGTGTTGAGATAGGGAAAAACAAACAAAAATAACCGCTTGAAACTTGATGGCTGCATCCGTAATACTCGTGTTAAAATTTGTCCTATAATGTCTCTTGGCCTGTATTTGCTTTGGCGCTTTCATGTTGAGAATGAGCCGTTTTCTGATTTAACTACTTCTCATAATTAGTATTTCATAAAGCTTTTTAAATTAGATAACCAGAATTTAAAGAAAATTTAGAGCTACAACAGCCATCGTGATGCCGTTATAGGAGGATTGGATAGAGGAGTGAAAAGTTTCTCTTATTATACAAAAACACATATAAACCCGTGGCTCCTCTGCGAGGATGGCTGATCTTCCTGGTGTTTATGAAGACCAAGTTCGTCATCTCGATCGTTGAAATAACGCGACAATGAATGGTGCTTATCTTACTGGTTTACCCAGGGAAGCAATGCGAGCAATAGCAGGCTTTATAATTCAGCAAGGGCAGTTTTACAATCCCAGGGTCTCACTGGATCCTCCTGAAGAGCTAACAGCCAAGTTGATTTTTTGTTGTATTTGCATATATAAATGTACCTGATATTGTAGTTCAAATATGGCAATAAACTATTACGCCTTAACATATTTTAGCATATGTGTCATATAAACACTGTAAATGATTACACTGATAATTATTACATCAGCCAAGTTCTGGTAATCCAGACTTACAATGAAAAATAGACAATAAATAGTGATTGTTTCATAAATTTGAATGATGCAGAAATGGCCAGCTTAAAATTGAGAAACCGCATTTGAAATGAAAATAAGTCGAGAGAATACTAAGGTATTGCAATGATGGTTATTAAGTAAAGTTTACTTTATTTCTCATTCTCTACCAGGATATTTAGGTTTTAGATCGTTGTGAAGACTTTTTTATTTTTTTATAAATTTTGTGAGAGCACTTTTTCTGTTATCGAGTTCCATGAAGGGATGACAGGTATACAAAACTAGAACCATAGGATAGTACTCATTAGCGCCTATCTAACGAATTTTACCTCGTCAAAAAATATTGATTTTTCGTCGAGAAAATTGAAATTGAATGATTAATTTTTGGTGACAAGAAAGAATCCATTTTGGACGAGGATATACAAGGGTAAATTTTCGCCGACCAAAAAAAATGATCAAAAATAATTAATATCCCCACAAAAAATAGGGCTACAGCTACATATTTATACTCATTCTGTAGATAATTTTGTTGCGCATAATGTGAAAATAAAAAATTTTAGGGTTGCAATTGAATGAAGGGTACTTTTTGATCAAAAACCGTTAAAATTTGACATTAAATTTACTAGAGATTTTATGAGAAAAACATTTTTAAAACCTACACAGATCGATTCAGAATTAAAAACTAAACCCAAGATATTTAATACACTAGTTCAACTTACTATGCATTTTTGCGAGCAATTAAACATACAAGAATTTTTTTGGATTTTTTTGGATTTTTTTTCCATTTGAACACTTTTTGAATTGAAGCTCAGTCACCTGTGTATATCTGATTATACAATTTTATATGGTGATATTCAAAATTGGAGCGTTATAACGCATGTTGATTTACTATAATACCGAATATTGACATAACACCTAGTAACTTCTAACTTTACATCAGGATAGGTACACGCCGTTGGCACAATGATTGGAAAGAAAAACTTTCGCAACCTATTGTGTGTTGAGAAAATCATTACCAAAATGCACCTATAACTTACTGTGTACTTTTTTTGGAAAACTGTTAAAATATAATCTTTATGAGTACTACTGATCTAAGGAAACTGTCACTCTACATGGATATAGGTATAAATAGATACTATTCGTGTTTCATATAGTAGCTTCCATGAGTCATTACATATTCGGTAAATTTGAGCAAAAAATTGATTGTATATCTGTTTACTCGTACTAATATCCAATAAGATCACCAGTTCTCGCCGGATATAGATCCAAGTGAGCTTCCGTTGTAATGGTAGGTAAGCCTAGGGTATATCCATGTATGTAATTGTAAAATTTCAACTTCCTCGAGTTGCTGTAAGAATGAATAAACCACAACGCGCACTTTTGTAAGCTATTTTGTATGATCTGTTTCTGATATTCTTTGAAAAAATTTATAAAATCAAATACTGTAATGATTTGAAATTGAATTTTGAAGTTGCACTTAATGTGCCGTGAATATATGAATAAATCACATATCTTAATCTCGTTAGCTGACAACTGTTTTTGAAGGATTCAAACACGCATTTCAAAAAAAAATTCTTTTCCTCTGCTTGAAAAAAATAAAGCAAGTGAAAAAATGCTTGTAGTCAATGAATATTGGTCCAAATACCTAAAGTTTTCAAAATACTAGATACAACACAGTCGTGGCACTGTCCATACCTAAGTGTTAGCATCTATTAATTTGCTGATTAAACTATAAAAAGAAATTGCCCAGTTTTTTCGAGTGTGATTTTTGGCTTTGTAGACCATTTTATATTAGAAATAGTGTCCAGTCAACCAAAATTTTGTTGAGAGAGATATACTGGATATACCGAAATTTTGATTTTCAAGCAGTAAAAAGAAAATTCGAATATTCAAGAGTTTATTGTGGACTAAGGAGCATGTTAGTGTAATTACCAACAGTACCATATTTAGTCATAATATCGCAGCTACATTTTTCATTTTTTTTACTTTGTATTAACCATCAAATTAAAACGGTAAGCAATGATCATAAAACGACATTAATACTGTAGCTATTACAATTTAGAAAACCCGCAAACTCCACTTGTTTTTGAGATGCTAAACATTTATTTGGGCAACTTTATCTACTGCAGCCAATTTGTATACATTTTTGAGCATCTGAAGTACATTTCCTACGCCATTTCATTTGGTGTCAGTAACAAGAATGCGGCGTGTTCCAATTTTGAACATTAACAAGCCTTTTGCTGAAGTATTGAATCTCAAAATACCTTACTTGCAAAATCTGAAAATATGTATAGTCTACATTTGGAACTAAAAATATAAGAAAATTATTTTATACACTGATTCATCATAATTTTCTACAATTTAATTTAGGTGAAATTCTAATGAATTTTGATGGATCATTATGCATGAATCTCATGATATATTAATAAATAATGATCCCGAAATCATTGTGGTTATAGACACAAGAGTTTTCTCCAAATAGACTATTATTTTTGGATCATAAAAAGCATACATTTTATTTAAACAAACAGTAGTAATATTTACAAAGTGGGAAGTGGAGGGGGGGGGGGGGTTGGGCAATAAATAGAGTTGAATGAATGGATAGATATACATATAAATAGCAAAAAGGATAGGAGAAGGGGTATATATTTTATATTTTCAAAGGCAAATGGGTGATAGATCAAGATCAACGTAAATCATATTGACTTTCATTACCAACAGGGTTCAAATCATCCATAAATTCATCCAATCTCGAGACAATATGCTAAATAAAATAAAATAAAATCATTAGCTTTGTTCTTTCACGATAATGAACAAAAAAAAAGTTATACTTACAGTTCTTAGGCCACGAATACTTTCATAGGTATTATAACGATCCATATCGTTAGCTTTTGATTGTTGAGATTGAATCAAATCATCAATCAAATCATTGACATCCAACTTTAATTGAGCAAAATTTGTAGAAGTGGAATCACTTGGAGTAGTATAAGCACGATGGGGAAGATTAGGCGGTTGTTGGCGTTGCTGTTGACGTTGATGAACAGTCGGTATATGAGATTGACTATAAAAAGCCTTTGGAAGAGGAGGAGGAACATGCTTTTTACCACGGTAATTTACGGCAGTAGAAGCAGAAACTGCAGAGGCCACAGAAGATCTTCTAGAACCATCTATAGCATTCATCAATCTTTCATCTGAAGAGAAGCTATGATTACTACGAATAGAGCCATATCTTTCATGTTGATGATTAGCCAAGATGTTTCCTTCTTCTAAATAGCTACGAATACTACTGCTATAGCTACTCATTGAATTATAAGGATGACCACTATTGCTACTTGAAGTGGTTGTGCTATTTGTATCACTTGAGAATGGAGGCACACCAAATCGAGCATCTGCTGCTGCAGTTGTTGTTGTTGTTGTTGTTGTTGTTGTACCACCACCAGTTGCAGAGATAGGGCTTGTCTCATTTGAGGAAGAAGAGGCGGAAGAGCCACCACTAGAAGGTCTTGTAATCATTTCTTGAGGTGATTGACTAAACAACATGGTATCGAAATTATTATAGCTTTGAACAGAGCTTCTACGACGAGAATACGGATGAGGACGATTATAAGAATTATCTTGATAGACATTGCTGCCACCATAAAGGATATCATCTTGTGGTTGTTGATTGTTTTGTTTTGGTTGATTAAAGCTATCAATAAAATGCGTATCATCACGAACAAATATTTCGGAAGGAGGAGCATTGTTATAGTATTGTGGCTGTGTAATAGTGTTGGTATTGATTCTTGTAGGATAAGGAGGAGAATGATGTTGACCGCGTGTTTTACTACCTTCTACCGCAGTAGTGGCAATGCTATAACTTTCATTTGAATATACACCACCACCAGTAGATTGACCTCGGAAGTCATCTTCCAGTTGTTTGTTTACAGTAGCTACTTTAAATATAGGATCAAGTACATGTGATGTTGTTTCTGAATCCTGAGCATGATCTTCATCAATAGAGTATCTTCTTGATGGTGATGATGATCTTGATCTAGAGAATATTTTACCAAGGCTCATATTACTTGCAACTCTAGTAAGAGACTTTGATCTAGACCTTGATCTTGCTCTAACACGTAATAAATCATCATTGATGCAAGAAAATGCTTCAGTAGCTCTTAGCCGTCTTTCATAAAAGAATACTAGAAAAGATAGAAAATAGGCAGATTAGTAATAATAATAATAAAAAGACTAGAATAGAAACGGGGAAAAGAAACACATACAATTATTCCAAAGAGTATCAATAAAATCAAGCGTATTATTATCCTTATTGTGATGATGACATCCTACAATTTGTTCATATTCTATATCACGGCTCTTTTCACGGATAGGGATTAAACTAGTTCTTGCGCGAATAGTCAGTTTATAACCACCAGATTCATGTCTATGGACTAAAGCTAATATCCAAACGTCATCATCGATCAAAGCATTGATATCAAGTGGCGAATCTTGAAGATAAACAACTAGAATATGATTCTTGAACTCAGCTTTTCGGTAAGATTCTTGATCATTATAGATTTGAGTATAAGCAGGCAATTTGAATTTATCTTGGTAATACAGCTCAGTAGTTGTTGTGTCTATCATACATGTTATTAATGATGCAATGCTATATAATGCTGCTAATTTAGTAGATTACCTTTAATGTTTGATAGAGCACATTGCTTTTGGCATAATTCAACTAGCTTGGATTTGTTTGAAATGTATTCTTTATTGGACTTGTTGGATCTTGTTGAATTGGGAATAATTGAATATAATCGATCACTTCTTCTAAAATAAGATTCACATTCTTTTTCTGTTGCATTTGGATTCAAGTCTGGAAGGCATGTTCTTAAAAAGAATGTATCAGGTCGATCTATATTTTAGAAAAGAAAACAAATATTTCGGACCGATGGGTTATTACACAAAGACTTATGATGGTTGTACAATGTGAAAAAAAACAAAACAAAAGCATTACCTTTTAAGCCATCAAATATTTCGACTGATCTTATATCTGCCCAACCTTTGAATTCCAATGGTAAACCATTGTAAGCTTCTTTGGCTTTTTGAAGCATACTGCTTGAACTAGTATCCTTGACTTTTTCTTCAATTTTCTCTAAATAATCTTTTCCTTGTAAACTATGATTCTTTCTTTTAACAACCATGATTTTATCAGTAAAGACCAATAATGTAACGGGTCGATTTAATTTTCCTGTTTGTAGAGACAATTCAGTTGCATCGAAATAACCAAGTAATTGACGAGTTTGAATCAAGGAGGCCTATTGCTAATTGTTGGCTTGTGCACTTTTTATTATTATAGTGTTATAACAGAGACTTACTGGTGCATCCCGAATAAGGTGATACAAATTAAGTAGAGATGAATCACCATATTGCATGTCATTAATGCTAGATACTTTGGTATTTGCTTGCTTTAAATGATGATTATCAATGTCATTTGGATTTAAATGATCCATAATAAGTGCAATCATTAAATTATATCTTGTCATACGTTGAATGGGTTGAATCAAAATGTCACTCATGCCGAGATTTCCTTTCAATTCCTTGTTGAGAAGAAATTTAGAATAGTTTTTATTTTGTTTGATGTTTTGAGTGTGGCAAGCTAATGAATTTGATTTTCCTAAAAAGAAGATTCTATAGCAATCAAAGGATTCGAGCTTGATTTTTGAGGTTAGTGAATAATAAACTAATAGCATATCATTGATGATGACTTACATGTGTGCTGAGTATGCTTCCAAATGATTCAATTGTGTTGCCTTGTTGATAAGCTAATAATGCATCAAGCAATGATTTATTAACATGTAAAATATCTTCCATGTTAATAAAAATGCGATTGAATGAATATTGGTCCAAAATAGGCTGTTTGTTGGGATCCACAATTGATTCTTTAATAGGTTTCATGATTTTATAAACAATTTCTTCTAATAGATTGACATATGACTTTTCGGTCGCAATGAATTCTTTGATAGGTTTTGATGTAGGCGACTCGACAATGCATGCATTTTGAGTGATATGACTGATAATGTTGTTGTTATTGTTTGTGTATGACTAAATAAAGCATTTAATTATGTGTGTGTGTGTGTGTGTGTATGTTTGAAAGAGACATTTCAAAATGTGCTTACATTATGGTTATTGTTATGCTGATTTACATTGCTTTCTTGTTGAATATATCTTTTACCAAAAAAGCTCTTGAAATGATCCATTTGTGGAGATGTTTCATTGGGTATTAATACATCTACATGTTGGCTCTAATATTCCAAGTAATTAGATAAAAGCCTATTCAATTACATTGTATATACATACGAGTGGGTTCTTTGTCATGTCTAATAAATGCTTTCCGATTTCTTTGCAGTCATCCGAGACATTATAATCTTTTAATATGGGTATCTTGTTTTCTTTATAAACATTGCATGGATGATGAAAAGGTGTATTTTGTAATAATTTTTCCATTTGGTATAATAGTGAAAGGAAAAGACAAGAAAAAAGGGCTCGCCAAAAAATCCTCTTTTTTATTGTTGTTGTTATTTATTATTTTTTTTTTCTCGTTGTTGTTATTATGTGTATTTGGGTAACACGACAAATTTGATTTCGGAAGCAACAGGAAATTCACTCATCACTTTGCCACTTTTTTGTTGTTTAGTTATGCACATAAAAGTTTGTTTTTTTCCTTTGAATCTCTCCTTATTAATAGTTATTGTATATTTTGTCATTTTGTACAACTTTTTTTTTCTTTTTATATATATTACATACATTTCTTGCGTGGAAGCCTCGTTTTATATTGTAATGTTTATTTATTGTAAGTTTATTACAACATGTGTTGTTGCCTCATCGTTTATTTTGACAATGACAAGCAATCAAATGAATAAAGGAGTAAACATGTATGTATATAACAGTAAGGGGGTGTTGTATGTAGCTTTGATTGACAAAATTGAAGCAAGAGAAAAAAAAAGGGGGGAGGGGGGGGGGAGGAAGAAGAAGAAGAAAACAGGGTTATACAGTGATACATGAATGATGCCAACACATGTCACCAGACTTCAAATGCGATGAAGCAACCTAGTGATACAAAAAAAAAAGGGTATCACTAATTTCATCTCTTTCTTGGTATGTACATATTGTTTAAGGCTAAATTTGATATTACCAAACACCATGAAAAAATCCTTTAAAGATCTACGGTCGTAGTTTTTTTTTTTTTTTTTTTTTATAATTTGTATTAGCCACATTACAACCATAATTCTAATTTCTTTTGATCTACAAGAAATATGATGGAAAGAAAAACGTCATATCATCGTTTAGGTGTTGTATAATTGTTACAACATTTATATGACGTAAATATCAACTCATTATCTCACTGTATTGTAATAATAGAGGGTCAATGCATTTTGCAATTATTCGGTCTAGCTGATTCAAATGGAAATTACACAGAAGAAATGACCTCTTTTTTTGGTCCCGTTTGGTTTTTTTTTGGTTTTTTCACTTCGGCTCGTACGGATTTGTTCCCGATGAATAATACAATTCAATATTCATTTCATCACATGTGAGTACAAAATGAATAATATAATAACAAATATGAAAAGACACAAGAGTCTATAATAATAGTAGTAATAATAATAATAATAATAAAAAGAGGTTAACTTTACATGTTTATATTAAAAATTCAGGTATACAAGTTTGTTTATTATTTTGTTACAGGGAAAAGCAACAAATACAAACAAGCAGCATATGACAGACCGAGAAAGCAACAGATAAGAAGAAGAAGAAAAAGAGAAAAATCAAGAAAATGTTGTCAAATGTCTATATAATTTTTATTGTGAATTCATTTTACGATGGTATAATTCTCTTTTTGTATCAATCAGTCGAATTTCATCATTCGATTTTGGCCTTGGCAGCAAACATGTTTGTTGTTGTGATTCTTTCGGTAATGCATCCGTTGAAGGCCGTGGTTTCAGATCGTTCATTTTCAAGGCACAGGAACAAGATGGTCTTTTTTTAACTTGCAGATATGTAGATGAAGTTGATTCTGTTGGAGGAGGAAAGAACTGTAGTCCTTGATGTTGAATAGAAATTATATCTGACCCAGACAAATTGGTTGTTGATATCTCCAATGATTGCGTCGATAATGCTCTATTATGCATACAAGGTGAAAGTAATGTAGTTTTCTTTTTTATTTGTTGTTGTTGGTGGTGATGGTTGATGAGACTGTTTACACTTGACATACTGTAACTATCACTGTCTCTGCTATCATCAAGTTCAAGTACACTAGGCTTCTTGCCAATAGCTGTTCTTGTAGTTAATTTTGCTTCTCCTTGTACAATATTCAGAAACTCTTTCTCGTCAAAGTATTTGAGTGCTGCCCATGTAGGATTCAGGAACGAAAATGTCTTTTTAAAGGAATTCAAATGTTGATGTCCCACACCACCTCTTGATTCAATACCATGAAGTGGTTTATTTGGTGCAGGTAAGGTACCCTTTGAACCTTGTTTTAATGGTGCTTTCCCTTTTTCTATTCTACAAATATTTCTTGCAATACAAACACCAGCCAAAGTAGCTGCATAGCCCGTTTTTTCTTCATTAACATTGGTTACATCACCTCCAGAAAAGATATGGTTGTACTTCCAATGATCAAGTTGCAATGTAGGTTTTACTCGAAGACGACCCCAATGATCTAGACATGATTCGAATCCAACATCACCATCACCTCTTATAATTTGACTACATGGCGATGTTCCTGTAGCTAAAAATACCTTGTCATATCCTGCATAACGAGCACCGGTAGATCCTAAATAAGTATTATTATCTGCTGAATCGAAATCAACAATCTTTTCATTTAGTATCACTTCAACACCCAAGCTTTTAAAATAACTGACGGCGTTTTGTTGCCGTTTAGCAGAGCTTCTTCCTACTATTGTGTCATGACAATCAAGCAATGTAATCTTTTTCTTTTGATCAAAAGGAGCAGGATATGTATGATTTGCAATTTCACTGGCTAGTTCACATCCAACTAAACCACCACCAATAATCAAAACTGATTTAGCTCGTTTCAATTGTTGGTGTTCATTGGATAATTCAGACAATCGATACAGTGATGAAGTGTCAAATGATTTCAGTTTGGATTGATATGTGCTTCCTGTAGCAATGACCAAATAATCAAAGGGAATCTACAACAAGTAGAATTAGATGTATTGGTCTTGTAACTGGGTTTAATTTCGTCTTACATATTCATCATTCACTTTTACATTCTTTGCATCATCTACAATTCGATCTGCATAACCAATAACAACTCGCCCCTGTTTGACATATGCATCATGTCTTACTCTCAAAGACGAAGTTTCCTCAGGGCGAACAAGCAATTTAATCATACCAGGAGTATATTCAAACGAATCTACCATTATAATAAGTTTTTGAGATCGTAAAATATATATAGCCAGATTGTGTACCTTTTGTATCAATCAAAGTAACATGAAAACGTGGCATTGGGTCTAAAATCGAGGCAACAGTGAAACCCTATCAAAAATAATGCTTGTTACACAACCATTGACATAACGTAAGAAAATGACATTTTATTTACAGTGAATCCACCTCCAATGATAACCACCTTTTTCTGATATTTAGTGTTTTCTGGATCATGGCATAATCTACAAAGAAATTATTAGATCAAGTCCATGTCATATTGGATCAACATTGACGTACATTTTAGTCGTTGGCTGGTATATTTGATCAAATTCGATTATTTTTTCATTCTATAATAGAAAAAAAAAAAAGGGTCAAACTAAATGGTTTTACGTAATATAAATGACAACATACAAGGAATATTTTAACTTCTGATTCAGCATCTCTGAATAAATCAATAGCATGTGTTTTTGTAATGATGCCCCATTTATGTAATTTGATCTCATCTCCAATAGCTTGTTTATTTTTAACATTGAGTTCCAAAGGCGCATTCTCTATTAAAAAAGTTTTCCAGATTCTTTTTCGGAAAAGCATTTAGTTTTCTGCAGTAAGATTTTAAAGCCGTATAAAAACAAACCTGTTTACTATTTGCTCAATGTTACTAAAGGAAGATTCATGTCTTAGTTCTGATAATGCTTCAATAAATAACAAGCTTTCGTGTGCATGTATATTTTGAAGATATGTTTGGAAGAATGCAAGTTGTTCTGGTGTTGAAAGTATGTCATGTAATCGTTTATACTCTTGGCATTCAAAGCTTGAGACTGTTGACGACGTTCTACTAGAAGCTGCAGTTGAAGGTTTTCTTATTAAAGGAGTCGATGTACTATTAGTAACATTGGTATTTGCTACCATTATTTATTTAATTATTTGAGATAAATTAAATTTAAAGACAAAGTAATGTGGGGTTGTGATGAAAGAGAAATAGAAAAAAAATAAAAGAAGATTTTGAATCATATGAATAATTAATATATATACATGTAGGAGAGGAGGCGACTGAAATCCCAACCATCTCTGTTTAGCCCTTGGCTGGAATCTAACGAAGTTTCATAATAGAATCAGTATACCATTTGTATTGGTGTCCTGCTTTTTCGACTCGGCTAAACTAATATTTTCCATTAAATTTTTTTCTTTTTTTTCTACATCTTGTATAGTGTACACATCATTTTTAAAGAGTTATTACTCGTGGAAAAATCTATAAAAGGATAAGAAATATGAATTTGGGTCAGTAAAGCATGACCTGAACTATGTAAATGGATTTTTTTTTTTTTTTTTTTTTTACTGTAAAAGTGCTAATGTTGTGATCTATTTTTAACAAACATTGATGATTTTTGAATTTCAACAGAAATTTATTGCAAGATAGTTTCCCCGCTTTCTGTAGTGTAAATCCATGCATCTCCTCTTCGTTTTTTTAAACTAAACGCATAGAATATTATGAAACATGTGTTAATCATTTGAAAAGAAGAAAATTCGGTGGAATTCCTCTTAATCGAACAGACGCAATGGAATAGACATTATAATTCTAAAGTTCCTTCACATTTACAAAGTCTATTTATAAGGTATCTATAGTTATAAATGTGCCGTTACGTACGAGGAATATACTCCAGGCAAGTTAAAATGAATAATCCATTGAATATTCCAGTTAAAAGTTTCTTTACTTGCAGTGTTTTGCGTTTAAAAATCAATGCTTATGTCTGGCTATATAATGATGAATGTTGTTAAGGAATATCCCGGCGGAATCGCCACTTCTTCCTGCTGGCTTTTTGTTTGACAAGCCTGTTGGTATTCTCCATCATTAATCTAGCTTGATATACAGCTTTTAGCATTGGCAACAATTCGTTACAAATATCGTCCTCTTCTTCAGGCAAGTCAGCTGTCTTTGTGTGATTGATGCGGCACGCATAACCAGTGGGCGGGTCGCATAATACCATTGTGGACTTTGTATCTATAGGTAAAAGATGAAAACATTAGAAACAAAAAGCGTAAAGCGTATGCATAATTTTACTTACCAAAGAGCAAAAAAACCAACTAGATTTAATTTATGTAAGGCATCAGATGATTTTTCATCTAATACGCACATCATTGCTTCAATTAGCATTGGCGATAAGTCGAGCTGACACGACGAAACTCGAGCAAAACCTGATGATTCGAAGAAAACTTGACAGCTCGATCAACAGCTTGACTTCTAATCCATTCGCAGACAAGGGATTCTTGCATCTGTTGATGTTTTGAGGGAATCCACGTAAGTTTGAAATGACACAGGCAAATCGTTAAGTTTCTTCTTGATGTAACTTTTGATTTCCAAAAGCTCCTTGTCGATAAAGTACTTTTTCCATGTCTTGTTGCTTGCATCCAAACTGATTATTTTAAACAAGCCAAGCCTTTTTTGCGCAACCGAGCTTTTTTTTTGTGCGCGACTAAAGCTCGTTCACTCCCACACGAGCTTTATTTTACCTGATATCTAAAGTAGTAGTATTATACCATTTACTAATTATCATTAAATTTGAGTGGCACAAAGCTCGTTATGTAACTCGAGTTGAGCTTTTTGAAAAGAAGGCAGAAGCTCGCTATCCCTACACAAGCTTTTTTTCAAAGAAATCAAACGCTTAGCTCGGCTCGTCTTTAGCAATTATGATGGTTAAAAAAGCACTCTCTTATTTACGCACAAGAGTTCTGTATCTTTTGTGGGGAGTTATTGCAATTTATTTTCTTTTGACATTCTACCGTTTATAAAGAAAAAGTCATTACTCAAACATAAATAAATTGATTAGCCATTTTAAATCATTACTCAAAATTTTGAATGGCTTGAAAAACTCTTGATTAATCAACAAATTTCTTGGTACATTGAGATGATCAAAAGAATCACATTTAATATTATCAATGTTCCAGTTGAAGTAATCCATCTTATAATCCCCTTTTTGTAACATCCCATTCATGTTGCAAGGTTAAATATTTAATTTTTTTATTTACAAATCATCAATTTAATGCTTGGGATACATGGAAAATGCGCCATCACCAAAGTATTTTTCAGATCGTTTCTCTTTTGTCTTTTCAACTGCGGCTGTAGGATCAATTAATTCCATACTTTGTGCAGGTGTAAATGCTAATGAAGATGCTAAACCAGATGTTGCTGTACCAGAAACACGAGCAAAACTCTTGAGTTTAGGCGCTTTGACTAAAGAAAAAAAAATGCGTTGGTAAATTTTATACACAAAATATCTAAATAAAACTTACTTTTGTTTCGTTGATCTGCTACAGAAGCTCTGATTTTACCCACTTGTTTATTAGCCATGCCTAAACCTTCAGTTTCATCACCGTATCCAACTTCTTCCTCTGCTTCACCAAATGCCATTCTATTACGAGCAGCACGCAATTCTGTCATGGCATAAGCTTCATTTTGTCTTCTCACTCTTTTACCACCTCTTCTCTTTTTAGGCCCTTCATCAGGAACAGGCAATGCCTTGATAACCTTCAACGATGGTGCTTCTTGTAATTTCTCAATTTTAGCATCTATTTCATCTCTCATTTTTTGTCCTGCTTCTCCACCAGGTGATTGATGACTAGCATCAATACGAGCCGCTAAAGCAGCTTTAGCAGAAACAATTTTAATCATTTTTCTCTTTAAATCTTGAGGTGCTGCCATTACAGGTTCTGCAAATCCAATGTAGCCAGAATGTCTGTCCATATGAGCTGTTGAAAATCCAGTATTGGTTTTTCTATTATTACCAATGACTTGAACATTACATGATGGAATTTTACAAAATGCTGTTAAACCACCAGCTGCTGTCAATAATTTAGCTGCAGTAGGTGTACCAACAACAGCAGACAAATTGGGTGCAATTACTGTCATACGAGATTCTACATAATTCATAATTTTTCTACGTGCTGCGTCTAAATCAAGTGTCATATCACAAGCTTCCTCTGTTAATTTCCATTCGCGCTCGGTTAACTCTTTGCCGGTTGTTGTGGTTGCAGTTACTGTAATCACCATAATGGTAGCTGATGGTAAAATGGGTCGAAGATCGGCTTTGGTAACATCTAATTCGTTGCCAATTGCTTTAACTGTGCGTGCATATTCTAATGGGTTGTATACAAGTGTTTCGAGTTCGGGAAACTTAGCTGCATAATGATCGCGAATAAACTATTGGAAGAAATATTAATAGATCTACGAGTAATAAAGTATTATAATCTTACCTTGTGTACGGTTTGAATTTCATTATCTATATCTGCTGTCATACTATTTGATTGAACAATCAATTTGTATTCTTCATCTTCTTCAGTTGGTCCAACAACTTGTGAAGCATTACGATTTTGAGCAATATAACTGTCAATTTTCTATCATAAAGAATTCAATTAGTCTTTGATACACATTGTTATAACGTTTTATATCAATATACCTGTAAAACGTCTTGTGTTTGCTTACTATATAATAGTTTTGCAGTCTTTTTAATACTATGTGGATCATCTTCAGTTTTAGAATTAGTGGCAGCTTCAGGTGATTCTTCGGTTGGTTCCATTGCTACATCTCCTTCTGCATCACGTTTCATCTTATCAAGAGCTTCTTGCTCCTCGTCGATATCAGATCTTTGTTGCTCCTCTTCTTCATCAGAAGAGAAATCAAGATCTGCTGCGAGTTCATCTGCAAGTGTAGCCATAATAGTTTATGTAGTTTAATGAAAAAAAAAGATAAAAACCGTGTAGTAATGGCAGAAGTTTATCAACCCTTTTCAAGCCGCAGCTGTGACAAGCTATGGTAATTTTTCAAAATCTTTATTTGAAGGATTGTTTAGTATTAATTTTACATGTGAGCACAAATATAACTATATTGTATATAATAGTAGACCTTTTCATCTACATGATGCAATTTTTTAATTTCAAAAATATTGATTTTTGGTGGATATATTCAAATATGAAGTTTACCCTGTAGCTTTCGGTCGTCCAAAAGTCAAAAAGAAGCGTAACAAAATGATATCTGGAATTACAAATTTCCAATCTTAGGCTCAGTCATTGAATATACATAGTCCGTTGCAATATTTAAGCAGCTGAAGAGATTTCAAACGAGTTCGCAATACGCTGCGAAGATTGAATATATTCTATCTGAAGACATCTGCTTACCTCGAATATTTGTGTTTTGACAAGCTGTACTTGTTTTAAGTGTTTAATTCTATAAATCAAATATATATAAATAGAAGTGAGATCTTATGAAGCTTCGGCTTGAAAGTCGTTACTTGTACGCTAGGGTTGGTAACGGAAATGTTGCTAGGCCTATATATTTGTTATATAATATAAGTATTGGGGTAGCCTTTTTTTTTTTTTTTTTTTTGCTATAATGTACTGAGATAAAGCCTTTGTCATTGAATTTGTTCGTTTTATAAACATAAAAAAATCGCTTTTATTCGTAGAAGCTAAACACTTAAGCTCCTCAACCTTTAATTGTTTTTCTTTCTAATTAATCAATAAAAAAAATATGTTGTATTTACTTTTTAAAATTACATCTTGTTTGGTTTTGCGACACTCTATAATTGACGACTGATTAATGTTCTGATACACCATAGCTTTCAATCTTCAACATTGGAGCGTGCTCTCTTTTCTATAGCTAACATCATATTAAACACTTTTTAGGATGTGAATTAGACACTAATGAATAGATATAAATTGATTGTATTATGCTACCCATTTCTAGATCTCAAAAGTCTTAAAAACAGGTAAAATTCGCTACTTTTTCCTTGAAAACTAGGTCTCACTTTTGATCTCTGCTCTACTTTTTTTTTCACTAAATAACACCAAGAAGATATTATATACTAATGTACCTGTGATGCCCAACTTTAATCTGAAAACACATATCTGGAAATATCCTACTTTTTGAAGTTGGTAAAAGGTTTTTAATAGTAATGTTCCAGATTTTTACACGTATTTCATGGCTAAAAATTAAACATTTTGAACCGTCTTATATCTACAAAACATTAAGCTATATCAACACTTTCTAATAATAAAACTTACTTGTTTTAGAGTGCTCTATAACATATTTCAGTATGAAAAAATTATGAGTACTTTTATTTTTTTTTAAATTTTTTGATTTTTTTTTAGCAGATTTCAAAATATTCGTTAAATTAAACAACACTTTTTTTTTATTCATATTATAGACCTCGTTGATCTCTCTCGGATCCAATTTAGTTTTTTTAAAAATATTGATTTTTCGTGGAGATATCCTCAAAAATGTGCTCAAAGAGATATTTTCGCTTCTAGCATCAATTTTCCCCTTGTATACCCTCATCCCAAATTCTGAATTTGAAAAAAAAATCGACAAAAATCTCATTTTCTCTACGAAAAATGCAGCTGGAGGGCTTAAAAATGTTTCGATCGATAGATAATTATGTTGCGCATCATTTACCGTATTTACATTTAAAATATCTTTGCAAAAAGGAATGTGTATCTTCAAAAAACCTCCAAAATTTCAATTGCATTTTATGCACTATTTAATGTGGAATGTTTGTCTAGTTTTTATTTAGATGGATAAAGAGTTTAAAACTTCACAAAAACCATTTAATACGCTATTTTAACTTACTTTGCAGTTCATGAGCCATTAAACAATATTGTTTTTTTTATCATTTTCGAGTTGAATTGTCAAATCGATTTTGAAACTCAGTTACCATAGGGTTAAGCTGTACTATGAACTTTTATTTTGATTATCTCGACGAAAAATCAATATTATTCGCTGAAACAAAAAATGCAAAGTAGCTTAGAGTTGGATCTACCTTGTGAGTATAAAAAATTAATGCCTCAATATGAGAGCTCAATTTTTTATAAACAATTTTAGGTAAATCGTAGTCAATTATGGTCAACATTTGGCCAGTACACATATACCCTGATACTGATGACATTTCTATTTTCCGAGATATCAATGGCCTATAGGGTAAAGGTTCAGCACCTTCTTTGAAAATTTTACGTAATTCGATTTAATATTGGGCAGCAAAAACGTTCGAAAACATTTAAAAACTATCAGAAATCTACTTTTATAATGGTAGGAAATCTACATCAAAAAGCCTATGTCACCGAATTTCAATCCTAATGACTTCCAACTTTACATGAGAGTAAGGACATCTCCCTTACACTCTGATTTTAAAGGGAAACGTCTACAACCTACTGTGTGTAGAGAAAATCATCGCTAAAGTGCATCTATAGTTTACTGTGCACTTTTATTGAAAACAATTTAAACACGACCTCTCTATGAAAATACTGATCCAAGTAATAAACTGCCACTCCACATGGATATAGGTATGAATAAAACTGGTATAATTACATCTACTAAGGTCAGTGAATTCACCAGTTCTAGTCGAATATGGATCCAAATGACCTCTCGTTGCAATGGCAGATACTTTTGATGTCGATTCACAAAATTGCAAAAGACTTAGCCTCCTCGAGTTGCTGTGGAAATGGAGAAATAAAAACTTGTAATTATTTAAACTATTTTGTATGAATTGTGTCAGATATTCTTTGAAAAATTTTATAAAATCAAATAATAGTTCGAAATTGAATTTTGAAGTTGCACCTAATGCACAATAGATGTACAAAGAACATATCTTGATTTTATTAGCTAGCAGCTGTTTTTGAAGGATTTTTGGACACGTTTTTGAAAAAAAAGTTTTTTCGTCTGCTTGAAAGAAATTTAGTAACTGGAAAAATGCTTAAAATCAGCCAAAACCAGCCTATATGGCAAATGGCAATGACAGCTACTGAAACTAATAAGTAAACATCCTCTTTATGTGTGATCAGTGATATGTCAAAAATCTAACAATTATAGATCCAGGAACAATTATTAAAATCCGGCGTCGATCATTGAAGTTCAACATGAGATGACATTTAATAGTAATACTAAATGTAATACTGAACCATCAGCATTAATAACAAATATCAATAAACACAAACATAATAGACAACAACAAAACAAGGACACACCCAACATCTAAACCAGATATATGCCAACTCACCAATTACCCCTATCTTATAAATTACATAATATATAATATAGGTGTATCTCCAATCCATATTTATACCCCAACATATAGTATTTATATGATTATTAACGTAACCATACAACCATTTAGAAAACATATAAATAGAATGCATCAGTAAATTAATAAAATGTATCTTTTAGAAGGATATTTTTTATTATAGCATCTTCTGATATAACAATCAGAGTTGTAATGCAGTGTGTTCTACATCAATTTTTCAGACTTCAAATACTGATTTAAATGACTATAAGCAAATAGATACCCAGAAAAATGCCAGAAAACAATAAACCTTTGCTTCTTGAATCAGTTGCTACATTAGATTATCAGAAGTTAATGATAAAACAAATAGTAGGCAGCGTTATCTGCTGGATACTTTTTAAATTTTCAAAAATGTAATTTATTGATGGATTTATCAATAAAATAAATTTTGTAAAACTGTTGTTGAATGAATTGGATAAGCTACTGTATATACGAAAACTTTTAATTTACAAATGCTTGTATAGGGCTTTCTGTCAAATTTCAAAAATATTCTTGCTTAAACGTTTTCTAAATCATTGTCGATAAAGTGAACGTGAAAATGCATATTATCGCTGGTAATTGCACTTTATTTGACTGTATATTCGAGTGTCTACATGATATAAAGCTTGTCAATTAGCCATGTATACTTTATGAAGGATTTTTCGCATTTCTTTATATTTTAGGTCATATTGTACAGGATGAAACCAAAGAATTTTTTACTCAATATTTATCGAAAAGTTTAGTACATTTTTGTGTTATAATGTGTTGAACAGTATTTGCATATTTATATGCATGCATTTCTTTGTAAGTCTTTATCAAATTATTGCATTTTCAAGCCCTCAGCTCCTGGTATGGGTATAGTACTTAGTTCAACAAGAAATGTAGCTATATATTGCTACAAGTAAGCATTCAAATCGAAGCTAATTTTATGGATATTCTTCATATAGATTACATATTTATATATATATATATATATATATTATATTCATGGTTGATTTATTAGGTTAATAAATAATTTTCTGTATTTATCTCTGGTTATGATAGTTATTGTTTCGTCTTTGCGGTGGTTGCTGCTGATGATGTCTCGATTGTTCTTCTTGATTCTGTTGTAAAGAAGAGATAAATTCAGTCATTGTATCTACTTGTTTTTGATAGTTTGATTCAGTAGTAGCCAGTAAATCTTGAACATTCTTGACCTCTTTATTCAATCGTTCAATCTCTGTAACCATCATTTGTTTTTCTTTGTCTTCTTTGATCAATCTCTCTTTTAATGATTTATACATGGCTGCAAATCTAAATGCTTTACTATCTGTCATTTGAATCTTTTCTGTGAGGTGCTCTAGTCGTTGCTCATAGTAAATTTTCATTTTAGCTTCTCTTTTCAATATATCATTTTCATCATATATCTTTTGTGGTCCATTTTCTGTTGCAACATCAGTAGCAGGCTCAGAGGTGGTTTCTGTAGCAAGTTCAGGCACAGCATCCATACCTCTGTAGACAAATACCTCTTCATCTTCGTCTTCTTCTTCGGTATTGTTATTCTTTGCTTTCTGCTCGTCAGTTGAATTATTAGGGTATACAAAGACTTCCTCTTCTTTTTTAATATCATCTTTTGTTATAATGTTGTTCTCATCATCATCAGCTTTGATATCGGTGTCTGCATTGGGAGTATTAGGGACATCAGCAGGAATAGTATCAACTTGAATCTCTTTATCTAATGTGCTTTTCGACTTTATCAATTCTTTGGTATCATTTAATTCTTTTTGAGCGTTTTCCAAACTTGATTTCTATACGCAAAATGTCAAAAAAAAACACTAATCCACACCGAAAAAGATATTTACCTGCAATTCAAGTTCTTTTTGTAATTGCACATTCTCATCTTGAAGTTTTTGATTGATTGCTTCGAGATTAGAAACTGCATCAACCTCACTTTTTTGATTTGTCTCAATTGTCGCTAACAAATTCTCGATTTTATCATTTTGTGCCCGAATTTTTTGTTCAAAATCCTTTTCATGCTGTTGATTCTTTTCTTTTGTAAGCGAGATTTCCTCATCTTTTTCCTTTAATAATTTGCTTAATTCTGTTTTGGTATCATCGAGTTGCTTTAGCAAGTTGAGCAATTCTTTAGAATAAGTCTTTGCGGATATAGCTAATTTCTCTGCAATTTCAGATGGTAATTCCTTCAAATCAGTCTTGAAATACAATCGAGAAAATGTCAAAAATCAAATTGCTATAAAGCTGCTTTTTTTTTTTTTTTTACCTTTTCTCCATTAGATAAGATGTATTGGTTGGTCTGTGCCTCTAATGCTTTTAATGCATCAGATGCTGCAGGTACAATATCATACAAAGTGGAATCATTCTCCTTGATGTTTCCTACTTTGGCCAACAAAATAGCACGCAGGCTTTGAATTTCTGTAATCATTTGAATATCATTCTGCTGTGCTTGATGATTTTTCTCTTCCAACAAATCGTTTTTTCTATGAAAATGTATATCATTTTAGCTTGACGAATTTGTAATAACGATTTTGTGATTTACTCTTTCAATTCCTTTTTAAGAGACTCAATTTCAGTGTTCAATCGTTGACGGCTATCTGGCTTTGTTTGATTATCAGTGATGCTACTGCTGCCAGTGCCATTCTTGTTTTCTGCTTGTAAATTTACATTTTCATCTTGCAAATCGGCCACTTTCTTTTCAAGATCTTGGATTTGTTGCAATAATTTATTGATACTTTCTGTAAATTCAAATTGCCTTTCATTCAATTCTTCGTGAAGTTTTTCATTTTCTTCAATTTTTCTTTCTAAATCCATATTAGCCTCATCTAATGCTTGTGCACTTTTCTCTAATTCCTTTTTAACTGATCCACCCAACAAAGAAAAATGATTTCCTTTCTGTTCACTATCTTGTACAGCCTGAATACGTTTTGTTAGTCTTTCGTTGTGAAACGCTAAAAGATCTAATTGTTCCTGAAGCTAAAAAAATAAATAAAAATATAACGATGTTATAATATTTGGTTGGTATGTTGAATGATTAAATGAATATACCTTTCGTAATTCTTTTTCTTTCTCCTTGACATTTCCTTGTAATGCAACATTAGACGCTTGTTCCTAAATGGATAAGAAAATATGTGAGTTAAGGGAGTCCATTAAAGGGGAATCGCATATATACTTTGATAACAGCTTTTTTTAATACAGCGTGTTGGGCTTTCAAACTATATACAAATGAGAGAGCGATAAATTAAAATTGCATCTATAATGGCTATAGAAAACTTACCGAGAGTACTGTTGAAATAATTTAAGATATCTTTGAGACAGCTCTTCAGCAGAAGCAGGAATAGCCCCTATTCATAAACAGTTGGTATTATAAAATTCATTTCTAGAGCTTCTTCTTTTTACCTGCGTTTAAAGCAGCGTGTCTTGAAAACATGCCTTCACTCATATCCGTTAATATTTTGTAAAACAAAATGTAAACGAAAAGAAAAAAGGAAGAGGTTCCCTCATGACGCAGCTTGAAGCAGAAATGCACCACTCTTGGATAATTCGGCTCTTTAATAATACCAATGTATCACGTTTGATGTCGAAGATTCCCTTGATTGCCGGTAAAACAAAGAATTATTGATTCTTTTTCGGCTTTTTTTCTTATGCACCGTGTTGCTTTTTTACATAGAGCTAATCCGAATAAATTAGAAGAAACTTATATGTGTATAGCAAAAATTTGATTGGTTTTAATTGCTATAAATGTTGGCAACATCAAAGATATTGCGTTGCCTACACGCTTAAAATTTAAGCTTGTAGCGGGAGTTGAATTGAAAAAAACAAAGCGAATGAGAAATGCAAAAAAATTGAAAATTCGATCCTGCCCCTGGTGGTTGGGCTGAATGGTAGAAAATACGTTTGCCAAACGTAAGATCCTCTGTTCGAACCTCGTTGGAAGCAAGAATTTTGGTATGCAGTGTGTGGATACTGTCTTTCCCGTTTTGGTGTTTAGTTGTTTATCAGACGTACTGCGATGACAATGAAGCCGCATCATGTGCTCTGCTCTGGACGCAGCCCTCTCCGGTCGAACTAACTTTCCCAATCTCGCACTCTTCGGCGTATTCCCCGGTGGGTACGCTGTTAGGAACTCCGGATAAATTCTTCAACTCTTCGAGCCCACTCGATTGGCCTCTTAGTCCCTTTTCCTTGTTTGATTACACTTTGCTTTATACACGTTACGTAGGAGTTTTATAAATATTAAGCCAATCGTTAAATAAAAAATAATGTATACCCACTACGGTACACCCTAAAAAAAAAAAAAAAAAATTCGATCCCCATTTGTCTTTGGATGCATTTTTCAAGGCATATCTCAGAAATAGTAACAATAGTATCATTAAGTAAACTTATACAATCCAATCGGCTCTATCTCATGGAATTAATTTCATCTAAATTCCTTTAGTTGATGATAAATTATTACGAAAAAACCAAAATTCTTATTTTCAACGAAAAGTCAATTTTCTTCTTTTGAAATGTACAATAAAACAGCCTGATAATATGCACCAAATTCCTAGGATCATTTTGCTCCAATATATATCATAGTAAAAATCCGCATTTTCGAGGTCAAAAAGTCAATTATTTGATTTTTGTGAATTTCCATGAGGTATACCTCATGGAAAATGTGAGAATTCTGAAAGGACTTTCATTTCTCTAAATACTGCAGAAAAGTGTTCTATCATGTCCATAATAATGGCGGATCAATGTTTTGCAAGGTCTTCGAGCTTCAAAGTGTTTGTATCACGCAAAATAAAAGTTGAAAATCGCCGAAATTAATGAAAATTGAAGGCTTCGTGAATTTTTACTCAAAATTGAGATTTCATACCCTCGATTTTTTAGTTTGTATAAATACATCTAGTTATAGAGCTGCGCTTTATATTTTTTGTTTTGCATTAAACGATAATTTTGAACTGTTTTTTAAGTTTTTTCGTAGTGACTACAATGTGCCTTTTTTAGCGGGGAATCGGTTCGTCTTTCGAAATCTGGTTGTCATGTGTAGATAATATCTTTGTTTAAGCGTTAGTAACGAGACAAATGCATATATAGAAGATTCAGGATCAAAGATATATAATTTCATATGATGTATATCAACTTTTAATCCAGTTTCATACGGAAATTTGTAGCGAAATTCTTCACTATTTGGGCTCCACAATCATGAAACTAGTAGTAAACTCTGCTTAAACGACTGCTTTTCGTTAATGGCTCAGTCACGAAAGCAAAGATCAATGTAATTTTTTTCATAATTGATACATCTGTTTTGTCCTTTATACTTTAAACAACATGGCTCGTCCACAAAAGAAAGGAGGCTTTAAATCCTCCAAACAAACCAAACCCAATAAGCGCAATGCTTTCAATGATTCTATCAACAAAACCTTGAGCCGAGATGTTTTCGAGGCCGAGGAAGAAACTGGACGTCGTAAAGGAAATGATCTCGATGAAGTTGAGAATTTAGAATACGATGCTGGTGAAATTGCAGAGGAAGATGATTCTGAAATTGATTCCGATGAGGCTTTTGATGAATCTGATGAGGAACGTTTCGGTGAATACAAGTTCAATGGATCCACAAAGGTAATTTTCGTATTATGAAACTTCTACAAATAGATTTTGACATTTTATTTAGTCCTCTGATAAAAAACATTTGAAAAAGCAACAAAAACCTACCGGTGAGATTGATTTGAATGAGGATTCTGAACAAGATGATGAATCAGAAGAAGAATTCGAATCTGATACTGGTGAAGATTATGTTGATCTTGATCAAATGCTTGCTGGAGGTGATGATGAGGAAGATGCTGGAAATGCTGTCGATGATGATGAAGAAGATGAGGAAGAGTTCCGTGGATTTGACGATATCAATGATAGTGATGACAGCGACCAAGATATGGATTTGAATGATGATAAGGTTGCCGATTTGATTAGTAGTTTAGATTCCAAGAAGCGCAGACGTACTGATGAGGATGGCAATACCAAAAAGCGTCAATTGAAAGAAAGAAGCGAAGCTTATCAAGAAAGTGAATTCAATTTAGCTACTCGTGAGGAAGACGATTCATCCAAAAAGCTCAGTCTTGCTGATTTAATGGGTACTGTTGATGATGAAGCTTCTTTTGGTACATTGAAGTCTGGTCTCGAAAGCTTGGCTGGTAAAGGAAAGAACTTGACCCGTCGTGCCTTAGATGCTCCCCTTCCTAAACGTATTCAAGATCGTATGGAACGTCAAGCTGCTGCTAAAACTGCCACAGAAGAAATTTCTAAATGGCAAGCTACTGTCAAGATGAATCGTGAAGCTGAACATCTTTCTTTCCCTATGCAAGACACATCTGTTACACCCAAGGAAAACCGTACTAGTGCTGCCATGGCCAGTAAGTTTAAAGCCGAGACCTCTTTAGAAAAGCAAATTCAAGATGCTCTTGCTCAAGCTGGTATGAAAGATGAGGAATTGGAAGAATTTGAAGCTCTTAAATTGAACAAATTGACTGTTGAACAAATGGAAGATAAGCGTAAGGAACTTCGTATGATGCGTGAGTTGATGTTTCGTCATGAGATCAAGAATAAGCGTCTCAAGAAGATCAAGAGTAAGAGTTACAGAAAGTTGCAACGTAAAGAAAAGGACAAATTGGCTCTTCAAATCAAAGATATGGATGAAATCGATCATGAAATGGAAGACGGTGAAAAGATGGATGCTGCTATGAGCAGAGCTGAAGAACGTATGTCATTGAAGCACAAGAATACCAGTAAATGGGCTAAACGTGCATTGGCTCGTGGCACTCAAGATGAAGGAACTCGTGATGCTATCATGGAACAACTGCGTCGTGGTGAGGAACTTCGTCGTAGAATTGATGGTGATGATTCTGGTGATGAAGATAGTGATGAGCAATTAGAAGATGATGAAGCTTATGTAGAAAGTCAATTGAAAAAGTTGAACGATGAGATTTCTCAAGATACCCAACCTACCAAGGGTTTGCTTGGTATGAAATTCATGCAAGACGCTGCCAATCGTCAATTAGAAGCCACTAAACAAGATGCCGAAGCATTTGAAAAGGAATGGCTTGCCGCTGATAGTGATGATGATCAAGCTGAAAAGAAGGAGGAACATTTCACTGTAGTAGCTAATAATCCTGGTCGTATGGCTTTTGGTGCTAAAGCTAAACAAGTCAAGAAGTCTACTCAAAACAAAAGTGATGATGAAGAAGAAGAAGAGGATGAGGAACCAACTAGCAAAATCGTTGTCAACGATGCCGGTCAAATCAAAAAGATATCACATTCAGCAGCACACAATACTCGTACATCCGCTCCTATTAATTTAAAGAATAAGAGTCCATTAGCTGATTTAGATGAAGATAACGATGCTTCTAACCCTTGGCTACAAGCTGATACTTCTCGTCTTTCAAAGAAATCTACCAAAAAGAATAACGTTATTTCAGGTCAAACTGAATCACGTGTTGATCATAGTATATCCAAGATGAACAAAACAAAGAGAGATAAGCAACAAGCAAACGATACAACAGAAGATGTGGAACTTGATTTAACAAAGATCATGTCTATTAAATCTTCTGCTAAACCATCATCTACTACTACCGCTACTACAAAATCTAATACAGCAAAATCCAACAAAAATAAAGCATCTTCTGTTGCAAAAGCAAAACTTGCAAAAGGTGATTCTGATTCTGATTTCGACAATGATGATGGTAGCGACGATGAAGTTGATCAAAAGATGGTTCATGGAGATAAAGTCAGTTTTAGTCAACGTGAACTTGTGGCAAGAGCTTTTGCTAACGATGATGTTGTTGCCGAATTTGAAGATGAAAAGATGGCTGAAATTGAAGAGGATGGAGATAAAACTGAAGATTTGACATTACCTGGTTGGGGTGCTTGGGCTGGTGTTGGTGTCAAAAAGAACAAGAAGAAGAAGAAGATTCTCAAGGTGACCAAGGGTATTGATGCTGATAAGAGAAAGGATGCTAAGCTTGCTCATGTTATTATTAATGAGAAACTTAATAAGAAGGTAAAGGAGAATATATTGTATATTTTCACCTCAAACATTTTATTAATTTGTACTTTTAGGCTGAAAAATATCGAGCTACAACTGTGCCATTTCCCTTCAAGACTATGGAACAATATGAAAGATCTATTAGTACACCTATGGGTAGTGAATGGAATACTCGTCAAACCTTTATGAAGCTGACCAAGCCTAAAGTCATTACGAAGCTTGGTAAAGTTATCGATCCTCTCAAATTGCCTTTTGCGTAATCATTATCATTTATAACGAGCTGGTCAACACCGCTACGTGGTGTGCAGCTCATGCTGCCGCAGACCTGTTTTACTTAATTATAAAAAGCATTTCATCGTATTGTACCAATAGTTAGAAAATATATATATAACTGTTATTTTCATAGATATACTAACAGTAACTGCGTATGTTGTCTCTTACTTTTCCATAATCATCAGTTTTTTTTTTTTTTTTTTACAAAATATAATAAAAGAATACTATTAAAACAATATTCAACTATTTTATTACAAAAAAATACAGTTCCTTTGAGAAGAACGATACATCAAGCAAGGGGTAATATCATCTCAAGCGACTCATTTTTATGTTTATTATGAGAATAAAGGGTATTGATTACCTGATTCAAGGAGTTGTAAAAGCTAAAATGGCTACTCTACGCAACCATCATTTGTATATAAATACAGGTCATTTCAACATCTCATCTCCTCATTCATATTTACATTTACTCCAACAACTGACTCAGATTCTACCAACAACAAACATACAAAAGTCCTCTCAAAACGGTTCTCTGCTGTCCGCGGGCAGCCCATGCTCGATTGGAAAACCCGGAAGACCCTCCATTCGATTGATCATCATCCTTGTAAGTAATAACAATTCAGGAATGAACTTCTCGTCTAATATATCGTTCTCTTATAGCGGGACTAAGTTTACAAACAAACTCACCAAAGATCTTCCAGGGTGGTTATCGCTATCCTTGATCAATTGATGTCAGGTCCTGCTTTTGCAAGCGTAAACGATCGTAAGTATTTAATGATAATGCAAAGACAGAATTTCAAGTTACTAATTAATTGTATCACTCTTTTTGTATATTCTTGTTCTCCTCTTCTTTCATTCTATTGTCCTCCTCCTCTTCCTTTTTCTCTTTGGTCCTTCTTCTTTATACTCTTTGTTTGGGTGTGCGTTATCGTTGTATAATTCCTTTTTATTTAAATTATTGTATTTTATAATCTTGACTGTGAGATACGACCATATAATTGTAAAAATAAAATGATAATTATAAACTTGTAAACATATAAAATGAAATAAATTATAAGTTGATATCATAATTTTTCTTATTTTTCATCGTTATTTGCCCCTGATATGAATTACAATTGAATCGCCTCTTGAAAATATTTGGTTTTAATTTTTTTCTTGAAGAATTTTTATGCCTGCTTTAAGTTTGATATTTAGGATTTTACAGCGTTTCTATATTTAGACACATATTGAATACGCCGTAGTATTTTTAATCTCTGATTTTACACTAGATTTGTTCAATTTTGAGGCACTTTAAAAATAAAGGGCCCTAATTTCATAGCTTTTAAAGAATTAATGTCCGCAATTTGCTCAACCTTTTTTGCCTGCGAACGGATGTCTGATCTACATCTCCTGTTATCAGGAAATAAATTCCATAAATATATAAAAAAAAAAAAAAATAGAGTAAAGGATCTATCGTAGCAATGCTCATGAAATTGTTTTAATGTCAGCTTTAACATTTTGTTGCAGAAATGAAGGATTAAAAACAAAAACAAAAAAACAAAAAAGGAGAAATGTTTAATGGAGATACTATAGGAATTAAACCTCTTTTTCAAGTGTTCATTGCAACCGTTTTTTAGATGAAAATAGGAAGATTTATATTGGCTGCAGTCATAAACCTCTTTATTTGTGTAATCATCAAGGTAAAAGAAATCAAGGTACCTGTATAACATTTGACTAGGCTGAATAATGTACGCGAAATTTTAATTTTATTCTCATCAGTCTTTTTATATAAATTTTTTTCAAATGAAAAAAAAAGGGTAAAATAAAGAGAAATATAATAAAAAGGAATAGAGATTACATGATTTTTTTTTAAAAAAAAAAGGGATATTTAAGCAATTAGAGAACGAAATGTATACATTAATAAATATATATATACTGCATGCGAGAAAAGAAAAAAGGATGACTTTATAATACAATAGCGAGCGAAAGAGAGATAGAAAGGGACAGAGCGAGGAACAAAGGTGCTTTTTTTTTATGAACGAGGAGGAACGGGAACTCTAGCAATCATGTCTCTTAAAATGTGTCGAAGATATGTCTTGTATATTCCAACAGCACTGGGTGGTAATCGAGTACAAACAACACCATATTGTTCTGCTTCTAAACATTTTTGAACATAAATATCGTATTGTCTAAAGAATTCTTGATGGACGTATTGTAAAGTATCTTTGACAACAGGGAATAATGAAACAGACCACACAGGACTATCTCTTTGGCTTGTAACTTCAATAATATTATCGATTTGATCCACTGGCCACATACGAGTTTCATCATCTAAAATAAGTGGCAATTGAAATGATGAGCCAAGTGATCTATCTTTGATAGCGCAGAAACTATACAAGGCTAAAAGATCTTTGGGTGGCCTTCCTGGATCTGGAGATCTTTTAATATAATCATGTTCACTTCTTGCAGAATAATTGATGCCTCTGATACGACCTCCAAGGGGATCTAAAACTTTGACAACATTATCCACATAATTTTCATCACTAAATAAAAATATGTATTAGGGAGGGAAATATTTATATAAAAGGAGAAAAAAAAACTTACCCTAATGAACAGACAGAAATATCGAAGAATTGTTGAGCCCATTCGAGAAATTCATGCACTCCTTCAGTGAGTACGACTCTTCTTCCATCTTTTAATACTGCAACACGATCTCTGCATTTAGGAATATCGGCTTCAGGGACATGTCTTTCGTTTCCTTCACCAACAATACGAACAAGTGTATCATCTAAATCGAGAACCAAAGGTAATTTTCTGCAATGAAGTAACTCATTCATTGAATCTTTGACAATGCGAATCATATCTTCATGTTTGACTAAATAACCAAATACGTACAGTTTATCTCTAGAGGGTTTTAAATGTAATTCATATAATTCACCATTTTCAGTACGCATAGCAACATAGGCACTCTTTCTGAGACCGTACAAATCTTGAAACCAAGGATGATCAGGCAATTCAAATACAAAATTATGTTGAATATTTCTTTTTGCCATCATGACAAAGAAACCACGAGGATAAGCGCCTTGGATCTCATACATATCTTCTAATATAACTTGAGGTTCGTCACCACGAATGATCACATCAACGGTTTTAAGTTGACATTCTAAATTATCAATTTCATTTCTAGTATCATTTTGACCATTTAATCTACGTCCAACAGGGCGCAAAGTCAATGGCTGATCTTTCATGACAAAGTTGAGAGATAGCTTGGGGCGCCAAATACCAGCATTACCCTTTAGCGAGGGATCCAAATGAAGGCATTTAGATCCATTGGATGATGAAGGAGTTACTATAAACAATAGATTTAATACATATAAATGACAATGAAAATGTAATAACAATCTTACCATTGATTTTAAGGTTTGAATTGCTTTCGGACTCGGGTCGAAAGGGAGAAGAAAACACACCATTACTTGGTTTATGAATAGAAGCAGTATGAGAAGGCAAGGCTTGATTACTAGTAGCATTGGGATTGGAAGCAGCATCTTTAGCAACTACATATTGTAAAGATGTACTCAATTGATAAACCATCTATTCTCCAAAAATTAATTGTTGTGACTCTAGAAAACTCCTTTTTTTTTTTCTTTGTATCACTTACCGCTTTTTCTTTTGATTGAGGATGAACTACGACAGCAGCAGTGGCTGTAGGTGTAGGTTTGGGGGCATTAGATGTTGGAAGAGGAGGTGGAGGAGCGGCAACAGCAGCAGATACATTAGAATGTTGCATTCGTTTTGGCTGAGGCATTGCTTGTTGATGATAATTCGAGTTTGACATTGTGTAATCTCGTTTTTTGGAAGGCATTGAGCCATTTAGCATACTGGATAAATCCATAATGAGAGAACGGGTTGTATATGAGGATGTTTGTAGGTAGTGAAAAGCTTAATGGTCTGGTTCGGAGATGTAAAATGAAATGAGCGGCGCTCAAAATAATAAAAATCAGCTACGAAAAACTAAAATTGAGATCCGGAAAGAAAACCGTATTAATTCAAAACATGTTATGATCTCGCTTTTATACTCTTATCAGTCGCCTATTCAATAAAGAAACAGCCAATCATCAAATTTGTGTATTTGTTGGCTCTAAGAAAAAAAGATAGGAGGTAAAAAAAACGTTTAGAAGGGAAGGGGGGCGGTTTGAAGGGAAAAAAAACGAAACTTTTTTTTTAAACATGGGCTTCTTTTTATTTACTTTACTATGTGGTATATCCTCGACATAATTTTCTAATAGCTCTTTCATACATTAATGGAGAATGATCCATAAACATGGTTCGACTAAATACAATTTCAGAAAATCTAGCTTGAACATCTTCACATCTTGAAAGAGCAACTTTATGTTGTTGTTTAACGTGTGGAATTGTTTCTATTAAATAAACTGTGCTTGGAGGATACATTTTTTCTGCTGTCATGTCTGCTCTCATTGTCTTGATCATTGCCCAGAACCATTGATCATCTTCATTAAATTCGTCTTCTATTTTTTCTTTTGATTGTTCTTGTTCTTTTTTTCTCTTTTGGAGTCTACCAACAACACGAGAGATTATTTCTTCTGCTACGTCAGCCTCTGCATGTAAACTTGTAGCTACGTTTTTGAAATCTTTTAAGAGTCCCAAGCTTAGACTACTAACAATGTCATTGCCATGAACAACACTGGTAACTAACCCTGTACAATATTGACTTAGTTCAAGAGACATGACACCTGGAGGTCCATATGCATAGCAATGAATAGATCTTCCCGCTGGTAATCCAGATTGATCTGATGTAACAAATGTGTTGCCATGGTTACCAATATTGCTCTTTTTCAAAACCAATTCATGGCCATTCATTCTTTGACTCCAAAGAACGCACAGTAAACTTGCTACACCACCACCCAAGCTATGACCGCACATTACTAAGCTATAATCCGGGTATTTAACAAGACCTTGGCGGATCTTTTGGTATACTTTTCCCTTTTCTTTTGCTAATAATTGAGCAGCATCTAGCATACCACTATGAGCTTTGAAAATGGAATTATTGTCGGTAGGAAGATTAAATTCAGTGTAATCAAAACTGAGATCAGTAAGTATATCACTCAGGCCTAGTGTACCACGACATGTGAGTACGATTGCTTTTGCAGCGTGATCTACTGTCACGTAATGAACCAATGCATGAATAGAGGGATTATGCAAATGTAATGGTGATCTATCTGTATAGCTTGATAGTAAAATGTCTTCTACGGAATTACCGGTATGATGAGCAAAAGCATGATGATTTGGATGATGATGATGAGAGCTTGGTAAAACAGTGGGTATATCACCAATACCTAAAATTCGCATAAATGATTCGCCATATGCGGCACTTGCATATCTCATATAATGTGCGATATTTTTTATAATATAAGTTGATTCATTTTGCATACTGTTACTTGTATTACTGGTAGTTGTCATGGAAAAAGTTTTTGAGGATGTAGAACAAAAGCTTGATATTGAACTTGATCTCTTTTGCCTTGTCATGAAAATGCTGCTATTACTTGATGCATGTCTTTGTTTTATAGATAAATCAGATGTTGAATAGTTGTATTTCCTCGATAAATATGAATCTTCTTCTTTTTGTTGATAAAAGAAATGTCCATCATCTGGAGAAGAGAATCTACGTTTATGATGGTATGTTGGTTTTTCTACAGATGATATGGGTAATAAATCAATATTTTCTTCTTGCCGCTCTATTTTACGTTTTCTACGTTTTTCTGATAAGGTTGAAAGTATAAACTTCGGTGGTTCTTTATTGGAGTTATCCATCAATGCTAAATATGAACCATTTTCTTCTTCGTTTGTTTTGACTATAATGCGTTTATTAAGCGTTGAATCAAGAGGACAAATGGTAGTTGTTTTAGTAGTAGTGCATGTAGTTTGTGTTGTAACTTTGTATCCATTTTGAATAGATGTAACCAAAGTTAATTCTCTTTCGTTTTCATTCTTTTTTTCAGATTGTAATAATGCATTTAGTTCCTGTATAATGGTAGCATTTTCTTCATTTTCTTGTTGTTCGTTATTGTTTTTAAACTGAATTATTTTGTTTTTTAGGTAATATTTCTCTTCCAACTCATCTTTTTCATCTGTAACTATTCCTTCCCACAAAACTGTCATGGGAACCTGTTTCATCATCCGTTTATGTGTCACATTCTGTAAAACTGCAAATGCTGTTAAAGCCTTTGTTAATCCAGTTAATATAGCAAACTTCCCAGCTTTTGCTAATCCAAAATCTGGATCTTGAACTAATTCACGATGGACTAATGCAATAATAGATGCTATAGCACGCGATGTATCGTTTGATCCAAAAATGCCATCAATAATTCTTACTGATTCCTCAGCGGCCTGATGTAAATAAATTAATTCTAGTTGGTTTCCATGGTTACATGAACAAAAATCGTACCTTCAAACTGGATTGAATGGTTCTTGATGTAAACTGCAATCCTGACATGGCAAACAATTCAGCTAACGAAAATGTATGGCTAACAAGATAAAAGCCCATATTGGTATATTTTTCAAGCACTTGAACGAATAAACTACTACAAAGTTAGTTTTGATATCTTTACCAATTTTTGATTAATTGTTTTTTCTTACCTTTCTTCTATTTTGTCATGTAAAATAGATGCACTAGCTGTGATTTTATTTTGTGTGTTGGCATGCAAATTTCTTGCTGTTGAAAGGGCATTTGTCAATGCATTTCTAGATAATCCCAATGATATGGATGTACCATATTTGGCAGCTTCAAACATGGCATCGAAAAATATTGAAGAACAACGTAAAGATATCCTTGTTGCAAGTGATACTGCTGTAACCATATTGGCTACATTTTCTGAAAGTAAAGTTCCATCTATAGCATTATTTATGTCATGTATGCTACTAGTGGCAGTAGATGATGTTAATTGCCCTGTCATTATAAAATAAAATAAAAAAGGGAAGGGAAATGGAAAGAGGGGGAGGAGAATTAATATGATCTGCAAGGCAATTATATAGTTAAATGTGTGTGTATGTGCTTGAAATATACACATATTCGCTAATGCCCCAAATTTTATACACTTATGGCATTCAAGTCAACTTGGCCATATAGTCACATGTGTTATTTTATTTCGGTTCTTTGTAAACTACGGCTTTATGTCAGGTGTAGTTCTTTTTTTCATTCATGTAAACCATATCATATATAATCTCTTATTTCAATATCATACGTTTGTATTATCTTGATAATATATATATTTATACAAATATTCATTAGAGAAGCAAACAAATATTTATAATATATGTGGGGAAGGATGCTGCAAACAACAGCTTTTGGGTAACCTCATTCATCATCATGCTATTTAGTTTTGTATTAAGTACTAATCTCTTTTCGATGTATAAAATTTGAGCCTCACATGCATTTATAACGGTAACTTATATGTACATGAAGGCGGTATTTACCTCCCCAGACAATTTATTACCGCTGCACATAGCAGCATATTTTACATTATTATTTGTGTATATGACAATTTGTTCGTTTATATAAAATAGCGCATATTTCATAAATATATAAAAAAAATCCTTATCCCTTGATATTTCAAAATATTAGCATGTAATAATCCCTCATAAAATTGCAATTTTCGATTTCTTGGTTGCTCTACAAAACATATAAATCATATTCTCAAGAGGAAAAGAAAAACTATTTGTTTGGTACTACTAAAACTCATGACTTGGTTTGAATAAATACACAAAATCATTAATGTTCAGTTTATTCCTATAAAAAGGTTTTATATTACACAAAATGTGAATGGACACAAGACAGTTTATCTCATCATCATAGGATCTATCCCCACAAAAAAAAATTTTGCATTATGTAGCAGGAGTATTAGTGATATATACTAAAGAATTCTTCGCATACACAATACTGCTAATATCTCTATTTAAGCAATCTTATTTTCAAAGATATGTATTTAAATATGATATATTTACATGTCGCTTAGATTGCAAATGTGTATCAGGCGTCAGGAATGAGTTGACAGTGAGTACAGGTCAAAACGTCTGTGTTTTAAAGAGTTTCATGGGTTTTTTTATATTTCTTTTTATATTTCTTTTTATGCATTTGAGATCCTATATTTAGCCATTTAACGCAGAAACTAACCTCTGCTTATCAAACAGTTTGGGCCTTTTATTCTGTTTCTGCAAGAATGAAAATTTCTCTAAAAACTTTATTCGCGGGTTTTGAAATGTATTCAGGGACACTATACTGCTGTGAAACAAGGACCATAATGTATTACAGTATTTCTACTTTAAATTCAGACGAAATAAGTAAAATTTGGGATGAAATGAGAAAATTGGGGTAAAATTTGGATATAACGAGAATTGAGATTTAGGTAGAGTGAGCATAAAATTGGGATGAAATAAGAATGAGATTTAGAGATGATGAGAAGGGGATTTGGACAAGATTAAATTAGTTTCAGATATTATTTCTTTGAAATAATATAAATGAACTTACCTGTAATAATCTAAACTCCCAAAGAAGAAACCGTGTTTGTTATGGCGATTATAATAAACTTCACATCATTTTCTTTAGAAGTATCAGTATCCAAGCCAGAGATACAGAGTATACAATACTATAATGTTTTAGACATTACATCTACTACGCATTAAGTACAGCTTTAAAATTTAACTTTGAACCATTATTATTTGATTCTATAAAACATTTCAAAGAATATTGAAACAGCCCATACAAAATAGTCTTCACAAATGCGTGTTTTCATTTGCTCATTTCCACAGCAACTCTGGAAGGCTGAACCTTTTGTAATTCTGTGGATCAATACTAGAAGTATCTATCAGCTGCCACTGCAATGGGAACTCATTTGGATCATTATTTGGCGAGAGCTGGCGCGCTTACTGACCTTAGTGGGTGTAAATTAACAAGTAATCAACTTGTTGTTCAAATTTACTGAATGCACAATGACTCATGGAAGAAGCTGATACCTTAAGCGCTCGTAGCATCTATTCACACCTATATCCATGTAGAGTCGCAGCTTATTTGGATTAGTATTATTCATAAAAATAATATTTAAATAGTTTTCAATAAAAATGCACAGTGAGCTATTCGTGCACTTTAGTTATTATGATTTCCTCAACACACAGTAGGTTGTGGAAGGTTTCCTTTGTGTTGCATCCACAGGTTATGGCGGTTATTATTCGTAAGATAATGAACCTTTTGATTTGTAATCCTTATTGATAAGAAGTCAGCTAACTGATCTATGGTAACATTCTTGATTGTTCTTATTGTTCCAAAGTAAGATCCAGAAAAAGGGATATGTAAGATATTGAGACATATCCACTTGTTGGATTTAGCTGTATGAAATAAGCTCAACTTGAATGTGCTGTGTTACTAATAATGTAAATAGATTGATCTGACATGAAATGTCAGAAAGATATAATCGATCCAATACTGATCTAACAGATAAATGTAATATAGAATTTGTATAGAAATAGGACAAATATTGGTACTAAATAAGGATTCTCTTCAGTTTTTTTATGCGTGATTTAATTTAACAAGTTTCTTAATTAAATTATAATGCATTTTTTCTTGCAACAATATTTATTCTAAAACTTGTACATTTCATTTTGAAATCATTGTTTCAAAGATGCGCACCTATTCTCATATAGAGTTAAAAGTTATTAGAATCGAAATTCACCGAGATGGAGTTTCTGTTGTCGGCTTTTTTACGGTGAGGGGGAGTAAGACTAAAGCTTAATGTAAATCACCTCTAGCGCATTAATTATTAAATAAGACTATGTTATCATCAAATAAACTATCACACAATAGTAACATGTATAAATATTTACAGTAATAAGCTTGAATCAAGTGGGTACATCATCGTAAAGTCTTAAAAAAGTTCTCAAGTATTATAAAATCACTTATTTTTAAGACTTGCAAGGCTTATAAGCGGAATATTAATTTAGAAAATTATTTTTGTCCAGATCATCAATTTTGACATTTTTTAATTTTTTTTTTTTTGGTTTTGCAAATTTAGAGTTAATTATACTACCAATTATAAAAACAAAAAATATACACATATGCAGAATTTAGCGCTCTATTTGCTCAATAAAAAATAATAAACATTTTTATTGCAAAATATAACAAGAAAATCCTTTAACCAAAATTCCGTTTTGGGGGCAAAAGTGCAAATTTTTATTATTTAATATTTAATATTAATCTTTTATAAAATGCGTATTAGCTATGCCTACAATTTTCTCTCATAATGTAGCATATTTAAACGTTGATTTTGGTATCAAAATTTGATATTTCTGTTTTTCGATCAAAATCATGAGTGTTGGTAAGGATAAAATGAGCGCCAAAAATGTCCGCTACAAAAACTGAATTCTCAGACCTTATGTGGTTAAATATAAGAAAAGTTGAAAAAAACGCCTTTTTATTTAAAACTTAGATGCACTGTACCATAGTATAAGAGACTTAGCCGTTCAATCTTGCTATGCTCAATTACGGCATCGCTCTGCGGGCTCGCTTTTTCCATTTTTTTAATGAATGTTGTGATATGAAAGACGGTTTTTCTAATAGAAAAATGAATGTTTCTATGATAACAGCCGATACAGTATTGCCTATTTTGTTTAATTTATGGTTCATGCGCTGTAATGCTGCTTTTACATTGGCTGAAATGTGCAATTTAACAGGGTTTTAATTGCGCTAAATAATGTAAAGCCTTGAAAATCCTTGTAAACGTACGTGTGTTGTTTCTCTCTTTTTGTTTTCATCATATTCCAAGGATATATTCACCGTTTGATAAGGGATATCAGACTTTCAAGCTGGTATTCTTTTCTTGTATCTGAATACGCATGCTAACATAAGGGACTAATATTTTCAATATAGGTAGTAGCAGTCTATTAGAGACTGATATTTTTATTTAACCGCATTTTAGGATCAAATATCATTATTTACTACTGTATTGTTGAACGTATTTCTTGGTTACCAGATCAAATCGAAGGCAATGATATTTATATCTACTCAGTAAAAAGCCATACAGTAGTCGCGCTATATAAGGCTACACTATATAAGGCTATGCTCTCTATAAGGCTAAAATTTTTGAAAAAAAAATTTTTTAGCAGGGAAATAGCCTTATTAGCCTTATTTTAGATAAGGCTGTGCTAAAAAAAAATTTAGCCTTATATAAAACAGCACGTGACCAAAATTTTAGTATTTACATAATAAAAATTTAAATTTTTCAATTTTTTAGAATTTGTCGCTTAGTGCAGTGGTTATTTGTCGGTCTTGTTAAGCTAAGGACCTGAGTTCGACTCTCACCTGTTACACTTTTGCTAAGTTAGTTATGTTCGTAGTTTTTTCTTCCCCTTTAAAACGTAACTCAAATCGAATAATTGATAGAAATATATTTTATTGGTTGCTTTTTTTAATACAAAAAAAAATTTTTTTTTAATGTTCACGAGGAGCAAAATAATCGTGAAGATCAGATTGCTTTCTTTCTACTGCTTCTTCCGTTCTGATTTCATCCAGTTTTCTTCTAATTACCTTCAGCATAGCATTGTCTTTATCATCAAACGCTGTATCATAATACAATATCGTCTTATAAGATCGCTTTAGGTCTGCTCTAATGAGCTTTGGATCAACTACTTCTTCCTCCTCTTCTTTTTCATTCCCTTCTTCATTTTCTTTTTCTACAGCCTGTTGCTCATTCCCTTCTTCTAGAAAATCAATTGTTTTAGGTTCAACAACAATTAAATTCGACTCATCAGCGTACAAATCCAATTCGTTCAATGCTGTAATCATTTGTCGACCTTCAACGTCCTTATTTCCTGGAAGGTCAGAAATAATATCGCTCAATTCTTGTACTAAATCATCATCTAAAGGTAATTCGGCTGTGGGAAGAAGCGCTTCATCATCAATACTCTCCTTATTAATTTTAAAGTTAAGAATATTCGTATGATCCCAACAATTTTTGATGGATTTTGGCTTTACTCTAATCCAGGCATCAGCCAAAAAGTACAAGGCATCTACCTCATCCATTCTGTAATCTTCAACATGATCTAATTGAATGCCTGAAAGATACTTATTTACTGCTCTGAGATATTGATGTCTGCGAAATTGAGCCTTGAAATTAGCAATTATACCTTATGTAATAGAAAACAAAATTAATAGACGATGGTTTTTCTTATAATGTGAATACAATGATATAAGTGTAATGATACTTTACCGGCATCCAAGGGTTGCAATTTGCTGGTAGTATTTGCAGGAAGGAAAACGAGTTTGATGTTACTGAATTCCATTTTCAGCTTGTGCACAGAAGCATTGTCGACCAAGAGAGCCACCTTTCTATTTGCATAGACAAATGAAGCATTCAGATGTTTGATATACTTTTTAAAAATTTCGGTAGTCATCCAGGCACTTGGGCTAGAATGATATTCTACATAATGGGATTGACCGACAGAAGTAGTTTTTCTATATAATGCTGGTTTTTTTGTTGCCGCTCTTGGAGTTTTCCTTCTCCCTATAACAATAGGAT
Organism: Mucor racemosus; assembly: GCA_027405735.1. NCBI lineage: Eukaryota > Fungi > Mucoromycota > Mucoromycetes > Mucorales > Mucoraceae > Mucor > Mucor racemosus. The sequence continues at coordinate 119,149 of JAPEHQ010000007.1, forward strand.
GACCTTTGTATGATCCATCGTAGTTTGTCACAAAACCAACAGTGAATCTGTTTTTGGATTTTTTGGAACCACCGATTGGCTTTTTGGAGATCGTTCGGGTTGGTTGCTGCTCATAGTAGAGCCCTGTTTCGTCAAAATTCATTATATCTTTTAAATCATAAGGTTCCAATATTTGCTCAATCTTTTTTAGCACTTCAATTATGTTAGGGCTATCTAAATTAACGGAATTGTTTTCTCCATACATGTGTCGACATTTAACTCCAATTCTTTTAAAAACATTACTTAACCATCCATCAGAAAATTTGATTTGATCTTTTGCTGGCAATTCATTCATCTTGTATTTCTTGTTAGCGACTACTTTTGCGTAGAGAATAACTGCTGCACGATTAATTGGAATGTTTTTATCACTCATTGAATCTATATAGTCTTCTATTTCTTTATCAAGTTGAGGCATTTTTATGCTTCTGTTGCTTTTTCCTTTGAGGTTACCGTCTTTAAAGGTTCGAAATATCTCATCTTTGCGGGATAAAATGTTGGATATAGTCTTCTGACTAACACTTCCTGAAATATTAAATTCTTTTCTAGCCCATTCACCAAGCTCAACTTGAGACAATCCACTGAACATTAAATAGTGATTGCAAATAGCATATTGTTGCTCAATAGAGAAGCGATTTCTTGATTTCTTATTACTGTTTTTGTCCATTGGTGTGTTACTTATTAAAATAAATTATCAGTCAAAGGATTTATAACTAATCAAATAAAGAGGTTTTATTTATTATTATAAAATCTGAAGGTTTATATACTATCTGCTAATTTATATTAATAATACCTTAAAGATCTTCGTGGGTTAATTCCTAGTTAGGAAGTACCAGTGGTACAATTTGACATTTAATTTCAATACCTAAAGTGGACTGTTTTATAAACCTAAGCCACACGCGTTATATAAGGCTATGCTCTATATAAGGCTGAAAATTCCTTCCAAAAAGTTAGCCTTATATAGCGCGACTACTGTAACTGGCTACAAACTCACGAAATGTTCCAGAAAAGTGATAAAATTTCAAATGATATAGAAACAAAAAATATCTAATGGTTTGTCTAATAACCATAGTTTTGATCGTAGCTATACTTGAAAACAGATCTTTTTACAACTGACAATCGTAAACTAAAATAGTAAGTTTAAAGAAAGCTAATTTGTTTAAATTTTATGTGTGACAAAGTAACATCCATAATCTTAGATTTGGCTTTCATATAAATTTAAGCATTAAGTCTTATTCAAGTTTATGCTCGAGCGAAACCATTATTGCTGTAAACATTATAGCTATAAACATATTTACAAATGATGATAATCGTAAATATATTGGCTCTTGCATATACTGCTCTACATCAGTAACGCATTGAATTGTATTATTGTCTATAATCTATATTAATAAAAGCAAATGTAATTTAAAAACCCATTATTCCAGTAAAAAATGCAATAAAATTTTGAGAAAGGCACGCTGCTTATGTACAAACCAATTTGTATCCATATGATTAGCTCATTGTGCTCATGGCCAGATTCTGTAATTATGCACAAATAATAGGGGTGGTAATGATATTATGCTTATGGGTAGTTCTACTATTATGCACACATGGGATTAACGTCATGCACACGGACGGAATCTATAATTCTGCACATACAGGCTTTTCGTTATGCTCGTGTGCAGTTTCTTTTGTTGTGCTCGTGTGCATCTTGTTATCTTTTTAGCCATTATTCAGTGGGTGCAACAACTCATCAGGCTATAGTGTGCAGCCCACTTGGGCACAACAAAATTATCTTGTTCAACACAGGTCGGCCGTAGTGCTTTTATATAAAAATCCTTTAAGTTTGTGATTTTATGGACTTTTTTTGAATCCGGTTGTATCATCTTATACTTTTCAAGTTAAATCCGTTCTTAGGCTAATAATGTTGTAGATTGTATATATGCTTTACTTAAAGTAAGCCTTTGAATAATTAATAGCAATACAGTCGAACCTTAATTTTTGTATGAAATTTTGATACCTACATCTTATAGCTGCTTGGGATATTTAAACAGCCGCATCCGGGCTGTTCGGTGATTTTTCTAGGAATTTAAAGCTTGGAAATATCATTAGATTGCCGCTTCCGGAGATTGTTCGGCTTTTTTTTGGAAGAGTGACCACTGGCAAAAATACGAATCATATACTATGTTGTATGCCACCACGTACCATATGTTATCACCTTATACAGTATCAATACATCTTACAATCTATTAAATTCGACATGTATTGAAGTGCAAAGTCTTGATATCGGATATAAGAAACACCTAGCGTACTAAGTTTATCCAGCAATTAGCAAAAACACTTGAACCTTAATTATTACACCTTATTATTTCATCCCAGCGGTTAATCAACAATCAGGTAGCTATCAAATCAACATCCAAGTACATTTAGCGCAGCATTAAAACAAGGCAACTCACAAGCTCTACAAGAAAGGTTAAATTATGATTGATTCATTTCAATCCATAGATTACTATCAAACAGATCTACTGGTTCAATAGTGCCTTAAGTTATACCTCAGGATCTCAATGTCTAATCAATATAAAAGGCCATATTTTTATATTTAAATAAACGAGATCTTGTTTTTATTATACAGTTGAAGAACTGATTAATTATGTGGATTACATCCATTTAGATTTCGATTTCATCTGGTGTCTAACTTGAATTACCGCTGGGATAAATCAGGAATCACTTTGATTTGACATGTCTGATTGATACAGCAAGTAATCTTATAACCGAGATGTGGATCCTAGCAAATTATAATTATTGACCTGAATCATAAATACACCATTATTCAATATGGCCTGATTTCATTCATGATACATTCAGGGCCTAAAGATATCGGGTAGATTATGGAAATGGCATGTTCCTATTTGTTCTCATTGATTTATACTTTTTTTCGTAAACATCTCTACCTGTTCCACACATTACTTATTCTCTTTTAATTGTATTTTTTTTAAGTACTATCCATCAAACCAGAAAATATACGGCAAGGCTAATCCTTTTGCAATATTTGGATCAGCCCTAAAAGTACCTGCCATTGCAATGGAAGGTCATTTGGATTCATATTTGTTGAGAAGAACTAATGGGCTTGCTGATCTTAGCAGGTAACCAACTTGTTCCTCGAACTGGATGAACGTACAACGACCCATGGATGCTGGTAGTATTGGTGTCGAGGCGCGTTTTGCCAGCCAAATTTACTAGTATTATGCATATCATAATATGCATTAATGAAAAAGAAAAAAACCTGCTAGACATATGCAAAACTTACTAAGAAAAAAAAAGGAGGATCATATTTGATGAGAAGCAAGGTCATCGGATATTTTCTTTCGAAATTCATATCCTAATACCAAAGGGCTTCCCCTTTGGCGGGTTTGAACTCACAAATATGTGTGTCGCACTCAATTGGTAGCGCATGCGCTGCCCGTTAAGCTTTTCACTCTTCTTTGGCGTACAATTTTAATCCCCATACATGTGAACATGTATTTGTCAGTTTTTTTTCACTATTTTTGGAAATGCATCAAATTAAGGCATATTTTTCTTTTTGGAAATGATAGTAGAGCTTTCCAGAAATTGGTAGTAGACATTGTTGCATCCACCACAGATCTGGGTGCATTCCTTGGTTAAGATTACGACACAGTTTGATATGTTAAGTTCTACATTGCTGTGGATTATGTTATGAAGCTCCGTTTATACAGGAATATGGAACTAGTGTGTGTCATCTAAACTTGATTGGATATATATATATATAATTAGACTTATTTTAGACTAGTCATATAATTAGAGGAGAATGTGAATATAAAAGAAGATGGTTCAATCTTATAATAAAGTTCTTTAGTTTTAGTGTGCTCTTTCATTTTATAACAGTTTTCCTTTATTTTTATTAAATGATTTAGTACATATTTTAGCTTTGAGATTGATATAATTTCCTGGCGTAACAGACATCATCTAAAAAAAACGCCAATTGTTGATGGAGATATAAACAAAACTCAATGTTAGTACATTAATATTAAGCTGTATAACGCAAAAAGTGAATATGAATGTGTAGGTTTTTGCCTATTATTTATGTTAAATCTTATTTCAATCCCATATTAAACCTGACATCCAAATGGAATTGAAATGATACAAATACTTTTAGAATCCAGGACCTGATGGCTCCGGGCTTCCTTTTTTAACTTAATAATAAAGGCCCTACGTTCTCCGTGATATAATCACTTGTAGTCTTTATTTTATTTGTATTGGAAATAATTGTTATCTATATATAACTCTCAGAATCAATTTAAAGCAATATTTGCCAAAATGGGAGTTAGTATGACATGCGCTACAACGCACAGAAGAAACGCAAGTAATAACAAAAAACTACGAACGGTATACTAGTAAATTGTAATTTAATAATACACTATCGTTCAATATAACCGAATATTAATGAATCAGAGAAAATACAACTGGTAAACTGATACTCAATGTAAAACGAGGTCAACATTGATAAAAGGTGTATTCATTATGTGGTGGAAATCGCGACATTTTGATGGATAGAAATTACAGAACCAAGATGTTGTGTTTGCTTCAAGATTTTCAAAAAGGGTTTAAAAGCATTCTTCATCAAACTCAACTAGATGTTGAATACTGGCGTCTGGTCAGATTGAATTTATATTCTTTTTATTTTTTATATCCTAAATTCAGACAGATAATCTCATTTTATCATTTAATGCATATTTAAATATTAATAATTGAAAAAGGTATACAATGATAAATGAATGACACAGAAGAAGAGAATATAAAAGAAAAGATTAATATAGAGATTAATAGATTAATAATTGATAAATGGTATTTTTATGAATCTAATTGGAAAATAATTAGTAAAAAATATAATCATAGAACTACTTTAAAATATATGAAAGATATAAATTTTATAAAAGATGTATTACTTAATCAATTAGGCTATATTCCTGTATTTTACTTTTTAAATATTTTATATGGGACACAAGAGTATCCAGGTCCATATCCTGAATTAGATAAAGGTCTTATTTTATTATATCATTTAGTTTGTGGTCTATCAGGGCAGAAAATGTCTCAATTTATGTGCTATGCTACTTTTTATGATTTATATAAAAAATTTTGGATAGACAATTATAAAAGAATCAATAAAATAATAAACACAGATTTGTTAAACTTATTTTCAAATATAAAGATAAGATTATTATCTGCAAAACTATATAACCCAATAGGATTTAAGAATGTAACTTTAATTATAGATGGTCATGACTCAAAAATAAAATACTACAATCCAGATACAGAAAGAATAAAATTACATTCTTATAAATTAAAAAAACCAGGTGTCAGAACTCAAATTGTTTGTGATATGAATAAAATGATAATTTATATTTCAGACTCCGAAAAATGTGGTGAATCTAATGATGGTACAATGTTCTTAAAAATGAATCTCTATAATAAACTACATATTGGTGATTGTTTGGCTATGGATGGAGGTTATCCACTATTTATAAACCAATTTAAAGAAAATGGAATTAATCTTGGATATGAATTTAAAGATATGCATTTTATGTATCCAGTTAGAAAAGAAAAGGATAGTAAATTGAGTGTGAATGAATTACATTTTAACAGCGTATTTGGAAGCTTTAGATCCATAATAGAGAATGAATTTAGTGTTATAGGAAGTAAATTTGAGAGGTTTAATAATAACAGAGCATCTGTACAGGTATCTGATATAAAACATTACAATATACAATTTAAATTATCTTGTTTACTGAAAAATATTTGGCAAATGGTTAAAGATTATAATATAGAAGAATTACCGCATCATAAGCTTTGGTATAGTGATGGCTTTGAGTTTCCTATAAAAGAAAGTAAGATACAAATTGCATTTAATGATGAGATTAAGATAAATAAAAATCTAATTGAAATAAGTACGTTACAAAATAAATTATTAAATATGAGCCTTGATGAATTAGAAGTCGATTCTATCAATTTTGACGAAGATGAAATTATGGAAGAAGAAGTTTCATTAAAGCATAAAAGAGTTAAAAAAAGTATTGTATATATTGAAAAGCCTGATAGATAAAGGAATTAATAAAATAAATATAATAGAAGTATAAGGCGTACTATTCCCTAGCAATTATCACGTGATCATATTTATACCATATAATAATTTTTTTTTTATGTAATTTTATTTTCGTTTTTTTTTCGTTTTGTAACAATAAGGTAATATACAAGTACAACTCATAATACTAATTCCAGGTCTATTAGGTAATTAATACAATCATCACTGACTTATAGTAATAGTTTATTGACTTATTACAGGTCATATTCTCTACCATGCAACGTATTACATAATTCTCTTGAAAGTACATATAAAAAGTTTACACTCACCATGATTGATTTCTTTAATATATCAATTTTATATTATATCCAAATTCAATTTTTCTAAAATAAGAATTTAAAGTATAATTAGATATAAAACAGCTATATATAATTAATTAATTATTCTTCATTTATAATTAACCTCCACTCACCATATGCGATTAGTATTATTTTGTCTTTTATGTAATTGTTGTGTTATTAAAAATCAAGCTTTTCATAGATTATAACAATGACAATGGGATGTTTCTGATTTTAGATTGACATTTATCATAATGCGGGCTGATTATACTACGTTTGATACTACTGTAGATAGAACCAGTAAATTTAATTCATGGAATTTGAATGAAAATACCAAGGAACCATTTGTAAATACTTAAGTTGGTTCTGCTGGTAGTAAAGCATTGAATAAAATGGCTTGGAACACAGACGGCAAAAAGGTGGCAATAGGTTCCAGTGATGGCCATGTTTATGTTTATGATATTGGAGAGGTAAGACTAAAACTTAATGTAAATTACTTCTAGCGCAATAATTATAAAGTAAGACTATGTTATCATCAAATTAAACTACCACATAATATTAACATGTATAAATATTTACAGTAATAAGCTTGAATCAAGTGGGTACATCATCGTAAAGTCTTAAAAAAGTTCTCAAGTATTATAAAATCACTTATTTTTAAGACTTGCAAGGCTTATAAGCGGAATATTAATTTAGAAAATTATTTTTGTCCAGATCATCAATTTTGACATTTTTTAATTTTTTTTTTTTTGGTTTTGCAAATTTAGAGTTAATTATACTACCAATTATAAAAACAAAAAATATACACATATGCAGAATTTAGCGCTCTATTTGCTCAATAAAAAATAATAAACATTTTTATTGCAAAATATAACAAGAAAATCCTTTAATCAAAAAACCGTTTTTGGGCCAAAAATGCAAAGTTTCATTACTTAACATTTAATATTAAGATTTTATAAAATGTGTATTAGTCATGGCTACAATTTTCTCTCACAATGTGGTATATTTAAACGTTGATTTTGGTATCAAAATTTGATATTTCTGTTTTTTGATCAAAATCATGAGTGTTGGTAAGGATAAAATGAGCCTCGAAAATGTCCGCTACAAAAACTGAATTTTCAGACCGTATATGCTTAAATATAAGAAAAGTTATAAAAAAAAACGCTTTTTTATTTAAAATTTAGATATACTACTGTATATACTATAGTATGAGAGGCTTAGTCGTTCAATCTTGCTATGCGCACTTATGGCGTCGCTCTATGGGTTTGCTTTTGCAATTTTTTAATGAATGTATGATATGATAGACGACGGTTTTTCTGGTAGAAAAATGTATGTTTCTGTAATAACAGATATTGCCTGTTTTATCTAGTTTATGGTGGTTGCGCTATAATGCTGATTTTACATTGGTGGTTAAAATGAGCAATTTAGCAGGGTTTTAATTATGATAAATAATTTAATGCCTTGAAAACCCTTTTCTACGTGTGTTGTTTCTCTCTTTTTGTTTTCATATTCCAAGGATATAATTCACCGTTTGATAAGGCATATCTGAGAGTTATTGGGAAATAGATCTTATTTTTATAAAGAGGAAAGTGATAAAGGGACTAGGTAGTGATTCAATCACGGAGAACGTAGGGTCTTTATTATAAAATGAAAAGGGAACCAAGAACTGTTAGGTCTCGGTTCCTGAAGATATTTATGCTACAATTTCTATTAAATGTCAGTTCTAATAGGAATTGAAACTAAATAAAAGGGCGAAAACCGACAATATCAGACTATAACAACGCTGGTATTCTTTTCTTTTACCTGAATGCGCATGCTAACAAAAGAGACTAATGTTTTTACTATAGGTATCAGCCTATATTAGAGACTGATACTTTCATTTAACTGCATTTTAAAATCAAATATTATTATTTCTTACTGTATTATTGGACGTATTTCTTGATGATTACCAGATCAAATCGAAGGCAATAATGATATTTATATCTACTCAATCAAAAGTTAGAACTGGTTACAAACTCACGAAATTTTCCAGAAAAGTAGTAACATTTCATATAATATAGAAACAAAAAAAACCAATCTGATGTCTTGCCTAATAACCATAGCTTCGACATAGCTATACTTAAAAACAGACCTTTTTACAGCTGACAACCGTAAACTAAAATAGTAAGTAGTTTAAAGAAGGTTAATTTTGTTATATCAAAAGATACTAATATAAAAATACTCTGCTAAAAAAAGATACATTTTATTAATTCATTGATGCTTCATATTTATATGTTTTCTGGATAGTTATATGATTATTAATATTATTAATCAATTGCCGGGTGTTGAGGTTGTTATGTCAATATCATATCCTAGGTCGCACATTCAAGGTCGCAGTCAATATTCGGTATTATTGTATTATAGTAAATCAACAGGTGTACACGTTGATTCAAATGCGTCTTAGTAAATTGGTGTAATGTTCTTGGATAGTAATTCTGTGTAATAGTTATAATGAAAAGTATATAAATACATCCTCTGGATGTATTGTTAATAAAAAGTGTAATATTTTGGCAAGATTATTTCTTAAGACCGTTTTGACATTTCAGAGGTACTTGATTGATGGGATTTGGGAACAAATCATATACAATGGAATTTGTGGAATTGGGAATCTGTGATTGTATCATTTGGATAAGATGTAGGATTGCTTATGTTTTATTGTTGCCAAGTGTTCCTGAATGTTCCTGATAGTAGCTGTTAATGCTAGTGGTTATGCATGACATTAAGTATGAATTACTAAATGTCATGCCATTTTGGATTTTAATAGTTGTTCCTGGATTTCTACATCTGGGTAAACTTCTGATATATCAAATTTGTTTAAATTTTTTGTGCGTTGAAGTAATATATATAACCTTAGATTTGGCTTGCATATAAATTTAAGAAGTAAGTGTTATTTAAATTTATGCTCGAGCAAAAACCATTGTTGCTGTAAACATTATAGCTATAAAAATATTTACAAATGAAGATAATCGTAAATATATTGGCTCTTGCATGTACTGCTCTACATCAACAACGTATTGAATTGTCTATAATCCATATTAATAAAAACAAATGTAATTTAAAAACCCATTCAAGTAAAAAAATGCAATGGAATTTTGAGAACGGCACAATGCTCATGTACAAACCAATTTGTGCCCATACGATCAGCTCATTACGCTCATGGTCAGATTTTATTATAATGCACACATGTAATTAATGTTATGCACGCGGATAGAATATATAATTCTGCACATACAGTGTTAGTGTTGTGCTCGTGTGCAGTTTCTTTTATTGTGCCCATGTGCATATTATTATTATATTTTTAACCATATTCAGTAGGCACAGCAGCTCAGGCAATAGTGTGCAGCCCACATGGGCACAACGAAATCATCTTATGCAGTACAACAGGTCGGCCATAGTGTTTATTTGATTAAAATTATTAATAAGGAAGAGAATAGATATTTTCACTAATTTTTAATATCTGATTTGACATTTGCATATTTATATGAAATATGCAAATGAAACTAATTTATGCAATTATTGTGTTGAAATACCATGTAATGTAAATAATTACAAGCATGCCCTCTTTTCTGTAATTAACCGCATCATACTAAATATTTTTTAGGATATATAAACTTTAAGAGCTGTTAAATATATTATAGGTACGAATTAGTAGCATTGTCGGTTTTCTCTATTTTATTTTGTTTCAATTCCTATTAAAACTGACATTTAATAATAATTGCAATATAAATATCTTCATAAAGCGAGACCTAATAATGGTTCTTGGCGCAGTAAAATGTAAAATAAAAAAAGTTTTGAAAAAGATATAGTTTAAATATTAGATTCTTCTTTATTCAAAAAATGGATAGTGTGCAATAGGTCTATATTTCTAACCTATTTATATTAGTCGTGATTTTATTATATCTGGGAGTTGCACTGTAACTGTCAGCGATCTATCAAAATCAGGAATACTGTAACCGAATTACCAACTTAGGACACCTGTCAAACCGTGATGTTTAACATGCAAATCAGACAATCCTGCACTTCATACTACGTCTATCATCATGCTATTATTGAATGATAGAAGCATAATTCCATTGTCTTTATGCAGTATCCATATGTTTATTCTTTTGGTAATAGAATTAGTTTGGTCGTGATTTAAAGTTGATAGTCAGCTTCTTGATTTATATAATCAAGAGGGTCTTTTAATGCCTATTTTGACATATTTGTTAATGATCCGCATAGAGTAATCCTTGCTTCAGTCTGTGCGTTTCTTCAGTTTATTTTATGAATCGATTTGTTTTGCTTATAATTCGATCTATTTTATTATATGTTAAATTACTAATACTTTCTATATTTACTGTTAAATTCACGTTATCTCTATTAGAATATTAGAACATGGTTTTATTATGTGAGATAACATTTAGTTCCTTATGTGGAAAAATAGTATCTTAGTTCAGCACACTTGGCACCCTTTTCATTTTATAATAAAGATCCTACGTTCTCCGTGATTGAATCACTACTAGTCTATTTATTAGCAGTGCCCTTTTATAAAAATAAAATCTGTTTCATCAATAACTCTCACGCATTATGCTACCTCTTCTTAAATTTATTCTATATCTCACGAATGACTCAAAAACACGTAAAATTTACTGCTTTTTCCTTGTTTAAAACCGGGTACTCCACACTTTTCATCATCTCTGCTCTGCTTTTTTTCGCTAAACAATTCCAAAAAAAAAATCATGTCAATGTAGTACCCAAAATTTTCAAGTTTAATTCTAAAACAAGTATCCAAAAATATCCTATTTTTTTGCAGTAGATATAACTTCTTCAGTACTAATGTTTCAGATTTTTACAGGTATTTCAGCGCTAAAATTAAAAATTTGGCACCATCATATCTCTGAAAAAAATTAAGCTATACTATAATTTTCTAATAATAAAACTTGCTTGTTTTAAAATGCTCTATAACATACTTCAATATAAAAAAATTTGGCCACTTTTTTTTTATTCCATTTTTTTGACATTTTTGTAGTAGATTTTAAAAAGTTTATTAATTTGAGCAATACACTTTTTGTATGCATATCATAGCACTTATTGAGCTCTATCGGATGCAATTTAGCTCTTTTTAAAATATTAATTTTTCGTGGAGATATCCTTAAAACTGTCTACAAAGAGGTACCTTCATTTCTAGCTTCGATTTTCCCCTTGTATACCCTTATCCCAAATTCTGAATTTTAAAAAAAATTGATAAAACTCTTGTTTTCTCAGTAAAAAATGCAGCTATAAGGTTCAACAATGGCTCGATCGATAGATAATTGTGCCGCCTATTTTTATAATTAATTATATTTGAATTGTGCTTATAAAAATTGGCGTGTATTTTCAAAAAACCTCCAAAATTTTGATTGCATTTTACGTAAGATTTAATGTTAAACATTTGCCTAAATTTTGTTTAGATGGATGCAGAATTCCAAGTTGTACAAAAAACATTTAATATAGTATTTCAACTTACTTTGCAGTTCGTGAATTATTAAACGATTTTGTTTTTTGAATCATTTTTTGATCGATTTGAAAATTAAAATTCGAAACTCCGCTACTATAGGATGTAAGCTGTAATGTGAACTATTATTTTGATTATCTCGACGAAAAATCAATATTTTTCGTTGAAACAAAAAATGCCAAGTAGCTGTCAGCTAGATTTATCTTGTGAATACAAAGAAATTAATATCTTAATTTAAATACTCAATTTTTTACAATCGATTTTATGTCAATTTTGGTCAATATTATGCCAGTGTAGTTATATTCTGGTATTAATATTTTTATTTTTCGAAAGATATCAATGTCCCATAGAGGGTGTTTTATCAATAACAATAAGAATTGAACAAGAGTAAAACGTGGAGTTTATTCAATATACAATGTGAGGATATATGTAATAGACGGCAATCTCGGGTAATACAATAATGATATGGGTACACCCAGGACTGAGACTATGAAAATAGACATCGGTAATGCCATATATAGATTCTGATATAACAGAGGGAAGGTACAAGGTAAATTTTCGTTGAAGAATTTTCGTTGAAGATTTCACGTAATATAATTAAATATTGGACGAAAAAATTCGAAAAGAACCGAAAACCATCTGAAGTCTACCTTGTACAACCGTAAAAAAGCCGAAAACAGAAACTCCGTCTCGATGAATTTCGATCCTAATAGCTTTTAACTCTACATGAGAATAGGTGCGCATCTTTGAAACAATGATTTCAAAATGAAATATACAAGTTTTAGAATAAATATTGTTATAATTAGGAAACTTGTTAAATTAAATCACGCATAAAAAAACTGAAGAGAATCCTTATTTAGTACCAATATTTGTCCTATTTCTATACAAATTCTATATTACATTTATCTGTTAGATCAGTATTGGATCGATTATATCTTTCTGACATTTCATGTCAGATCAATCTATTTACATTATTAGTAACACAGCACATTCAAGTTGAGCTTATTTCATACAGCTAAATCCAACAAGTGGATATGTCTCAATATCTTACATATCCCTTTTTCTGGATCTTACTTTGGAACAATAAGAACAATCAAGAATGTTACCATAGATCAGTTAGCTGACTTCTTATCAATAAGGATTACAAATCAAAAGGTTCATTATCTTACGAATAATAACCGCCATAACCTGTGGATGCAACACAAAGGAAACCTTCCACAACCTACTGTGTGTTGAGGAAATCATAATAACTAAAGTGCACGAATAGCTCACTGTGCATTTTTATTGAAAACTATTTAAATATTATTTTTATGAATAATACTAATCCAAATAAGCTGCGACTCTACATGGATATAGGTGTGAATAGATGCTACGAGCGCTTAAGGTATCAGCTTCTTCCATGAGTCATTGTGCATTCAGTAAATTTGAACAACAAGTTGATTACTTGTTAATTTACACCCACTAAGGTCAGTAAGCGCGCCAGCTCTCGCCAAATAATGATCCAAATGAGTTCCCATTGCAGTGGCAGCTGATAGATACTTCTAGTATTGATCCACAGAATTACAAAAGGTTCAGCCTTCCAGAGTTGCTGTGGAAATGAGCAAATGAAAACACGCATTTGTGAAGACTATTTTGTATGGGCTGTTTCAATATTCTTTGAAATGTTTTATAGAATCAAATAATAATGGTTCAAAGTTAAATTTTAAAGCTGTACTTAATGCGTAGTCGATGTACAAATAACATATCTTGATTTCATTAGTCAATAATTGCTTTTGAAGGGTTTTTGCATACAACGTTTTTGAAAAAAAAAAAACCTCTGTTTTAGGGTTGTTGTCGAGCCCAGCTTATATTAGTAAATTTGGCTGGCGGAACCGGGGCTCGCACCAAAACTACTCTGCTTGAAATAAATTTAGCAACTGGAAAAATCCTTGCAATCAATGAACATTGACCCAAATGGGCTGAAAATTTCAAAATATATACTGCAGCTGTAACAATGTTCATTGTTATAATTTCAACATCCCCTTAGTTAGCTAACTAAATCTTAGAAACCAAGTGCGTACTTTTTCAAGCTGGATGTTGCGGCTCAGCAGACCATTTAAAGTTAGAAAAAGCACTAAATTAACCAAAACTAGGATATATGTAAGGCAATAACATCTACCAAATATGATAAGTAAACGATCTCTTTATGATGATTAACCAGTTTTACAATGTAATAATATTTATATTCATTTTTCAAAATACCAGATTTTACATATCCATCTAAATTAGGGGTGTTTTCAAGCCGAGCTTATATTAGTAAATTTAGCTGGCAAAACCTGGCTCGACAACAACGCTAATCTAAATAACTGTGGTAAGTAAATAAGTATAACATAAAGCTCCAGAAAATTGTAACTTTTGTTTCTTGAATGAGTTGATTTGTTGATCATCTGTAGTTAATAATAGTCAAAGAAAATAGTAGACAACGTAACCTACTGGAAAATTTTAAAATTTTCAAAAAATGTAAATCTTTTATGGAGCGTTATTGATAAAACAATATTTTATAATAAATAATTGACTTAAATGCAAATCCAAGTTACATAAAAATCTGTATTTACGAAAAAATGTATATCAGAGCATTGTTTTTTAAAAATTACAGATCCATTCATAATTGAATGGGCAACAAAAAACATTTAATTGGTAAATGCTGGCATCTAATGGTTTGCTGTAATATTTCAAAAACATTCTTGCTTGAGCATTTTCTAAATCATTGTTGACAAAACGAATGCAAGAATGCATCCTATCACCGGCAAATATGCTTTATTTAGTCGTATATTTGGGTATCTACATGATACAAAGCTTATCAATTGATCATATACATTTTGTGAAATCTTTTTCGCATTCTTTCATATTTTTTGGCATAGTTTACACTGTGAATTTAAAGAATTTTTACTCAATATTTAGCGAACAGTTTAGTACATTTTGAGCTATAATATGTCGAAAATTATTTATAAAAAATGTATGCAAGTTTTATTTGTACATTCGTGGGTATGTATTTCTTTGTAATTTCTTATCAAACCATACATTACATTTTCAAATTCTCGATTCCGAGTATGAGTGTAGTGTCGAGACAATTCAAAAACACATTAATAAAAAAAATTGGAGTAAATTATTAGCTTTTTTTTAACTGCTACATTTATAAACTAATAATTAAATCATATTCGCATGTGATGGAAAAATGCCATAAATGTGATACGTATATACAAGTATATTTTGAATTTTCGAGCGCTGATTTAAGGCTTCTTTTGATGTTCATATTGGTATATAAAAAATTAAGACACTTTGCCTGATTTCAAAAAAATATTTGTTATTTCTACGTATGTACACATGCATGATATTAAAACGGCTCACATCAGTGAGCTATGGTAATACAATATGATAAATTGACATGGAAAAAGAAAGAATTTCCTTAGCTCCAAGCATTTTTAAAATATACAATAAACAGGTTGTACAGTTGTACCTACGTTTTTTACATCTTAGATAACACCTTTTGATGAAATACAATGTATCTTGCGTTGAATAGCATCCGTTGGCAAGTATAGCTACTTGCAATAATGATGATCACCGTGTGCTTTTGCCATGCAAATAAATGCAAGTTCTGCGAATATGCTTCTAGGAAAAACTAATGGTGTTACAAAATCTAGTCATAGTACGTGAACTTTAATTTCTTTTCGATCTGTGTATATATAATATATTTTATATAAAGCCTTATTGAATATTACTGAGTGAAAATTTCTACTAACAGGTGTTTATACATTGCTTTATATACCACAACTATGAGCCCTATCATTTAATGAAACCAGCGATTACTATTTTGTACATTCCAGAAAATAATGACAATTTTTTAATTTCAATTTTTTATTAAAAAAAATGGCATTAAATATCGCATTTCATGACTCTTTTGATTTCTTTTCTTTCATTTATAGTGCAAGGAATCAAACCCGAAGAAAACCTTTCAATAAAAGCTGGATAACATTGGTTTTATACAATTTATACAACGTGCTACATAGTTTTTAATCCCTATTACTTGGCATTATCTTAATTTCAAACCTAATTTTAAGTTTACTTTACTCAAATAGCCGTTATTTTTGCTATAAGCGTATATAATCGTTATCGCACTAAATATTAACTAATATGTAACATATTTGACGGAAGTTCTTTTAGTATAAACTATTTAATTGCTTAATTACTACCGACGAGTGTTTTGCTTTGGTAACAATAAGCTGCTATGGATTGATATGTAACCGCTTGTTGAATCTTGGATTTATACATATGGCAGTCCAAATGATGGGGGTATTTTAACCCCTTCTCCCCTTTCAAACTGAAAATGTTGTACAAAATACCGAATTAAAAAATAGTAAAAAGAAAGGTAAGGGTACGCTTCATTCATTAAGCATAAAGCACAAAGCGTAAAGACTCATTATTTGGGGGTATTTATTTTCCGTAGTATTAAAAGTAGAGGAAAATGATACTAGCAATTAACTTTCTATCCTGATTATTTGTCGTTTTATGTTATTTATGTGTAACAGACATGTACCAAATAATCTATACAGTATTATTAAACAATTACTACAGATGTGCTGCAGCGGCAATAATATGTAAAAAAAAAAATGAACTAAGAAGTTTTCTCCTAATTACCTGTCTTTTGAGCTTCAACTTGACATCGAAACTAAGGAAGATATATCGAAGAGACACATATTTAATCAACAATGTCAGATGTTATTGAATAACAAAGAAAAATTTTGTTCTCACATAAGAAAAACATGATTTCCTTCACTTTTGATATATGAACGAAAAAAAAAAAACGGTGTGTAGTGATGCAATATTACTCATATTGCTGTGTTAAAATTACATTTCTTGTACACTGTATGAATCTACACTCAGGTGAACACAGATGGAAATTGAAAATAATGGTATTTAACATTTTTATCAGATTCTTTCTTCTATTAACCTTAAAACCAATGATTTAATGTGGGTAAAAGGGGATGGGGGAGGTGCTTCATGAGACCTAATGGTCCATTTTTATCAGATTTTTATTTGTTCGGAATGCAGAAACAGAGTCTTTTAAACAATCCATCAACAAAAAGATCTGATAACTAAAATAACTATAATTGGCTATCCAGGGTAAAACGAAACAAAAAAAAAAATAGTTAAAGTATATTACTATGTTACATCATAAAAGTTATAAGAAGAGCATTTAAAGTAAATGGAGAATGCAGTTCATTCAGCAGATACAATTAACCACAATATACATGTGAATCATCTTGCTATTTTATACGATAATTTTGAATGGTGGAAGTATACGGTTGATTATGGTTTCTCATCACTTTCTTTCTTTTCAAAACGTTGCCCTGGTCTGAACCTCCTGTGTGACAGAAAGAAGACCTGGGGCGGAAAAACGTTGGTTCGTGATTGAAACATTTTATTATAAATAGTGGCCCTCACATGGCTCGATCTATATTAGGTTTAAGTTGCAATCCCCCTGTAAATAGTAGGTTTATTGAAACATTTGATATACATAATTCTTTATCAGATCTTTGTGATGATCTATAAAAAAAGTATAGCCAAGGACCACGTTAAAAAATCCTTTTGCTTTTCACAGGGTAGTTTGTAATAAATAAAGATGTCTCTGTATGCAAGTTAGATTTTCATAAGGATAGACAATTTTTCGTTCCGCTTTAACAAGTCTGGGAGGTATTCCGCTTGATCTATAGTCCAATTGGGAATATATGATCTTTTTAATCTATAATATATGTAAGTATTATATATTCGATAGTTCATTTGAAAAAAAAAAAAAAAAAAAAAAAAACATCTCAAACATGTGTCAAATGTTAATATTGCGTTATGGGTTTCTCCGTTTTTCAAGGCAAAAAAGAATTGATACATAATGCATTTATTTCAGTTAAAAAATGTTTAATACAAGTTAAACTAGTATAGTATTATATATAATATAAATCATTTAGTTACGATCTATCCCGTATAGAAAAGATCTGATAATAAAATACAATGTGCAACTGTAAATAAATAAAAAATCAAAATCAAATATGTATGGGGGGTGGTAGTTTGTATGGATGTAGAGAGTTATCTGATCTAAAAGATCTGAATTCTGATTCGCCAATTATTTGAATAGGCGAAAGATCACAAAAAATTTCTTTGCTTGGCGGAGAAATCAATCTGATAAGATGGAATTCTAAAATATTGTCTATACCTATTCAAATGTAACCCTTGATTATCCGAGAAAATACAAAAAGATATAAATATGGTGTCTTGTTGTACTATAATTTTTGCTCTTTTTCTTTTTCTTTCTCTTCTTGCTTATAATCAACCTTTCTTTTTTTAAAAATTTATCTACAACATGCTCAATAATCAATACACATCAGCTAGCAAAATGGTCATCAACACATCTACATCTACTCCTACCAACACAAATTCAAAGAAAAATAACTATATGAAAACAAATAACGCTAATAACAACAAATATAAGAAACCACATCAACATCATTTAGTGAGAAATAACAATCGCAATCCAAATACCATAAAAAGACCCGTTTCACCTACCAGCCCTCATATCAACAAGCAATTGAATTTAACAAATGATAATATAATGCTTGAAAATGAAGAAGATAAGCCTTTTCTCACACCCCCAAGCTCACCTGAGGCTACACCTCGTGCTTCTGGACCAAATCAAAGCAACACTACTAATAATTCTCATCATAAAAAGAAGATCAGTAGTACATATGAATACAATAATCGCATTTTAACCGCTAAAAGAAATGGCAATATTCGCGTTGTCATGAGCGAATTCATATCCATGAAGAAAAATTCAGTTCAAATGACTCACCATACATATAATCTCGTTCTTGAAGCTCATGCTATTTTACGTCGTGAAGGAACACCTTTGACAACCATGTTAAAAAGTAAGATTTTGAACTATCATTGAATTTTTCCTCATACTAATCATACAATATTTATAGTTTATAATGAGATGATTCAAGCACAAATACAACCAAATACCTACACATATATTTTAATGATCCGTACTCTCTGCAAGCGTGATGTAGAAGTTCAAAAAACTGTTGCTATGCTCAAGCGTCAATCAGCTCGTATTGGCCATGAAAATGAAGATGTTGGTCTTTTAGAAGCTGAAGGCAATCTTGAAAAAGCTTTAGCCATATTTCATTACGCTGTCTCTGATGGTGTTTCTGTAAATACTTTTGAAGTAGAAATTTTTAATCAATTGCTTCGTGTTTTGTCTCATTATGGTGATACTTCAGATGCCAATTTTGTTTATAGTCAATTGGAACAGTCTGCTGTGCAGGCCAAACCTAATTCTGCTACTTATGCTGCTTTAATAAACCTGTTTGGTCGTGCAGGTGATATTAACATGGCCCTTTATTATTATGGTGTCTACACTCAAGTGAAAGAGACCCTGGGCCCTCATGATACTTCTTACATCTTCAATGCTTTGGTTGATTGCCACTTGAAATGCGGTCTACTCGATGGAGCTCTTCACGTAGTTGAACATGAAATGGTTGAGAATGGTATCAAACTGACATGTATTCCTTACAATTCCATCATTCGTCATTATTGTACTCATGATCAAATGTCCGAAGCTGAAGCTTTGATTGAGCGTTTAATCCAAGGCCATAAACAAGATAGTGTCAAGTATCCTTACCCTGATGCCAGTAGTTATGGTCCTATTCTATCAGCATACTGTCAAGCAGATCAATGGGAAGCAGCAACGCGCATCTATGATGCTTTAAGAAAGACAGACATTACCAAAGCTTATGGTAATTTGGCCAATTATGCTCTTCTTTGTATAACCCATCATGACCGCGATAAGGCTCTTTGTGTAATTGAAGATATGACTAAAGCCAATTTAGAACCTGATCCCGTTCTTGCTGAACGTATTATCATTAGCTTTGCTCAAGCTGAAGAAGTTGCTCAAGCTATCGGTGCTTTATATACCCTGCAACAAGCCATGTCTCCACGTTCTCTCTCTAAAGGATTTCACCATATTATGGATGGTGCTCTTGAAGTTGTATTGCATTGTACATCTGTTCGTCAAGTACTTCAAGTAATGCAGACTGTTATGCCATTGATCAATACCCATAATAATAATCACACAAACAACAGCAATTACAATAACAATGCATTCCCATCAGCTTATGAAATCATGTCTAAAACACTTGTTGATTCATACTTTGATCAAGCCAAAGATTCACAACATTTGCTTACTGTTGCTGATTTCCAACTTATGTTTGATGCTACTTTTATTGTGTATGGTCATGAAGAACCTACTGCTTTATCTTCCTCTCTTGGTGACATTGTTATGCAATTCCTTCAAGATATGCGCGCTTCTGATGTTACTATTCCACCTGGACTTTATAATAATGTTCTCACTCAATTACAGCGTTATGGTGATTTAGAGTCTGAGTCTCGTTGGAAAACAGCCTTTGAACGTCAACGTTCTTTATCTGGTGCCACTGCTATTGATGTCAAGAAAAATTTTGCTGCTTCTCATGATGCTCAAGAAGACGATGAAGATGATATTATTATTGAAATAGCTGAAGAAACTGAAGAAGAGCAAGCTCATGAACGTGCAAGTACCACTGCTCCAGTTGTCGCTGCTGCTAATGTTGTGTCTACTCCTTCAAAGTCTGAAATCATTTCTAATGAAGTTTTGAAGGCTGTTGTCAATGGTAATTGCCGTGATGCTATTCGTATTTTTGAAGATCGTATCATTTGTAGAGGCTTGATTCCTACCCCTGAAATCATGCGGGACGTGATTGCATTGGCTGGAAAGCAAGGCGACATTCAAACAGCTTTAACAATGTACAACAACTCAATTTATGCTTTCAAGGATATTGCTGATATTCAAACTAAGGATGAAGCTATTTATATGGCTACAAATAGTTTACTTATTGGTTACGCTCAAAAGGGTGATATGGACAAGGCCAAGGTCTACTATGATCGTATCAAAGCTATGGGTCACTACCCCGATAGTAATGGTTATGCTAGTCTCTTATTGGGTAGTGCCAAATGTGCCACTGATGAAGCTACAGATGCCCTTGCAATTTATGATGAAGCTAAGCGCCATAATGTCAAGCCAACTACTTTCTTTTACAATGTCATCATATCAAAACTTGCTAAAGCTCGTAAACTTGATTCTGCTTTATGTCTCTTTGATGAAATGCGTTTATTCAAGATTTCTGCCAACTCAATTACTTATGGTGCTATTATCTCTGCTAGTGTTCGTTCTGGATCTGAAAGTCAATCTCGACGCCTCTTTGGTGAAATGCTCTCTTCTCCTTCCTATCAACCTCGTGTTGGTCCATTCAACAATATGATGCAATTTTATGTGCGTCAACATCCTAACCGTGAACGTGTCTTGGAATACTTTTCTGAATTGCGTCGCCGCCATATCAAACCATCTCCTCATAGTTACAAACTTTTGATGGAAGCTTATACCCACATTGCGCCATATGACATGCCAATGGCGCATAAATTGCTTAGTGACATGACCCGTTGTGATCGTCTACGCCCTCAAGCTACTCATTATGCTACTCTTATATATTCTTATGGTATCCTCCAAAGAGATGTCCAAAGTGCCGAACGTGTATTTATTGAAATGAAAAAGTCAAAGATTCATCCAGATGAAGCTGTTTATCAAGCCATGATTGATACATTAATCAGCAATGATGCTCTTGAAAAAGCTGAAACAGTTTACTATCAAGAAATGCAAAAAGATACTCAATTACAAAAGAGCGGATCACCTTATATTGAAAACTTGTTTATTCGTGGCTACGGTGAAAAATCTCAACTTGAACAAGCAGAGAAGATTTTTGCAGCAATGTCAGATGATAAAACTCAACACCATGTTTGCGTTATTCGTGAACCAAGTACATTTGAAGCAATGATTCGTGCATATCTTCTCAACGACAAGGTGGACAAAGCCAAAATAATCCTGGATAAGATGGTCAAGCGTGATTTTCCTCCTAAAGTTATTGGTGTCGTTGCTGATTTGGTTTTAGAGTAATCAAATTATTTCCACAAATACCTTCTATAAATACATTTTCCATATATGCATATAAATAAAACATTCAAAAGATTTTTACTCAATAATTTGCTTTCGACATTTAAAATGCCTTGATTATTCAATTAACAAGCACTATTCAGTTACTTAATAGTTTTGTCTGATTCAACAACTACATATGTCTGTAAAATAGTCGTATAAGCATTACTTTTCTATTTGAAACTTGTCAAACAAAACTGTAACTGCTAAAGCTATGCTTTATTTTATTGTTAGGTGTTCTATTTTGTTGTAGAAATGTTACAGACAGATTTCCAAAATCCTCAAATCATTGTGCGAACAAACGTTTGTTCAAATTTCAAAAGCCTTGATCCCTCCTGCATCTTGGAAGCTTTCAATGATTACCTAACATCGATTACCACCAAGCTTGCATATTCCAGCTTTTCTATTCTCTTTTCTTATATATACAAATACGAGAAATTTGTTTAGAATCAGCTAATTATTCAAACTGATATTTCTGGGCAGAATATGAATAATAAAACATGGTGTATTAGAAGCTCTTGGTTCTTTCTCTTGCCATTAATTTTTTTAGTATACAATAAAGCCAATGTCCTCCATGATAAATGTTGCTAATCTTTATTACTATTCTTTTTATAAACAAGATTTATTCATTAATAAGGCTCAAGCTTTTGGCAGAAAACTATCCAAAATGATATGATTTATGTACCTGAATTGTAAGTCTAGGAGCAACATAATTTCCATTTCTCCGCTATTTATAACAAATGATACATCTCCTCGAATTGGAGGCTATTACAGCCACCATGGAAGGTTTTTCGAGGAATAAAATTCCAAGAGTTTCTTCCGTATAGTATATACTATTTCTATGTTTAGTTCAACTGTCTTGTTTTCTTTTATATTGACCGAACAATTCTTTAAAAAAACAGCGAAAAGATTTGTTGTTGGAACAACGCCGATTTCGTAATATAATGACATTCTGCTTGAGATTTCTTTGTTGGTATGGACATAGTTGATCATAAGCCCATAAACAGCTTTTTTTCTTCCATATCCATATTGAAGTACAATTATCTAGATATCATGTATAGGTCTGCCATATCAAAGACCATTTTCTGCTGCTCAACTCGCCAATAATACATTAATGTGGAAATGAATATAGCAAGTGTATCTTCTCTCGAATAAAGATTAAAATTTTTAAGCCATTTATTAACCAAATAGGCATATAAAAAGCTGGCTCAATATCATAAAGATCATTGAAGTAAAAATACGAACAGAAACGCATTAGATTTTTGAAATAGCATATTGTTAATTATATGCGTCTTCATATCAACACAATTATGATAAGTTTATCAATGACGCGGTTCACTTTAAAACGTTATCAAATTTCTCTTTAGTTAAGAGCAGAAATCCAATGTTGCTGAAAACATGGTGGCAGATAGCCTTTGAACTTGTCCAGATCTTCATAAAATAGCAAGTTTTTCGACTCCAAAAAAGAAACTTGCTAAATGTTGCATAAGGCGTGTTTATAATGACTTCTTGGCGTTTGTAAATTGGATCAAAGTTGTCATGAAACCATGTTGCATTACTCAGTTCAAAATTGTAGATACAACATACTCTTTGGGATATATAGTTCAAAGAATACATCAGGGTATATGTCCCTTTTGATTACTAAATGATTGTAAGAAGATTTTGATGTTTCAGGATTGGTAGTGCACGATATCGATTCAACAGATAAATCCACTGAATCGATTCAGTAGATAGTGAACAATTTCATTTCTCCCAGTCCACTATATTAATAAAATACAAATATCATTGGATAAAACTGTATTTAGCCGGTAATAGCTTGATCTGATAGCCATGAAATTAGAAGAAATATGGAGAATAACCAAATAACGTGCCTAATTTACCTCGGTTTTTTGTTAAATTTCTTATTATCCTCTATTTAATCCAGTTGCTCGAATGTGAAAAGCCTTTACTAACAGTATTATTTAATACTATAAACTAGTAATGCCTTTTTATTCTCATTTTTTGGCCCAATGTTACTGAAAATTATTTATTCGATTTAGTGGAAAACTCGATTTAATGGACACTTTTCTCTCTCCCAACGATTGCACCGAATCGAATCACGACTGTATCAAATCAATTTTAGCACCACATTTGGAGATCCAATAGTTGCTATTGCCGCTAATCGAAGGATGCATAATACAACAAAATACTGGCAACTACAATGAGATATTTTGTAGATTTCTAAAGGGTTTTTATGTATGATATTTGAATCAGATTCTACTTTAAAATTTTTTATAAAAGTATTCTATTGATTTAAGGGGATTATTTGGGACATATCCGTTGTCATACAACAGTATTCTCGTTTTACACAGTCATAGCAATGGCTGTTGTTTTCCTCAGTCTATCGAGGGGAATTCTACAGTTACTTAAGCAAGAAGAAGCAATCTACCTTTTGTCTTATTCTTGTTTTCTTTTTTTCTTTTTTTACTTGTTTTTTACTTATGTTTTATGAAGGTTTTAGGGGTTTGGGGCATACTATGGCATTTTTTTTTACTAGAATTACATGATATTTTGCTGTTCTGGTCATGGTCATGGTCATAGAAAAGGTTACGGTCATCTTACGACAAATGTTAAAATACAAGATCTTGTCCGCCCGATGTAAGTAATTGTGTATCCCCGTTGTACCTGTATCTATAAAGATCCAAAATCCTTTGATTTACTTTCTTTTGGCAATACTGTTTTACATTTAAATTATTTTAATAAAGGATTGTATTATTGTAAAGCTATAAAA
Source organism: Mucor racemosus (assembly GCA_027405735.1). NCBI lineage: Eukaryota > Fungi > Mucoromycota > Mucoromycetes > Mucorales > Mucoraceae > Mucor > Mucor racemosus. The sequence goes on from JAPEHQ010000007.1 coordinate 143,995, forward strand.
TCTCTGTGCTTTCCTTGTGGTCAAATTTTTACGCTTTTCTTGCATTTTCACACACATCATAATCAACACATTTTAAGAAACCTTTTTTTTTATCACACTCATCTTTAAATACACCCCCTTTTCCTTTGAAGAGACTAACGTAAAAATCTCTTTTATATGGGCTATATTTATTCTGTAGTGAACAACACATCGAGTTTGTTTAGTAACCAGGTTGACCTTAGATCTCATCTAAAGGCCTAGAGATATTAAATCATAAAAACATTAAATTATCAAATTGTACAACTGGTACTTCCAAACTAGGAACTAAACCACGAAGAACTTGCTTTAAGATCTTATTACTAATTATTAATATGAAATATTAAATAGTATATATATCATAAAAGTTATGGCACTGTAATCCATAAACCTTTGCTTCATTTTTAAAACATTTTTGATAAACTTAGAAGTGTTATTTCTTATTACTAGTTTTTTGCCGCATATTCAAACATGTTCAGTACCCTATGTTGATGGCAGCTAACCTCCCACTAAAATGTTGCAAGACAAAGAACATCGTGCGCATCTTTTCTTTTGTACAACATCTTTAGGGTTTGAAAAGTCTAAACCTTATGTATGGGATATCTTTTATCAACTATTATATAATTTTTTTGTATCCATTTGTTATTCCAAAACAAATAATTTACTTGTCGTCCTATTCAACATTGTCCCGCTACAAAATTTATTAAATGAAGCAAGGATGGTTACTATAGTGATTGTTTCATAAATTTGAATGATGCAGAAATAGCCAGCTTAAAATTGAGAAGGCGCATTTGAAATGGAAATAAGTCAAGAAAATACTAAGTTATTGCAATGATGGTTATTAAGTAAAGTCTACTTTATTTTTCATTCTCTACCAGGATATCTAGGCTTTGGATCGTTGTGAAGACTTTTTTATTTTCTTATAAATTTTGTGAGAGCACTTTTTCTGTTATAGAGATCCATGAAGGGATGACAGGTATGCACAGCTAAAACCATAGGATAGTACTCATTAACGTCTATCTAATGAATTTTATCTCGTCAAAAAATATTGATTTTTGATCGAAAAATTTGAGGTTGAATGATTGATTTTTGGTGATACAAAAAAGGATCCATTTTGGACGAGGATATACAAGGGTAAATTTTCGCCGACCAAAAAAATGATCAAAAATAATTAATATCCCCACAAAAAATAGGGCTACAGCTACATATTTATACTCATTCTGTAGATAATTTTGTTGCGCATAATGTGAAAATAAAATATTTTAGGATTTTATTTGAATGAAGGGTACTTTTTGATCAAAAACCGTTAAAATTTGATATTAAATTTACTAGAAATTTTATGAGAAAAACATTTTCAAAACCTACACAGATCGATTCAGAATTAAAAACTGAACCCAAGATATTTAATACGCTAGTTCAACTTACTATGCATTTTTGTGAGTAATTAAACATACAAGGTTTTTTTTGGATTTTTTTGGATTTTTTTGGATTTTTTTGGATTTTTTTTCCATTTGAACACTTTTTTGAATTGAAGCTCAGTCACCTGTGTATATCTAATTATACAATTTTATATGGTGATATTCAAAATCGGAGCGTGCCCCCATTTCAATAGATAATCAGGAAATAAAAAATGTAGGGCTATACTTGAGATGCTACAGAATATTGACAAAAGACTTATTTCTATTCATCTTGATTTTTCAGCGAGTATAAAGGCTTCAAAAGTAAAACACTTGTTTTTCCCCCGCTTAAAATCTCAATCTAAGATGTCAAATATCTCGAGATTTTATAAGCTTGCGAATAATAGTTTCTAAGCTAAATCTTCTTGTTTTTCAATGTTTTATTACATATTAAAGTTTCAGGGATGGTCTTTTTTTTGGACCCCCAAACCTCATAATTGTAAATCCTGTTTTGTTTTGTTTTTCTATTTTGTAGTTTTAACAATTTGGAGATTTTTCACGTTTTTTTTTACAAAAGTATCGCTAGGAATCTGGCAACCAACTTTTCTGTAGTAAAATTGGCTGCTGAAAACGAATCTGCAATTCACTTTATTGTATATATCAATTTCGCCGAGATTTTTGTGTTATAAACTTTGCTGGATTCTAGTATATACGCCTATGGCAACCCTTAAATTTCATTATAAAGTCTTACTTGAACACATAATAATAAAAGTTGTTGAACAATTTATTCCACACATTTTGATATATAATTCTAGACGTCAAGTCTGGTTTCAACAATTTTAGAGGGAAAAAACCAGCCAAAAAACGTGAATATTTGTACTGGTGGTAATCAATTTTAGCAGAAACTTGTTTTCAAAAACGATATCCATCCATTCAACATTGTCCCGGCTAAAAAATTTATTAAATGAAGCAAGGATGGTTACTATAGTGATTGTTTCATAAATTTGAATGATGCAGAAATAGCCAGCTTAAAATTGAGAAGGCGCATTTGAAATGGAAATAAGTCAAGAAAATACTAAGTTATTGCAATGATGGTTATTAAGTAAAGTCTACTTTATTTTTCATTCTCTACCAGGATATCTAGGCTTTGGATCGTTGTGAAGACTTTTTTATTTTCTTATAAATTTTGTGAGAGCACTTTTTCTGTTATAGAGATCCATGAAGGGATGACAGGTATGCACAGCTAAAACCATAGGATAGTACTCATTAACGTCTATCTAATGAATTTTATCTCGTCAAAAAATATTGATTTTTGATCGAAAAATTTGAGGTTGAATGATTGATTTTTGGTGATACAAAAAAGGATCCATTTTGGACGAGGATATACAAGGGTAAATTTTCGCCGACCAAAAAAAATGATCAAAAATAATTAATATCCCCACAAAAAATAGGGCTACAGCTACATATTTATACTCATTCTGTAGATAATTTTGTTGCGCATAATGTGAAAATAAAATATTTTAGGATTTTATTTGAATGAAGGGTACTTTTTGATCAAAAACCGTTAAAATTTGATATTAAATTTACTAGAAATTTTATGAGAAAAACATTTTCAAAACCTACACAGATCGATTCAGAATTAAAAACTGAACCCAAGATATTTAATACGCTAGTTCAACTTACTATGCATTTTTGTGAGTAATTAAACATACAAGGTTTTTTTTGGATTTTTTTGGATTTTTTTGGATTTTTTTGGATTTTTTTTCCATTTGAACACTTTTTTGAATTGAAGCTCAGTCACCTGTGTATATCTAATTATACAATTTTATATGGTGATATTCAAAATCGGAGCGTGCCCCCATTTCAATAGATAATCAGGAAATAAAAAATGTAGGGCTATACTTGAGATGCTACAGAATATTGACAAAAGACTTATTTCTATTCATCTTGATTTTTCAGCGAGTATAAAGGCTTCAAAAGTAAAACACTTGTTTTTCCCCCGCTTAAAATCTCAATCTAAGATGTCAAATATCTCGAGATTTTATAAGCTTGCGAATAATAGTTTCTAAGCTAAATCTTCTTGTTTTTCAATGTTTTATTACATATTAAAGTTTCAGGGATGGTCTTTTTTTTGGACCCCCAAACCTCATAATTGTAAATCCTGTTTTGTTTTGTTTTTCTATTTTGTAGTTTTAACAATTTGGAGATTTTTCACGTTTTTTTTTACAAAAGTATCGCTAGGAATCTGGCAACCAACTTTTCTGTAGTAAAATTGGCTGCTGAAAACGAATCTGCAATTCACTTTATTGTATATATCAATTTCGCCGAGATTTTTGTGTTATAAACTTTGCTGGATTCTAGTATATACGCCTATGGCAACCCTTAAATTTCATTATAAAGTCTTACTTGAACACATAATAATAAAAGTTGTTGAACAATTTATTCCACACATTTTGATATATAATTCTAGACGTCAAGTCTGGTTTCAACAATTTTAGAGGGAAAAAACCAGCCAAAAAACGTGAATATTTGTACTGGTGGTAATCAATTTTAGCAGAAACTTGTTTTCAAAAACGATATCCATCCATTCAACATTGTCCCGGCTAAAAAATTTATTAAATGAAGCAAGGATGGTTACTATAGTGATTGTTTCATAAATTTGAATGATGCAGAAATAGCCAGCTTAAAATTGAGAAGGCGCATTTGAAATGGAAATAAGTCAAGAAAATACTAAGTTATTGCAATGATGGTTATTAAGTAAAGTCTACTTTATTTTTCATTCTCTACCAGGATATCTAGGCTTTGGATCGTTGTGAAGACTTTTTTATTTTCTTATAAATTTTGTGAGAGCACTTTTTCTGTTATAGAGATCCATGAAGGGATGACAGGTATGCACAGCTAAAACCATAGGATAGTACTCATTAACGTCTATCTAATGAATTTTATCTCGTCAAAAAATATTGATTTTTGATCGAAAAATTTGAGGTTGAATGATTGATTTTTGGTGATACAAAAAAGGATCCATTTTGGACGAGGATATACAAGGGTAAATTTTCGCCGACCAAAAAAAATGATCAAAAATAATTAATATCCCCACAAAAAATAGGGCTACAGCTACATATTTATACTCATTCTGTAGATAATTTTGTTGCGCATAATGTGAAAATAAAATATTTTAGGATTTTATTTGAATGAAGGGTACTTTTTGATCAAAAACCGTTAAAATTTGATATTAAATTTACTAGAAATTTTATGAGAAAAACATTTTCAAAACCTACACAGATCGATTCAGAATTAAAAACTGAACCCAAGATATTTAATACGCTAGTTCAACTTACTATGCATTTTTGTGAGTAATTAAACATACAAGGTTTTTTTTGGATTTTTTTGGATTTTTTTGGATTTTTTTGGATTTTTTTTCCATTTGAACACTTTTTTGAATTGAAGCTCAGTCACCTGTGTATATCTAATTATACAATTTTATATGGTGATATTCAAAATCGGAGCGTGCCCCCATTTCAATAGATAATCAGGAAATAAAAAATGTAGGGCTATACTTGAGATGCTACAGAATATTGACAAAAGACTTATTTCTATTCATCTTGATTTTTCAGCGAGTATAAAGGCTTCAAAAGTAAAACACTTGTTTTTCCCCCGCTTAAAATCTCAATCTAAGATGTCAAATATCTCGAGATTTTATAAGCTTGCGAATAATAGTTTCTAAGCTAAATCTTCTTGTTTTTCAATGTTTTATTACATATTAAAGTTTCAGGGATGGTCTTTTTTTTGGACCCCCAAACCTCATAATTGTAAATCCTGTTTTGTTTTGTTTTTCTATTTTGTAGTTTTAACAATTTGGAGATTTTTCACGTTTTTTTTTACAAAAGTATCGCTAGGAATCTGGCAACCAACTTTTCTGTAGTAAAATTGGCTGCTGAAAACGAATCTGCAATTCACTTTATTGTATATATCAATTTCGCCGAGATTTTTGTGTTATAAACTTTGCTGGATTCTAGTATATACGCCTATGGCAACCCTTAAATTTCATTATAAAGTCTTACTTGAACACATAATAATAAAAGTTGTTGAACAATTTATTCCACACATTTTGATATATAATTCTAGACGTCAAGTCTGGTTTCAACAATTTTAGAGGGAAAAAACCAGCCAAAAAACGTGAATATTTGTACTGGTGGTAATCAATTTTAGCAGAAACTTGTTTTCAAAAACGATATCCATCCATTCAACATTGTCCCGGCTAAAAAATTTATTAAATGAAGCAAGGATGGTTACTATAGTGATTGTTTCATAAATTTGAATGATGCAGAAATAGCCAGCTTAAAATTGAGAAGGCGCATTTGAAATGGAAATAAGTCAAGAAAATACTAAGTTATTGCAATGATGGTTATTAAGTAAAGTCTACTTTATTTTTCATTCTCTACCAGGATATCTAGGCTTTGGATCGTTGTGAAGACTTTTTTATTTTCTTATAAATTTTGTGAGAGCACTTTTTCTGTTATAGAGATCCATGAAGGGATGACAGGTATGCACAGCTAAAACCATAGGATAGTACTCATTAACGTCTATCTAATGAATTTTATCTCGTCAAAAAATATTGATTTTTGATCGAAAAATTTGAGGTTGAATGATTGATTTTTGGTGATACAAAAAAGGATCCATTTTGGACGAGGATATACAAGGGTAAATTTTCGCCGACCAAAAAAAATGATCAAAAATAATTAATATCCCCACAAAAAATAGGGCTACAGCTACATATTTATACTCATTCTGTAGATAATTTTGTTGCGCATAATGTGAAAATAAAATATTTTAGGATTTTATTTGAATGAAGGGTACTTTTTGATCAAAAACCGTTAAAATTTGATATTAAATTTACTAGAAATTTTATGAGAAAAACATTTTCAAAACCTACACAGATCGATTCAGAATTAAAAACTGAACCCAAGATATTTAATACGCTAGTTCAACTTACTATGCATTTTTGTGAGTAATTAAACATACAAGGTTTTTTTTGGATTTTTTTGGATTTTTTTGGATTTTTTTGGATTTTTTTTCCATTTGAACACTTTTTTGAATTGAAGCTCAGTCACCTGTGTATATCTAATTATACAATTTTATATGGTGATATTCAAAATCGGAGCGTGCCCCCATTTCAATAGATAATCAGGAAATAAAAAATGTAGGGCTATACTTGAGATGCTACAGAATATTGACAAAAGACTTATTTCTATTCATCTTGATTTTTCAGCGAGTATAAAGGCTTCAAAAGTAAAACACTTGTTTTTCCCCCGCTTAAAATCTCAATCTAAGATGTCAAATATCTCGAGATTTTATAAGCTTGCGAATAATAGTTTCTAAGCTAAATCTTCTTGTTTTTCAATGTTTTATTACATATTAAAGTTTCAGGGATGGTCTTTTTTTTGGACCCCCAAACCTCATAATTGTAAATCCTGTTTTGTTTTGTTTTTCTATTTTGTAGTTTTAACAATTTGGAGATTTTTCACGTTTTTTTTTACAAAAGTATCGCTAGGAATCTGGCAACCAACTTTTCTGTAGTAAAATTGGCTGCTGAAAACGAATCTGCAATTCACTTTATTGTATATATCAATTTCGCCGAGATTTTTGTGTTATAAACTTTGCTGGATTCTAGTATATACGCCTATGGCAACCCTTAAATTTCATTATAAAGTCTTACTTGAACACATAATAATAAAAGTTGTTGAACAATTTATTCCACACATTTTGATATATAATTCTAGACGTCAAGTCTGGTTTCAACAATTTTAGAGGGAAAAAACCAGCCAAAAAACGTGAATATTTGTACTGGTGGTAATCAATTTTAGCAGAAACTTGTTTTCAAAAACGATATCCATCCATTCAACATTGTCCCGGCTAAAAAATTTATTAAATGAAGCAAGGATGGTTACTATAGTGATTGTTTCATAAATTTGAATGATGCAGAAATAGCCAGCTTAAAATTGAGAAGGCGCATTTGAAATGGAAATAAGTCAAGAAAATACTAAGTTATTGCAATGATGGTTATTAAGTAAAGTCTACTTTATTTTTCATTCTCTACCAGGATATCTAGGCTTTGGATCGTTGTGAAGACTTTTTTATTTTCTTATAAATTTTGTGAGAGCACTTTTTCTGTTATAGAGATCCATGAAGGGATGACAGGTATGCACAGCTAAAACCATAGGATAGTACTCATTAACGTCTATCTAATGAATTTTATCTCGTCAAAAAATATTGATTTTTGATCGAAAAATTTGAGGTTGAATGATTGATTTTTGGTGATACAAAAAAGGATCCATTTTGGACGAGGATATACAAGGGTAAATTTTCGCCGACCAAAAAAAATGATCAAAAATAATTAATATCCCCACAAAAAATAGGGCTACAGCTACATATTTATACTCATTCTGTAGATAATTTTGTTGCGCATAATGTGAAAATAAAATATTTTAGGATTTTATTTGAATGAAGGGTACTTTTTGATCAAAAACCGTTAAAATTTGATATTAAATTTACTAGAAATTTTATGAGAAAAACATTTTCAAAACCTACACAGATCGATTCAGAATTAAAAACTGAACCCAAGATATTTAATACGCTAGTTCAACTTACTATGCATTTTTGTGAGTAATTAAACATACAAGGTTTTTTTTGGATTTTTTTGGATTTTTTTGGATTTTTTTGGATTTTTTTTCCATTTGAACACTTTTTTGAATTGAAGCTCAGTCACCTGTGTATATCTAATTATACAATTTTATATGGTGATATTCAAAATCGGAGCGTGCCCCCATTTCAATAGATAATCAGGAAATAAAAAATGTAGGGCTATACTTGAGATGCTACAGAATATTGACAAAAGACTTATTTCTATTCATCTTGATTTTTCAGCGAGTATAAAGGCTTCAAAAGTAAAACACTTGTTTTTCCCCCGCTTAAAATCTCAATCTAAGATGTCAAATATCTCGAGATTTTATAAGCTTGCGAATAATAGTTTCTAAGCTAAATCTTCTTGTTTTTCAATGTTTTATTACATATTAAAGTTTCAGGGATGGTCTTTTTTTTGGACCCCCAAACCTCATAATTGTAAATCCTGTTTTGTTTTGTTTTTCTATTTTGTAGTTTTAACAATTTGGAGATTTTTCACGTTTTTTTTTACAAAAGTATCGCTAGGAATCTGGCAACCAACTTTTCTGTAGTAAAATTGGCTGCTGAAAACGAATCTGCAATTCACTTTATTGTATATATCAATTTCGCCGAGATTTTTGTGTTATAAACTTTGCTGGATTCTAGTATATACGCCTATGGCAACCCTTAAATTTCATTATAAAGTCTTACTTGAACACATAATAATAAAAGTTGTTGAACAATTTATTCCACACATTTTGATATATAATTCTAGACGTCAAGTCTGGTTTCAACAATTTTAGAGGGAAAAAACCAGCCAAAAAACGTGAATATTTGTACTGGTGGTAATCAATTTTAGCAGAAACTTGTTTTCAAAAACGATATCCATCCATTCAACATTGTCCCGGCTAAAAAATTTATTAAATGAAGCAAGGATGGTTACTATAGTGATTGTTTCATAAATTTGAATGATGCAGAAATAGCCAGCTTAAAATTGAGAAGGCGCATTTGAAATGGAAATAAGTCAAGAAAATACTAAGTTATTGCAATGATGGTTATTAAGTAAAGTCTACTTTATTTTTCATTCTCTACCAGGATATCTAGGCTTTGGATCGTTGTGAAGACTTTTTTATTTTCTTATAAATTTTGTGAGAGCACTTTTTCTGTTATAGAGATCCATGAAGGGATGACAGGTATGCACAGCTAAAACCATAGGATAGTACTCATTAACGTCTATCTAATGAATTTTATCTCGTCAAAAAATATTGATTTTTGATCGAAAAATTTGAGGTTGAATGATTGATTTTTGGTGATACAAAAAAGGATCCATTTTGGACGAGGATATACAAGGGTAAATTTTCGCCGACCAAAAAAAATGATCAAAAATAATTAATATCCCCACAAAAAATAGGGCTACAGCTACATATTTATACTCATTCTGTAGATAATTTTGTTGCGCATAATGTGAAAATAAAATATTTTAGGATTTTATTTGAATGAAGGGTACTTTTTGATCAAAAACCGTTAAAATTTGATATTAAATTTACTAGAAATTTTATGAGAAAAACATTTTCAAAACCTACACAGATCGATTCAGAATTAAAAACTGAACCCAAGATATTTAATACGCTAGTTCAACTTACTATGCATTTTTGTGAGTAATTAAACATACAAGGTTTTTTTTGGATTTTTTTGGATTTTTTTTCCATTTGAACACTTTTTTGAATTGAAGCTCAGTCACCTGTGTATATCTGATTATACAATTTTATATGGTGATATTCAAAATCGGAGCGTGCCCCCATTTCAATAGATAATCAGGAAATGAAAAATGTTGGGCTATACTTGAAATGCTATAGAGTATTGCAGTATGAAAAGTTACAATCCAAATTTTTTTTTGTTTTGTTTCAGAAAAATTATAATAATGAATAACGCATTTCCGTTTGATTCATGCAAAGCCTTGTGTCATTCCTTTTTAAATACGATAACTAAATCCATATATGGTCCCTTGTCAATTTATCTGTCACTTTACTCTCCCTTTGATTTTATTTACCAATTAATAAATATCCAATTTACAAATAAGAAAACCAATTTCCATCAATGCAGTGATCACCAATTCATAATGATAAGAATATTATCTATAAGAGTATCATCTACCTTTGCTGTTAATGGAAAATTACAGATAACTACAAAAATCGGGTATCCAACTTTTTTTCTATAATTTTTTTAATGCTAGAATAAATCTGGGTCTTGGCATAAATTGGAACTGCAATCATGATGACGCCATTTGCGTAACTTTAGTTTTTTTTGTATGGGTGATATGTTGTGGTCATCTGAAAATTTGCAAAAATTTAGAAAACCAATAATAACTTCAAATTTTGCGCAGAAAATCTTGGTTGAAGATATATTTCCGTAATATTATTTAAATAAGCTGAACTTTTTTGTGCAGCCGAGTTTTTTCAAGCCTCGTTGAAGTCAGGTGAGCTTACAAAAAAGCTCGTTCATCTCACATGGGCATTTTTGTGTAGGCGTCTAAGCTCATTACCTCAATGCGAGCTTTATTTTATTTTTCAAGTAACAAATACCTAAAGTAAAGCAAACTTATGAATATCAAGTGACAATTATATAAAATAGTTGTATCATATCATTCACTTTTATCTTTTATCATTGAATTTAAGCTTTTTAGAAAGAAGACAGACTGCGGAATATGTAGAGATATTCACGGAAAAAAAGTATATAAAAAAACAATAGGAATTTGACTAGATAACATTAGGGTTTTAATATCAATTTAAATTCTACTTGAGGACTTTTGTAGTAAATAAATGTCCTCTTTATATAGTTTTCACCCGAGAGATTAGGTAATCATTCCTAGGTCCATACATAGCCAATAATACCCCTTGTCAGATATAAGTCTTGATAGTAACCAAACGGTGTATTCATAGAGTTTATGGGCCCTTGATCATAATGGTGTGATTAGATCCACATTATGTTGATTGGTCTTTAACTATAAGCTGCTAGGATTGAAGCTCGGTAAAAAAATTATATTAGTATGAATCAGCATATATCATTTAGTAGTGTAATGTCTATTCATGCCAGCTGTACTTTAATTGAGAATCAGATGAAATGGAGATCAATATAGTGGACAAATGTGTACATATTCCACACAGACGATTGCTCTACCTACACGAGCTTTTTTCAAAGAAGCCAAAAGTGTAAGTTTTTTGTCTATTATTAATGTTAAATCTTATTTTAATTCCATATTGAACTTGACATCCAAATGGAATTGAAATGGTATAAATACTTTTACAATCTAGGGCCTGATGATTCCTGGCTTCCTTTTTTTAACTTAATAATAAAGACCCTACGTTCTCCGTGAGATATAATTGCTTTCGGTCCTTATTTTATTATATTGGAAATAATCGTTATCTACATACAACTCTCAAAAAACTCATCTTTAATAATTACCTATACTGATTCATTGTTAAAGTAATACGTAATACGATACTCTAACTAAAAAAAAAGGCAACATGTCGAGCTGTTATTTTGTTAAGTTTCATTAAAAAATATTTATTTTCGACAGAGTAATGCAGATGAGGATCCATAGCCCAATTTTTCGACCTCCTTCTCCATTCAAAAATAACAGTTTTAATGGTTTTCAAAAAACTTTTGCGGAGACCATCTTTTAAAAATTACATTAGTGAATACAGTGGTTTAAAGGCTACAACTTATAAATAACACTTAATTCACCACAGCATTTTATATATGATTTCTTGCCCAAATTTGAAAAAACCCGTTTTATTTTGTTAATTTTTGGTCAGCACAGCTTAAAAAGTTCAAATACCGCAGTCGGTTGAGATCCTTTCCGGGAGGTCCGGTGGAGCAACTAGAGGAAAAATCGGTCTGATTTGACGATTGGACAGTATTATTATTTACTTTTCTTATGGGTTTTAACTAAATAAAGTAGGTATAAAATTCATTTTTGATGATCATAAACGCTGCAGTCATCAGATATAGTATGGATAGGACTCACGTACTCTGGGAAAAAGAGCAGCATTAAATTTAAAGCCTGTAAATGCTGGTAAAATTATAAGAAACCCAAAAATGTGATGGCAAATCATATAGACAAATGATTTCAAATATATAATTTTTCAACCAAAGATGGGTACATGTGCAGATCATCTTTCTCATGATTTAAAAAAAGATTTAACGCATCTAGTGTATATAGTCATACATACATCTCAATCAGAACAAAGGAACGACTCATCATCATCATCATCATTACCAAAATGACTCCGCAGATTTGTTTTTAATTTAAAAGTGGTCCTGAACGTTAAATAAACCTTTCTTTTTATCCATTATCTATACATTATCATGTCTAAAACATTACAGGCAAAAACCTTGGGTAAAGAGAAAATAATGCAATATAAAAAGGAGCAAACTAATATATTTCTGATAGTTGAATCATTATTGAAAATCCCAACCGTTCGTATTAAGAATGTTGCTAGTACTACAGACAAATTACAGAAAATTATCCAAGACGGCCGACGCAATCTTCATTTTATCAGTGGTAAATATCAACATTTATGAACATAAACATTGTATTGATGCTTTATGTATTTGCAGACTTTGATATGACGATGTCGCGTCATTGGGTTCGTAACAAAGAAACTGATGCTTTAGAACGTAATTCTTCTTCACATGGTATTCCTGCTCGTTCTGATATCATGACACCCGAGGTAAAGCAATACAGTAATTATTCTGTATATACAATTTACTGATTTTATTATAGTATAAAAAAGACACAGCCCGCATTTACAATACATATTATCCCATTGAAATTGATCAAACTATGACTCATGATGAAAAGGTTCCCTACATGATGAAATGGTGGATCGAAGCACATGCAAGTTTAATCAGACAGAAATTATCAAAGCATGGTAAATTATTGTTAAATTAAAAATGAAAGGATTTAGACGCTAATTACCAATGAGGATAGATTTAGCAAAAATGGCTAGACAAGTGAATTTAGAAATGAGACCAGGAGTTGAAGATGTTTTAGCCAATTGTAGAGATACTCAAGTACCATTTCTCGTTTTCTCTGCCGGTATTGGTAACATTATCGAAGAGATCTTGAAGCAAGTGAATTTATTCCATGAGAATATGCACATTGTATCCAACATGATGGTATTTGATGAACAAGATATTTGTGTTGATTTTAAAGAGCCATTGATTCATGTATTCAACAAATCAGAATTTCAATTAGAAACATCACCTTATCACAAGTTGATTGAAGAAAGAGCTAACGTTATTCTAATGGGGGATAGTTTAGGTGATCTTCAAATGAGTCAAGGTGTAAATCATAATTTATGCTTCAACATTGGCTTCTTAAATCATGATATTAAATCATTGGAGCCTGCTTATGTTGAGGCATTTGATCTAGTTATTGAAGGAGACGCTAATATGGCACCTGTTATAGAAATCTTAAAGAGTATAGAATAAAGAATAAACATTTTATATAGTTTATTTTGATGAATTTGTGTTGATGTTGTTGCTGTTTTTCTGTGTGCCTGTGTGTATTTGTGTGTTTCTCTCTCTCTCTCTTAGTGTGAGAATAAAAATAATAGAATAATAGAATAATAATAGTAATAATAGAATAATAATAGTAATAATAGTAATAATGGTAATAATAATAATAATAAAAAAAATAATAATAATAGTAATAATAATAATAATAATAATAGTCGATAAATTAAGTTATTATAGCAATAATAAAGATTAAAAAAAAAAAAAAAAAAAAAAAAAAGAGACACTACAAAATCAAACAAGGATTCTTCTTCTTTTGTCTTACAGGAGGTGACAGGACGGCTCTTATAGCTTCATCAAACACGTTCTTGAGGCCTTTTTGAGTAAGAGCGGAACATTCAAGATACTTTACAGCTTTAATATCTTTGGCCATTTGCATTCCTTGAGGATAACTAATTGGAGCCATACGCTTTTGTTTCAATCTTTCAATTGTATCACGATCTTCACGTAAATCCAATTTAGTACCAACTAAAATGATTGGAATATAAGGTGCATGATGACTGATTTCTGGATACCACTAATGAATTTGATTTAATATTGTAGTATCAAACATTTATGCATTGTTTGATTTACCTTTGTGCGGACATTCTCAAATGATGGAGGACTTACAAGTGAGAAACAACTAAGAAATACATCGGTTTGAGGGTAAGATAAAGGTCTTAAGCGATCGTAATCTTCTTGACCAGCAGTATCCCACAAACCAAGATTAATTGGTTTACCATCAACCATGACATTAGCAGAGTAATTATCGAAGCTAAATATACCGATTTAGTATTTCATTTAATTATGCATTCAATTATCATTACACTGTGGGGATATATTCACCGGGAAAAGCATTTGTTGTATATGAAATCAATAAACAAGTTTTACCGACAGCACTAATTGATTTTCTGTTAATATTTGGTTGAAAATCAGATATAAAAATAGCCACTCACCCATCTCCAACAACAACACATTTGATAGATTGCATATTATATATATAGATGAATAAATAAGAAAGAGAGAGAGAGAGAGAGAGCGAGAGGAAGAGTACACAAAAAAGAAAATAATAGAACACCCTTTAAACTGACCTAAAAAAATTTCAAAATTTAGTGTAACTAGAGTACAATGGTTTATTAGGTTTTTGATTAAACAACAAAATTATCTAGGCCAAAACTACACAATTGAAAAGATTCTTTTAAATCCTGTTGAAATGTAAGTCTAATTGATTTAAATGAATCTTTTCTAGGGCATTCAATATCAAATCCAATGCGATAATCTAACTGGTTTGTAGGTGTCAACTTGATTTCACATTCTTCCCATGAACCAAATGGTATAAATTGCACCGCCACTTTGAATACTTGATCCAATGGTAAATCAAACTTATTAGGAGTATATATAATGATCCTTTTGGCTTGAATGTCTCCCACCATGTATAAACCAAAGTAATCATTCATCAGAGGTGCTTTTTTCCCCCCAATATTTTCATTAGTAAATGTGCTTATAATGATCTATAAAAAAAAGCTTACCTCGCTGTGTTTGCCAACAGGTTTCAGTATCTTGATCTACCGCTTTGTGATAGGATTGATAGGCGAAATTGGATCTATTGGGAATCATGAATTGTTGATGTGTTTGATTATATGCTGACTCAAATTCACTGATATTTGTGATTGATTGTGAACTGAATACAATATCGTTTTCTGTACCTGGAACAGGCATACTATGAATATTTGTAATGAACAAACATTTGTCATTTGCACAACTTGATCTATGCATATTTTGTACTTTTTTAGAAATGCTATTTTATAACATTTTATAATACATAGTACCTGACATCTCTTTCTTCAACTGGTGGCCCTATTTCTCCTTGTTCAAAGTAATCATCATTTTCCTCCATTAAACTTGTATTTCCCAAGGTGGTTTCTAATATCGAAACAGCATCGTACTATAATTATGTGGCTGTGTGTGTAAGTACTAAAAACTATCCAGCCAAACACAATAAAAAATTACCATGTAATATTCTACTAACTGCCTATTATTCACAGTATCAATGCTTCTAAATCCATCTCTACCAGATGATAATAAAGGGTTGGATACAAGATATGGATATTGATTTAACCAAATTGAAAAGTAAAATTCGGCTAGTCTTAATTTTGATGTGCTCAAGCCTTGTGTACTCAGTTGGCTTAGAAATTTTTGAACTTTATTCTGAGAAATAAATGCACCATAACGCAGATCTGTGTAGCCAGTATGAAGAGAGATGGCTGCGATATATGGATTAACCATTGCTCAGCATTAAAAACATTTGCACTTACCTTTATTACTAAATCGCCATCTCATATAATCAACATAATTGACAGGTCTCGTATTGGCAATCAAATGATCTGGATATCGGAATGAATGGGTATACAAACTATCCAAGTACGGATTTAGCCATAAATCATCTTGAAAATAACATTTTCCATAGCTTGCAACTGCACAAGCAGTGAATTTTCCCATATTATATATGGAAGCATCTGTTTCAATGATTTCAATATGAACATCATCATTTGGAGATGCAGAAAGAGTATTGTTGGGATACAATTGCTATAGCAGCCAGTTTAGTAACCATGGCAACCACTGAAACATAAATAGCTTATTTACCTCTGCTTTTAATGGCCTCGATTTGATCTGATTATATACAAATATCTCTTTTATAAAAGGATATTTGAATAGATGATGTACTGCATGAATAATACCCTCATTACTATCATCAACACGATTTATAATAGCTGTGGCTGGTGGATATTGTCGAAGATTTTGTTTAGAAAATACTGTTGATGGGAAAATACTAAGTTGATCCAAACTTGGTTCACTCTCCAATGTTTGAATTAACCATGTAGGAGGGTCCATTTCTTTTTGTGAAAATATAATGCTTGGTGTATGGTTTTCTTTATGTGCAAATTTTTTTATTGATTCCAGTTGGCTCCATGTTATAATTATAACTGTAATAAATGCAACATATATAATTGTTTTTTTCAAATGTATAGAATTGATCATCTTTGAACGAAATATACAGCTGTTTTTTTTGTATATAAAGAAGGGAGAAAAAAGAAGGAGAAAAAATCAACCAAAAAAATACAAGATGTTAAATTGCTAAATTAAGGTACTATATTTGATTGGATTCCTAATAAATTGACCAGGTAACGTTTATATAGTACAAAGATGATCTTTAGGCATATTGAAACATATATAAATACATAAAAAAATAAAAACTCTTTATATAAAGCAAAACAAAGGAAATCAATTAATAATACATACATACATCTATCAAAGATCTATTCATCTATATATACAAATCCTATTTAGATGATGATTCTGACTTGATTTTAGTCATACAGTTGTGGCACTTGAAAACCAAAGCACTTGCAAGACTATATTTGTTCTTGGCATGAGGCCCTGATCCAATACTATATGTTCCTCGATCGTTGGCTTTTAATACGACCTGAATCTCGGATTCTGCCTTGGTATAGTCTTTGTCCAAAATAAGCATACACGCCTTTTCATAATGACTGAAATAATAAATGTAATGATCTAATTCAATCTTGTTTGCATTGTCAAATACAAATTGCAAGGATTTTTCATGTGTTTGATGCATTATTTCTGCATCAGATCCTTGTTCAAATAACATACGACAAGTGATTGCTCGCAAGTATTCTGCTAAACAGAGATCGTCATAATAAAAATTACTGCGGTTTTCTTTACTGGTTGATTCCAAACGAACAATTTCGGTATTAATTCTGTTTAAACCAGTTTGAAGTATATCTACAGACATGAAATCATATGCAGTGAATGCATTCAACACTTCGAGATCAGGTAATAATAGATAATTTTTCTGACTGAGGAACTTTCTAGCCTTTCGTGCAACATATTTCTGATGTAAAAAATTAAGGTTAAATCTTTAATCCATCAGATATCTCGGATAAATTACTACTTTACCTCCATTGGAATTGATTTCCCAGCAATCTTTTGCTTTTCTCCAGTAACTTGATCCATATACCCAGCTACTTGTTTCATATAATCTGCCTTGATTGTAGCATCTTCGGTTACTTGTGCTAATTTATAAAGAGAAATAGCCTTTAAATATGTATAAACCGCCTTGGACCAATTACAATCTCTTTGTATAACTGTATAAATGTCATAAGCCTTTTGCCAATTTTGTTCCATAATGTAAATGAGACCCAATTCCCAAAAACACATGTGTTGTAACTGCTTCCAATCTTTTTGAGTATCAATTGCAAGTTGATATTGCTTTTCTGATTCTTTCAATAACTTCTTTGAGCCCATGAGTCGACCATTAAAGTATAAAAAGAAGACACCACGAGGATATTTATCGAGGCAATCATTTAAAATCGTTTCTGCAAATGGAATATCTACATCAGATAGAGGAATCATTTTTGATAGAATTACATGATATACAATCAATATCATACTACATAATTGGCTACGAAGTCCCGTGTTGATATCCTTTTCCTGAGGAATAGAACCATCGTGATGCTTATCCCAACCACCTACTGACTCTAATACCTTCAAACCATGAGTTCGGTCAGAAGTAAAGCCGATAAACTCCGCCACTTTTACTACGGAAGCTGGTAACATGGATAGAATAAGACTAAAACAACCAACACCAAGTGCAACCCCTGAAGTGAAATCATTATCAAGCGTATCAGAGGTCTTTTCGTTTTCATTGACTTGATTGACGTATTTTTCTAATGTCATATAAACACTGTAACTACTGCGGATATTTAAACTTTCTCGAAGAAATGACATTACGCTTTCATCGTGAATGATGCTGAGTAATGCCTTGAGTAGATAAGCTTCAGCGTATACAAGTTCCTAAAACATAAACAATAAGTTTCACATCTAATTGTCTTTGTAAATAGCAAAAACATACAGCATGTCGTTCAACTATCGTCATACTTTTGACATCTTCCAATGTTGTACCTTTAACCCAACTGGTTACACTACCGAGCCAACCGTTTTCTTTTTTACGTAGATTACCCGCAAGCTGAATTGTATGCTTCAAAACACCCAAAGTAGCTTCTATATCATCTTCTTGAAAGGTCATGACAGATTTAAGATATAATATAAATGAATATCCTAATGAATAGTACATGGAATCCTTATGATGGGGTTTCAAAATGGCCTCCGCTTCATTGATATTTGAATTTAAAAATTGGTCTAATGCAATTCTACATTGTTCGACATCCTCAAATAACTGCTTTTCCTCGAGGTTTGGTCCATTGGCTGATGATTGCTCGGATAATCTACTGCTGCGATGTCCACTTGGTGGTGAGCCAACAGGAGTAACAGGTTGTGATTGTGTAGTAAATGAGCTGCCCAATTTACCGAGAATTCCTTTTTGATTGGCCTTGTTGTCTACTTTTTTATTAAAAGAAAGACTTTTAACGATTTTTGTATTCATAATCAAGTTTTTTTTTTTGAAGTATGAGAAAGAAGAAGAAAGATTTGATAATGTGCGTGGAAAATAAATTCAGTTAAAATAGATAACACGAAACAGAAAAGAAAAACAAGACCGCTGGCATCTTATTGTTTAAATTTGAGGAGAGAAAGGTTATTAATGGGATTTACCGGTGGAATAATTTTCCGTATATCAATCATTGGATATTTTTACGCAACTAGTAAACAAACAGACTATTGTAGACTTTTTGTCTGTTTATGTAAGAACAAAATCTTTGATCAAGCTGTCAAACTAAAAAAAAAAAAAAAAAGGACATGGTTGCCTAGTAACCAAATAAATGCATAACAGTATTTGACATTTATACTTGCCGACAAACAATAAACAAAAAGGTATGGCAAAATTACATATTGTATTTTTCAGATTTTTGGGAAAAAAAGTCCAGCTTATTTGAAAGTTAATTAGAATGGAAACTCGAGTTGCTTAGAATAAAGATCCAAATTTATTAGAATGGATTTTCCGATTGGACTAAATACTCTTCAGAGGGAACAGATGTTAGATCTGTCTCCTTGAAAAAAGTTTCCTCAGCACATTCACGTTTGATAATCAATATGTAATAATAGGGACTTATTTATAAATGCCAATTAGTTTATAAAAGCATTTTTACCTTAAATTTCATATTATTATGATACCTAATATGAAGAACACCATAAATTATAAAGACGTACCATATTTATTATGTAATTTTCCGGAAATTGTCCGGCTTTTCGGCTATGTCCGGCACTGTCGACACTTGAAAAAAAAATACCATAAAAAAAGTACCATATTTTTATCCACACTCTTTGGTTTTCAAATGATCCGAATTGACACAAATCTGGAAAAAAAATCACTTATAGTGCCTCGGTTGCCAAATGACACTTTTCTCTTTTTTAAAATGTTAATTATCTTGGTTTAAATAACATGGTTTAGTCCCCTGTTAAATATAAAAAGATTGGGGCGAAAAAATGTAATGAACAGATTAAGAATTAAAATAAACAAAGCAGCAAGTTATGATACAATTTCATGTGTTTTAACATAGAATAAAAATGCCATTCTATATAAAACCATAATAATTTAATATTTATTGGTATTCCTTGTTCTTTTTCTTTTGTATATCCTGAAAAATTCTTTGAATACATGTATTCGCAGCAGCAATACTTTAGTACAATCATTCAACCTCAAACATATGAACTGTCATTTTCTCCATTATTAATTGAAGCTCAAAACCACGAAGAAGAGTGGAGAATGTCCTCCTTCCTTCATCATATAGCCAATCAACAAGAGAGTGATGGGAGAAAGTTACTCCATATGCCGTCAACTTATAGTAGTGAATCTTTTTCAACAAAAATAAGAAAGGCATTGCCTGATATACCAATATCAAATTTCAACAATTATATTCCTCAAGATCCTTATCAAGTTAGTCCAGCTTATTTTCCACATGTACAGCAAGTTTACAATAATTATGCGCAACCATTTCCTTGTACTCCAATGTCAGCGGCCAATCCTGAATATTTATCATTGGCAAATGTCGTGTACAACCATCATCATCAACAACAACAAGTGCCATACTTGGAAAGTAACGATTATAATTTTTCTTCATCTTCATCTTCATCTTCATCTTCATCTTTTAACGAATTAGATGAGCCACCAAGTACAAATTATTCACAACAACAAGGCCCACCTAAAATTGAACGTGAGCTTTTTTTTTTTTTTGTGAAAATGTACAACAAAAACTAGTGTTAACCCTAACCCTATTTTTTACAGAAAATAAAAACGTACGACAAATTACTGTGAAATCTATCAATAATGATTATCGCGTGTGGATCACAGTAGACCCTAAAGAAACAGGTGAATCGATTGCAGAAAAGATTCATATCATTGCAACTTTTCGTACAAGGAAAATCACATCTGTCACAACAGCTTCGGGACGGAAGGTTTCTTTAAATAAAACGCCTGTATTCAAGCACTGGGAAGACATGGATGATTTTGAAAATGGAGAAACTTGGACAGTAACATGGGGACCATTAGAGAGATCATTTGTGGATAAAATGCTATCAAGGTTTATAGAAACCTAAACTTTTTGTTATGGCTACACAAACAAGTTTGAAAGTTGTTATTCTTTTGCTATCGTACATGTATTATTTAATAAACAAAAAAGACAAAAACTTTTTTTCACCTTCTTTATGGTATTTGCTCTTCTTTATTGCATCAACTCAATATAATGCCAAATTCTGCTTCATTATCAACTTATACTACCATGATGCGGGTCAACTCAAAAGGTCGACCCTATGCAAAAGTAATATCCATAACATAAATAATTAGATGAATTTAATATTCATTTTGTATAATCCGTCTAGGATGTATTCGATCTGTATTCAGCATTGTTAATACAGCTGCCATTGACAGACCATCGATCTCTATTTCGAACATATCCTTCGACGTTTACAACCGATGAAGCTGTTGAAAGTTTAGGAAATCTAGAGTTCACACATCTCGTATCAACGCCAAATCCACTCGATTCCAGCAGTCCATTACTGACGCGTACTACAACAACATTCAGCATGTCTAGAGCAATGGCAAAAACTCTAGGTCAACATTTTATCAATGCACGACTTTCTGAAAATGCCTCAGATCCACAAAATCGAACAATGAAAGATCGCGGCATTTGGTCACCGACGCCAAAAGGCAAATTCATGATTCAAGACTTTAGTCATCGTGCTCGAGTACCTATTAAACACATGCAGGCCCCCTTATCTCGTATTCAATCGTTCCCCATCGTACAATTTGAGCGATTATTAGACGATGATCAAATATCATTTTCAAGACAAAATATGATTGAAGCGTTTAAAACCATGATGGAATGGTTACCAACAGATAATATTATGATTGATGATATTGGTGGTAATGTGTACTATAATTAAATACGATTTATATGAAATTAATCATATCAATTAAATAGGCGTAAATAATGAAAATGTAACTGAATATAAAAATACGTTTTATGGATATCAATGTTTTGAATGGATAAGTGAATATACAAGTGTAGTTTCCAATGAAGAATCAGAAATGATTGCTGCTGAATTTGTACAATATGGCTGGGTGTTGCAGATTCTAGACAAATCAGACAAATTATCTGCTCGAAAAGATGACTCGATTATATTTAAATACGACAGGCGAACACAATACTATTTAACAGAAAAGGGCAGACAAACGTTGGAAGCAAATCGGTTTTTACATGGCAGTTCTTCCAATGTTACTGCCAATGCAGCCCCTTCATCAAGGTCAAGAACACAGAGTTCCTCAAATACAGTCAACACAGAAACGAGTAGTGGTAGTAGTAGCAGCAGCATCAAAACAAACAATTCTTCGCCACCACAACCACCATTAAAGCCAATAAACCTTAATAAATCAAAAAAGGAGGAATATGCAAGTCGATTATTACCGACTACAGCCATTACTTCATTGGATGACTCAACTGTGGTTGTACCAAAAGCTATCATAACCAAACAAAAATCAACTGTTGGCCAAACATCATCAGTACTAGCACAACCACCAGCCTCTTCAGAAGAGATGAGAGTAACATGTTCTTCTGAATCAATGCTACAAATTGATAATAATTCATGCGATTTTGGATTTTCATCAGCATCTTCCACTACATCTTCTGCAGCTACTACTGTTGCTCATTCAGAATTATCTGTAGCAGGCCAGGAAGTAGAAGAAGAGGAGGAGGAGGAAGAAGAACAAGAAGAAGAAAGGCAAAATCTACAGGAGCGACTAGACCAATTAAGATTACACGATAGGAGCGATTCAGGAACAGTATTATATGCATCGTTAGATCATCACCATCAACACCAACCCAATTCACAGCATGCTCGACTTCAAAGCATCTTGGAAGACCCATTAATCCGTATGTACTTTCGCCATTTTCTAAAATCATGCTTTTGTGAAGAAAACATCAACTTTTGGGTAGATTATACTGCATTAATCAAGAAACTTGATTATGTCAGTGAAGATAAAGAAACAATCAAACCCGAAGAACTGCTCTCGCTTCCATCCAAGTTTTGCGATACATTACTTGTTCACTGTTGCTCCATATATAACAACTACTTTTGCCCTGACAATGCGCCAAGTGAATTAAATATAGATCATGGACTTCGATATGATATTGTGCAGTATATGCAAGCTACGTTCACCAGTACAGTATACTCATCAGACGAAGAAAATGGTAACAAAAACGCTGTAGTAGCTGATGCGTCTAATGTACCATTCGGTTCCATCTCTGTGTCATCTCATGGTATAATCTCGTCTACTGCCATGTCTTCCTTTAGAAAAAAGAAAAAGAAATCGAATAAAAATCGTAATGGAATTGTAGGCATGCGTAGCAATAGTAACAACGGTAGTATTGATGATTCAATGCTTTTAGCTATTCGCAATGGTGTTCAAGATTCACCTCAGACATGTTTATACAAGATTTTGCATCTGTATGATCAGGCAAATAATCATGTTTGTCGTATCATGGCACAAGATTCTGTACCAAGATTTATGAGATCTCAGAGATATAAGGATTTGATGAAATCGTATTATTTATCACCAGAAGAAAAAAAAAAGAAATTAAATCATGATAATGGTGTGATTGAAGAAGAAGATGATGAGCATGATTCATAGTTAAATACATGTATAAATCTAATGCTTATTAAAATGTGTATATCTAATGCTTATTAAAATGTATATATCATGTTTGTTGTATAATTTTTATTTGTTTATGGCTTTAATTGGCTCGATCTAGTTTCTGCATAGTATCTAAAACCAAATATTGAGCCTTTCCTTTCGATTTCGAACATGCAATATTGGCACATTGCATTTTCATGATTATTCTGCTTCAATTTTTTTAGGAATTTTTTGCTGGTTAAATATTAATAAATTTGAATTCATACATTTTGAGTATATACTGTAATATATGATTGCCTAATAAATAAACATATGTTCATTCATACATATAAATTAAATATAAGAAACTGAAAATTATCAGTCGCCATAACTAAACTGTAACATTTATCAAAACGCTGATTCGATAGAAGTTTCCCGTTTTTAAAATTGGAACATGCCAAAATGCCCCCTTTTATATAATTAACCCCATATTAAGCACTTTTTAACACATCTTAAGCACTTCAAATAAATACAAATTGGTCGCAATGTGTTACCTGTTCCTGAAATTATTCTACATCTCGCAAAAGACTCGAAAACACGTAAAATGCATTGCTTTTTTTTTTTAGTAACTAGGTCTTACTTTTCATCTCTGCTCAACTTTTTTTATCACTAAATAACACCAAGAAAGAATTATATGTCAAGGTGCCTGAGCTGTTCACCTTTAATCAAAAAAAAAGTATCCAAAAATATCCTAGTTTTTACAGTTGGTATTAATTTTTCAGTTCTAATGTTTTCAGATTTTTACGCGTCTTTCACTACGAAAAAATTGAAAAACTCGAGGCTTCATATCTACAAAAAATTAAGCTATTCTAATACTTTTTAATAATAAAACTTACTTGTTTTAAAGCACTTTATAACATATTTCAATATGAAAAAGTTCCAAGCACTTTTATTTTTTTTCATTTTTTTTGGCATTTTTGTAATAGATTTCAAAATATTCGTTAAATTAAACAGCATTTTTTTTACATTCATGTCATTGACCTCATTGAGCTCTCTCGGATCTAACTTAGTTTTTTTCAAAATACTAATTTTTCGTGGAGATATCCTCAAAAATGTGTATCAAGGGACACTTTCATTTCTAGCTTCAATTTTTCCCTTATATACCCTCATCCCAAATTCTGAATTTGAAAAAAAAATTGGCTTTCTTTATGAAAAATGTAGCTAAAAGATTCAACAGTGGCTAGATCGATAGCTAATATTGCTGCGCATCATCTCAATGTTTTATATTTGAAATATACCTATAAAAAGTGATGTGTATCTTTAAAAAACCTCCAAAATTTCAATTGCATTTTACACAAAATTTAACGTAAAAAATTTATCATAATTTTATTTCGATGAATGCAGAATCCAAAAATGTACAATAACCATTTAATACGCTAGGTTTATTTACTTTGTAGTTCATGAGCTATTAAACGATTTTGCTTTTTTTTGTCATTTTTTGACCGATTTCGCAACAAACTGATTTTGGGACTCAGTTATGATAGGTTCTAAGCTGTAATGTGAGCTATTATTTTGATTATCTCGACAAAAAGTTAACATTTTCCGCTGAAACAAAAAATGCAAAGTAGCTTGGCATTAGATCTACCTTGTGAATGAATACAAAAAAATTAGTGGCTCAATTTAGGTGATCATTTGTTTATAATCAATTTCCAATCAATATTGGTCATCAACCTCTGTCAATGTTTGGCTAGTGCATTTATATCCTGGTACTAATATTATTATTTTCCGAGAGATATCGATGGCCTATAGAGTGAAGGTGACATATTCTTCACAGAACTTATGTGCATAATTCGATTCGATATTGGGTGGAAACATTCGAAAATCATTTCAAAACCATCGGAAGCTTATTTTTTGCAACAGTAAAAAATCGATAACAGAAGTCCTACTACCTCAGCAAATTTTGAGCCTAATAACTTTCTAACTTTATATGAGAGTAGGGATAGGGACACATTTTTGCCACGCTGATCTCAAGGGCCAACGTCCACAGCCTCTTATATGACAAGTAAACCATCGCCAAAGTGAACCTATAGCTTGCTGCGAACTTTTATTGGAAACATCAATTCAAGTACGGTCTCTATGATAAATACTAATCCAAATAAGCTGCCATCTGTATGGACATAGATATATATGGATACTACAAGTATTTCAGTTATCAGCATTTATGGGTCATTATGCATTCGGTTAGTTCGAACAACAATTTAGTTACCTGCTATTAAACTACGACCGAATTATGCCTCCCATGGACATAATGATCTGCACAGATGGGCAGAATAGAAAATGTTTGTCCATATCAGGCAGCTCAGATGAGCAGATCAATGAGATCGATGTTTTTTAATCAATTTACTAAAGTATATCAATCATAATGTAATTAATAACGAAGAAGATAATTTGAATGGTTTAAAGCAGATGGGAGGAGTTACTATGTTTCAACAGAATTGCCTTATTGACGAGATATATCAATTTGAAATTTGGGGTTTGAAAGAGCTCTGCCCATGTTCTTCCTTTGGAGACTAAATGGGAACAACGAAAACAACTTGTTTGGCAACACTAAAAGTATTAATGCCTTTGTAAATTTCTGTTTGTAACACACAAAATTGATTAATTTAAGATTATTCTTCTTTTTTCTTCCCCAATCTTTCCTCGGCTCTTTGATTTATGTTTAAAACTACAACAAAAAAGGCCAATATTTTTTATAAACTGAAATTAACTAGCAGGTACCTGTATATGTTTTTCCTATTGTTTATTTGGAAATGAGTTACTAACTGTTAATGTTAGGGGGCGTTATAATATTTTTCTCGAATTAAAAAAGCACTAATACTTAGTCATTTTGTTCCACCACCATCTACGTTATAATAATCGATGCTTTTTAACCTAAACACTATGAAGAAAAAATCTCTTAATTCTCTTAATTGGGCCACATTAAGGACAATAAGAAAATTTTCACTGCTTATTTTTTTTAAAATTTTGCCTTATTTTCCTTATTGTGGCATAATTAAGAGAATTAAGGGATTTTTTCTTCATAGTAAAAGTCGATATCAACCTGCAGAAAAATTGGTAATTATAAAAGTACATTATGTATAATAGTATCTACTTGATTTGTAGTTTATCGAGACTTTATAAATTAAAATCAACGTAAAAAGTACCGTTTATTAGAATGAATTAAATATGGGTTTATATAGTTATTGGAATTGTGTGATAAGATCTAATGGACAGGGATCCATTAGATGTGACAATAGATATTATTATTAATGTGTATGGATATAACATGTTATGTTTCAGTGGTAATATTGCTATAAGTTATGTTTCATTGTTAGTTCCTGGGTGACAGGAACCAGTTACTGGATAGATAAGATCTGTTAGATTTGTCGGAGATCTTCTATATATCGAATGTTGTAATTCTGATAGATCAATTTGAATGAATGAATAAACTCATATTAATCTATTTAGTTTCAAAAAATATTTGTTTCTGTTTAATGACCAACAGCCAAGAAGAGGAAAACGAGACGTTGTCCTGTATACCACTACCAACTATCCAAGGTACACCATTGACGATTACTTGTTAATTGATTTTACTTGATCTATCAGAATTAGGAATTACCGAATTACCAATTTAGAACATCTGTCAAACCATGATGTTCAACATGCAAGTCAAGCAAGGTCATATTCCATGCGTCTATCATCATGCTACTATTGAATCATAGAAGCATGATTCCAATATATCCACACAATATCCAAATGCTCATTCTAATTATATTATCACTCACATTTAATACACTCATTCAATTAGTATATAAACCCCCTCTAGAAGCTCATAATAAAACGGTACTTTTTCATTTGATTAATTTTATACGATTTACCTTTCGATAAATCATTACTGATAAAAAAATTTTTGTACGAAATCAAAAGTAAAGGCGTATTCAGTTTAAAACGCTTGAAACAATCTAATTATGCTAATTATCATGGTTTATCATTTCTTACTCATTCAATTGCTATATTTGATTTTAATATTTTGTTTATGCTGCTGTTCGACTCATTCGTCCATCAGAGTTAACTCACCATCCTTGATTAGTGTATCTATAATAACAACGATCCATTATTAGCTCATGATATGCAAAATTATTAAAAGGTGTCGTCGTCTAATCTCAAATGTATCGAATCAAGATGAAGTAGGTTTATTGATATAACGGATAATAAATGCAATGTCACTTATTTAATGGGTGTGTTATGTCAATATTATATCCTAGGTCGCACATTCAAGGTCGCAGTCAATATTCGGTATTATAATAAATCAACAGGTGTCCACGTTGATTCATCACATGCGTCTTAGTAAATTGGTGTAATGTCCGTAGATAGTAATTTTGTGTAAAAGTTATAATACAAAGTATATAAATACATCCTCTGGATGTATTGTTAATAAAAAGTGTACAGTAATATTTTGGCAAGATTATTTCTCAAGACCGTTTTGACATTTCAGGGTAAATGTAAATGTATAAAGCAAAGCTTACTTTTAAATGAAAGTACTACTAATTATTCTGATTAACATCAATAGGCCCAAAACGCACAGTTAAGTGCAATCATTGCTACTAAATCGCATAATAATTTGATATACAGAAAACTCTTGAAGCGTTTATTCTTTTTTTTTTGGCAACGTTACAAATCATCATCGTTTAATAATATGACTGAATATTAATGAAACAGGGAAAACACAACTGGTGAAAACGTAAAAACTGATATCCAAAGTATATCGAGGTCAGAGGTTGATAAATGATG
The DNA here is from genome assembly GCA_027405735.1 of Mucor racemosus. NCBI lineage: Eukaryota > Fungi > Mucoromycota > Mucoromycetes > Mucorales > Mucoraceae > Mucor > Mucor racemosus. Next base: position 172,600 of record JAPEHQ010000007.1, read on the forward strand.
GTCATTCATTGTGTAGTGGAAATTGCAACATTTTGATGGATAGAAATCACATAGCCAAGATGTTGTGTTTGCCTTAGGATTTTTAAAAGGGTTTAATAGCAGACTTTATCAAACTTACTTAAATATTAAATACTCACCATATGCTTTTATCATCTTAATTTTTTATTTAACTGCTGTATTATTAAAAATCAAGCTTTTCATAGCTTATAACAATGACAGTGGGATGTTTCTGATTTTAGATTGCCATTTATGATAAGGCGGGCTGATGATACGTTTGATACTACTGTTGATGGAACAAGTCAATTTAATTTATGGAATTTGTTGAATGAAAATACCAAAAACCATTTGTAAGTACTTAAGTTGGTTCTGCTGGTAAAGCATTGAATAAATTGGCTTGGGACACAGACGACAAAAAGGCGGCAATAGGTTCCAGTGATGGCCATGTTTATGTTTATGATATTGGAGAGGTAAGACTAAAACTTAATGTAAATTACTTCTAGCGCAATAATTATAAAGCAAGACTATATTATCAGCAAATAAACTACCACACAATATTAACATGTATAAAGATTTACAGTAATAAGCTTGAATCAAGTGGGTACATCATCGTAAAGTCTTAAAAAAGTTCTCAAGTATTATAAAATCTCTTATTTTTAAGACTTACAAGGCTTATAAGCGGAATATTAATTTAGAAAATTATTTTTGTCCAGATCATCAATTTTGACATTTTTTAAATTTTTTTTTCTGATTTTGCAAATCTAGAGTGAATTATACTACCAATTATAAAAACAAAAAATATACAAATACACAACATTTAGCGCTCTATTTGCTCAATAAAAAATAACAAACATTTTTATTGCAAAATATCACATGAAAATCCTTTAACCAAAAAACCGTTTTTGGGGCAAAAATGCTAAGTTTCATTACTTAACATTTTATATTAAGCTTTTATAAAATGTGTATTAGTCATGGCTACAATTTTCTCTCACAATGTAGTATATTTAAACGTTGATTTTGGTATCAAAATTTGATTTTTCTGTTTTTTGATCTAAATCATGAGTGTTGGTACGGATAAAATGAGCCCTGAAAATGTCCGCTACAAAAACTGAATTTTCAGACTGTATGTACTTAAATATAAGAAAAGTTAAAAAAAAATAAACGCTTTTTTATTTAAAACTTAGATATACCATAGTATAAGAGACTTAGCAATTCAATCTTGCTGCAGTGGAATTACATACTAAAAACGCTTGATAAAAATAAAACAACCTAAATTTCAAGTGTCGCTCATAAAATATGATGCCACTTGAAATGTGAACAACGATAATAAACAAACGCTTCAATTGAACACAATAACAAACGCATGCTAAAAATATGAAATACCCTTTTTGAACCATACATGTCGTGTAGATGATAGCACCCTTGATCACAGCGCAATCAATTACACAAATGACATATATATCAAAACAGGATTCTATCCAAATCAATAATGATAATAAACAAAGATATCAATTTAGTCAACTACTCATCTATATCGTAGTTGCACTATCAATATAAATAAGATTCAAGCATATAAAAACTACCCCTTAAAAATCAAGGTTACATAAAATAGATATAACAGAAATAAACAAAACAACCATTTCCCAAAAGGTCGATATTGTCACACTTGACATACAATCCCTTATGGTCAATGCTCTATACAATTTACCCCTTAAAATATCAAATCAATAACAATGTACTCAAAACTGGAAGATTACTAAATATACATCCATTCAAGTCTGATGGTATCCAAGCTCTCCAAATCACTATAAATACCCTCATACTTTTCAATTATTTTAACTCTTCAGAAATCTTTTGTAATAAAAACTTTAGCTGATTATAATTGTATTTCTACTGCTTTTATTTTTATATTTTTTTTATTTTAGTAAATAACATCGTAATTTACTGCACTTGCTACGCTCAGTTACAGCGTCGTTCTACGAACTTGCTTTTTCAATTTTTTAATGAATGTATGATATGATAGTAGATGGTTTTTCTGGTAACAAAAATGTATGTTTCTATGATATATAACAGATATTGCCTATTTTGTTTATTAGTTTACGGTTTATGCGCTGTGATGCTGCTTTTACATTGGCTGAAATGAGCAAGTTAACAGGGCTTTAATTGTGCTAAATAATGTAAAGCCTTGAAAACCCTTTTCTACGTGTGTTGTTTCTCTCTTTTAGTTTTCATATTCCAAGGATATAATTCACGGTTTGATAAGGCATATCAGGCTAATAACGCTGGTATTATTTTCTTTTATCTGAATGCGTATGATAACAAAAGAGACTAATGTTTTTACTATAATAGGTATCGGCCTATATTAGAGACTGGTATTTTTATTTAACTGCATTTTAAGATCAAATATCATATCATTATTTACTACTGTATTGTTGGATGTATTTCTTAATAATTACCAGATCAAATCGAAGGCAATGATATTTATATCTACTCAATGAAAAGCTAGAAATGGCTACAAACCCACGAAATGTTCCAGAAAAGTGATCAAATTTCAAATGATTTAGAAACACACAAAAAGTATAATCTAATGTATTGTCTAACTAGCATTGGTTTCGAGCCGGGTTTTACCAACCAAATTTACTAGTATAAGCTGGGCGCGACAGCATCGCTATGCCTAACAAACATAACATTGATCGTAGCTATGATTGAAAACAAATCTTTTTACAACAGCTGACAATCGTAAACTAAAATAGTAAGTTTAAAGAAGGCTAATTTGTTTAAATTTTATGTGTGACAAAGTAACATATACAATCTTAGATTTGGCTTGCATATAAATTTAAGCAGTAAGTGTTATTTAAGTTTATGCTCGAGCAAAAACCATTGCTGCTGTGAACATTATAGTATAAGCATATTTACAAATGATGATAGTTGTAAAAAATACTGTATATTGGCTCTTGCATGTACTGCTCTACATCAACAACGTATTAAATTGTATTATTGTCTATAATCTATATTAATAAAAGCACATGTAATTTAAAAACACATTATTCCAGTTAAAACTGCAAAGGAATTTTGAGAACGGCACGATGCTCATCCTGTACAAACCAATTTGTGCTCATACGAACAGCTCATTATGCTCATAGTCAGATTTTATTATTATGCACAAATAGGGATAATGATATGCTTATGGGCAATTCTACTATTATGCACACATGGGATTAATGTCATGCACACGGACAGAATCTATGATTCTGCACATACAGGCTTTTCGTTATGCTCGTGTGCAGTTTCTTTTGTTGTACCCATGTGCATCTTGTTATCTTTTTAGTCATATTCAGTGGGGACAACGAAGTCACCTCGTGTAGCATAGGTCGGCCGTAGTGAATTTATGGAATTTGAATGCAAATATCGAGGAAGCATTTGTAAGTACTTAAGTTGGTTCTGCTGGTAAAACATTGAATAAATTGGCTTGCGACAAAGAAGGTAAAAAGGTGGCAATAGATTCTGAAGTGAACTAAGCTAGATTCCCATCATAAAATACCTAAATTAAATGTCATCTCATTTGAAACCATGCTATCAAAGATAAGACTATATAGTAAATAGACAATTGCATAAAGATAGCAAGGGTTTAATATTCAAATAAGAGATGCTAAAATACTAAAGTAATGTGGGATATCCTAAATAAAAGATACAAAAAGTACATGCTTATCAAGTAGAACAAGTAAGGGCTGTTCTGAAAGCATGATTGACAAACTATATTTAAAACACCGTTCTTGATCCACCAAATCAATAACCAAACAACCCAACGTTTATACTCAAAATTAATGGAATCGTTGACAATTGCAATGCAATTGCAAGATAGTAAATAATCACCAAATAATATAAATAGAGACGTAGAATAACCATTTTATTGCACATTATCCATATTTTAATAAAGAAGGATTTTAACAGTATTCTTTATCGCTTTTTACACCCATATTTTACTGCAGATTCCAGTGATGGCCATGTTTATGTTTATGTTTATGATATTGGAGAGGTAAGATTAAAACTCAATGTAAATCACCTCTAGCGCAATAACTATAAAGTAAGGCTATATTATCATCAAATAAACTACCACACAATATTAACATGTATAAAGATTTACAGTAATAAGCTTGAATCAAGTGGGTACATCATCGTAAAGTCTTAAAAAAGTTCTCAAGTATTATAAAATCTCTTATTTTTAAGACTTACAAGGCTTATAAGCGGAATATTAATTTAGAAAATTATTTTTGTCCAGATCATCAATTTTGACATTTTTTAATTTTTTTTTTTTTGGTTTTGCAAATCTAGAGTTAATTATACTACCAAATATAAAAACAAAAAATATACACATATGCAGAATTTAGCGCTCTATTTGCTCAATAAAAAATACTAAACATTTTTATTGCAAAATATAACATGAAAATCCTTTAATCAAAAAACTGTTTTTGGGCCAAAAATGCCAAGTTTCATTACTTAACATTTTATATTAAGCTTTTATAAAATGTGTATTAGTCATGGCTACAATTTTCTCTCACAATGTAGTATATTTAAACGTTGATTTTGGTATCAAAATTTGATTTTTCTGTTTTTTGATCTAAATCATGAGTGTTGGTACGGATAAAATGAGCCCTGAAAATGTCCGCTACAAAAACTGAATTTTCAGACTGTATGTACTTAAATATAAGAAAAGTTAAAAAAAAATAAACGCTTTTTTATTTAAAACTTAGATATACCATAGTATAAGAGACTTAGCAATTCAATCTTGCTACGCTCAATTACGGCGTTGGTCTATGGGCTTTCTTTTGCAATTTTTTAATGAATGTATGATATGACAGACGGTTTTTCTGGTAGAAAAATGTATATTTTATGATAATATATAGTAAGTTTAAAAATGGTTAATTTGTTTAAATTTTATGTGTGATAAAGTAACATATACAATCTTAAATTTGGCTTGCATATAAATTTAAGCAGTAAGTGTTATTTAAGTTTATGCTCGAGCAAAAACCATTGTTGCTGTAAACATTATAGCTATAATAAACATATTTACAAATGATAAATATAGATATGAATAGGTACGCCTAGCGTTGATCCATAGAATTGCATTAGGCTCAGGCTCCCAGAGTTGCTGTAGAAATGGAGAAATTAAAACGGGCAGTTGTTTAAACCATTTTGTATGATATGGATTAATTTATTATTTTCAACAGTTTTTATAAAATCAAATAATAGTTTGAAATTGAATTCTAACGTTGTATTTAATGCATAGTAAATTTACGAATAACATATCTTAATTTCATTATCTAATAATAGCTGCTTTTGAAAGAGTATAGCACAAGTTTCAAGAAAAAATAATCTCTTTTCCTCTGCTTAAAAAATGAGCAACTGGAAAAATGCTTGAATATTGATTCTGATGGGCTGAAGGTTTTAAAATATATATTACGGCTGTAACAGTATCCATCACCAATTTTATAGTACTGTATTCCATTGATTTGCTGGTTAAATTGTAGGAATAAAATGCTCACTTTTTGAGTAGGATTTGTGGCCTAAAAGCTAAAAGACTAATTCAAATTAAAAATATTTAGTCTTAGGTCAGCCAAATCCAGCATATATGGCAGTGTCCGTTACCAAAATTAATGAGTAAACACCCTCTTAATGTGTAATCAAAGTTATAGTTCAATATGCTCTAATTATATCTTTAGTATCAAATCTTGATTTTAAAAATATCTCACTGCTCTCAAAAATTGATAGATATACTTTATATATATTAGTGATTAAAAACAAGTACTTTAACGTTTCTTAACGTTACGCAACGTGTCGAAGGCAAATTTTGGGTAAAATTGCTGTAGCGTTCAGAGGTTACTATCTAATAGCATTAATTTCATAGATTTACTATTGTTGTTTCATAAAAATTGGTTAAATTTTGCTCTTCAGAATTACTTTTGTATATTAAGAAAACCACGTTAATGTAATTATGCTATGCAATTTGAAAAAACAATACTTAGTAAGATCAGGCAGTTTATTAGTTTCTCCAACTACTATATGCTAAAGAGACCATCAGTATATTTATCGCATTAATGTTTAGCATTACTATCAAAGCAAATCATCTATAAATAAGCGTATGACATTTAACATTTGATTGTAATTCAAATGCATCATGAAGTCTCATATAAATAAGTATTTGAAATTTTTGTATCACAGTGAAATAATGGGTCATTTAAAGTTCAATGCATGGTTAGACGCCAATACATACAAAATATCTGAGAAGACTCATTTCAAACAATTGAGGCTTGTTGTATCAATTACGAAATAAGGAGAATACGGACCGTATACCTTTTCTAACAGTGTCATACGTTTATATATATATAAATGTTACACATTTTCTTCATCACCAGTTTGTGGGCGCAGCAACGGTTGCTATATGTACGTCAAATTAAATTTACTAGTTTGTAGTACCATTGCGTGACGGAACGATGGGTGCTTACTGCTCTTTTCCTAGTAAATATATGTCAATTGATATTCAGGAAGCAAAATTGTGAAGGCTGTGTAATCCAGATATTCAACATTGGCAAAGAAATATAATCGAACAAGCGGTTTATACCGAATCCCAAAAAAAAAAAAAAAAAAAAAAAAAAAATTGCTCAATCAAACATCCCAATATTACAGTTTACTGTTTTTCATGATCTCCATGCTACAGCAGGATGTATTCATATTTGTATTCAATATACAAGAATCCACAAAATTAGGAGATCATCTGTATAGCCAAAAAAGCAACGAGTGATCTATCTGGTTCGATTTGTCTTTCAAATAAGCAATTATTTCTATAATCTTTATCTATTGTAGCTTTTGTGGATTTTGAGAGTAATTCGTGGAGAGAAATTAGAATGACGGTTACAGTGCATGATTGAAGAAGACAGCAAAACAGAAAATGCAACGGGATTTAAGAAAGAAGCAACTTGATTTCACTAATGCATTCATTTAATCTTACGCGAAAGAATTCCTTGGATGAAGTTTGGACACCTAAAACATGTAGCGAATCCTATTGATTGATCATTGCAGCGAATGCTTTTAAAAATGACTCATATTTATGCACAAAAAGGAGAATTGCATTGTGTATTTATGAGGCATTAACGGAAAAAACTAAAAATGCTCTTCAGTATGTCTGGTACCTGGAATCATAAAATGTCATTTCAGATTGCAATCATGCTAGCAACAAAAATAGAAACATCTTCATATCAAGTATCGTTCTGAACACGAAAAAATGCCACTGCGGCATTTGTTGTAATGTATAATAATACCATTATGGATTTGGGGTTTCTTCGAAAATAAACAATCCATTAAATCTGTTGTGATAAATTTACAAAAATTTATATTTTATCGACAATCAATAAAGAAAAGGACCGAAGGCTTGGCTCTTTAAAAGCAACCATGTTGTACACAAAATCAGTTTTCGTTGCACAAGAATAAGAGAGAGGGTAAAGTATTTCAGTTTATAAATCGATACATTTGAACAGGTTTTTAAAATAATGGGAATACAATGCACATATGTACGGTTTGATGTAACATTAACGTCGGTTTGATCTCAAGTGTAGACAGGGATAGCATGATACATGCACTTTTTTAAAATGTACAATGTAAGGTAGCGTTACGCCATAACTATACCAAATGTAGAAAATCTGGTACTTTTTAAATTGAACATCTGGTTCCCGAGTATCTTTTCTCTCTCTTTCTCTTTCTCTTCTTTTATATTATTGTTATAACTTTTTATCCATGGTTGAGAGAATTAATTTAACAGATTCCTGGCAAAATGAACTTGAGCGTATGAGTTTACATGACACTTTATCTCGAGAAGTATGCGCGCAGTATTTTCTATCAATGCCTAATTTACTAATATATATAAAATAGTCCTCTCAGAATGATCATCATAGCTTTCAACATCGACTAGTAGATCAACGCGATGATAAAAAAGATGCCTTATACCCAAATTATGACTCACCAGTGACACTTCGATATCGAGATTCTGTCTGTTCAAATGCATCTTCTTCATTATCAAGAAACTCAACTATATCTTCAACAGAAACTAGTTATTTTAGCGCAATAGGTTCCCCACCTGTAACAAATGCACATTCACCACCTTTAAGACTAGCCACTACCTGGAATAGCGAACATCCGCATGCATCTATACCAAAGCCTTTATCAATCGCTACTTCAAGGCTTGAAACACCAAATAGTTTATCTCCAATCAATTTACAGTTTTCCCCACAAAATACAACATCTCCCATTTATTCATATCAACAAAAGCGACATACTTTAACGAGATATTCATCTGTAATTGATCCAAATGGATGTTTTGTTCCAAGCAAGCCATTACCATTTATACAAAAAAATGATATTACAAAACATCATTATGTTATTCCTACATTTGCAATGGTAAATACTCATTACATTGATTTGCACAGTATATTTATGCGTTTTTAATAATTTAGGCAGGCCAAAGTCAAGCAGAAATCATGAAACTATTGTTCAACCACAATGATAACCAACCTTTTGCAGTAAATAATTTAAAATATACACGAGTTTAACCCTAATCCTAACTCCATTTTTTTTTTATTAATAGCCAAAAGAAGAATACGAAAGAACTATACCATGGCATATTGATCGTAATTCTTCTTTAATAACATTATCCCAATATACCAGTTTAGGTCAAGATAATCCTGTTTCTCGAAATTACCTTTTAGGATTAGGCCAAAGATTGGGCATCACAACCATCCTCGTCATTGTTTCTATTGAAGTCATGTGCGTATATATTAAAATCAAAATAGCTCAATACACTTGACTGACATTTTAATGTATAAATAGTGGCACCGTATATCCCTTATTGAATAACTTGTTAAAAGCAATGGAAATCAATACAAATCCAAGCAATTTAGTTCAAGCAGACCAGCCTTCCTGGTGGAGCCGTGTCGTGCTTGTAATCAATCAACAGCATGGCGTTAGCGATCAAACAGCATATGCCCAACGTAAAGCTGTATTGGTAGATGAAATGCCTCGAATTCAAGAAAGATATAGACTATCTCAACCTTTATCAACACTTTTCCTAAGCACTCAAGTGCATGATCAAGTCAAAAATACAGAAGAAGGAGTCAATTACAAGCTCTGTTGCCAAAGAATCTTATGGCAAATGATGGAAAAGCATATGCTCACTGGTCGATGGTGTAGTGAGTTACTTACCCTTCAAAACAGACTTGATAGTAACAGTAGCAACAGCAATACTAGTTTACTAAACGTCTTGAATGAAGATGATGAAAGTAGCTCTAGTAGTGATGAAGCTATATTTCAAACAGTTATTGATTATGTTGATGGCAAAATTAGAAAACCAGAGAAAAGGAAGAAGAAGAAGACAATGCAACTAAAATCTCACAACAACGGAGAAACAAAGGCATTGTCTTCACTACAGAGACGATCTACAAGACGCCAAACCCAAAAACTTCATTGCCATGATGGTGATGATGGTACAGCACTTCCTTTACCCATTAGACATCATCTAAGTTAAGTTTATCGGATAGATACCATGCACACTTGTTTTTATAGCTTATTTTATTACATTTTTAATCACTATCAATTATTACCATACAATTATATACCTTTATTTATTACCACCCATTCCCTCCCCTTCCCTTAAACATTTGAATCCTTATTATAATACATAAATTTTTACAGATCTGTGTATTTTAGAATGATAAATCATCAGATATCTTTTCTCTTAGTTCATGTGTTGCTTAGCAGATCAACAAATATATGTGTATCACTATTACGAAATTGAAATAATAGTATATTTGTGCTAGTTTAATATATGTGTCCTGTATTTTTTTTTTTTTTTTTTTTGAACATTTCTTCCTGAAACAAAAAATATTGCTATCATGTGCTACAACCACTATGCTACATTTATTACATTATAACTATGTTCTGTAATACTCCAAACTTTTTGTTTATACATATCAATCATTGCATGAAAAAAAGTTTTATTTTTGAACAAGATATCTTTCAGCAACATCTCCAAATTCATCCAAAACACCACGAATAGTCTTTCTAAAAGCAACAGAATCTGTATCTTTATAATGCTTCCAAGACGTAACACTCATACGCACTCGTTCTTTACCAATAGCGTAATTAATACCATAACCTTCAGGAACAACAGCACCAAATCCTCCCCAAGCCAAATCACCAGGAGATGTATTTGAAGTAGATAATTTCCAGTACTGAGAACCCCAGTACGAAGGATCTTGGAAGATGGCAGCTTCATCAGAAGCAGCTTCTTCTGATGTCATTTGACAACGTAAGCCCAGAAGATGACGATCGACGCCATGGCCGTTACTAGCTGCCTTCATGTATTCTGAATGACCAGTAATGGCTTTATTAAAGAGATCCAACTTCTCAGTCATCTGCACCAAGGTTTAATTAGATTGATTTGAATATGAAGCTTACATAAACCTTACCTTGATATCCTTGTCTTGCCATGCTTTGGTAAATGCAATAGTTTCTGTAGAACAGGTACGAACAGTTTCAGTGCGACCAGCAATAAACTTACGAGTGGAAGCAGATTCATAGGTAGGACAATGAGTACCATAATGTTTAAAATAAGCGAGTTGATAAACCATTTGAAGCCAACCATCAGGGCTGACCTTGGCTTGTTTCATCAAATTAGATCCATATTCAGGATAATGAAGCAAGACACTGTCTAAATCATCGATAAGAGTAGAAGCATTTTGCTCAGCAGTGCGAATTGCATCTCCCAATTTGCTGGATACTTGCCATGTAAGAAGAGTAGGCTTTTGTAAATTAGTAACGGCGGCATCAGACATTGTGTCTTCAATTGGTTCTCTACAGAGTAAGTAAATGTGTCAAAATATTGTGCAGATCTTTTGGAAGTTTGTATTAAATTACTTTGCTAAAACATCATCTACGATTCTAGAAGGAATTACAGCATCTGCAGGTGAATGCTGTATCAAAGATGATCAATTTAATCAACCGTACTCATGATCTATCAAATCATATATGCACTTACCTCGCCATTAATACCAGCACGACCATTATTCTCTACAATAAACTGCAATGCTTTATCAAACCATCTATTTTTACCATTGCGACCATGGAAAATATTACGGTGAGATAAATCAAGATCTAATGGAGAGCTATAATCATCCAAGCAGAAAACAAAAATAGAATCGTCAATATTTTTAAGAGATTTAGCATTAGGAGGTTGCGTCTCCATCTCTTCACGAATCTATCAAAATAATTCCAAATGTCAAAATCAATTACATCAAAACATGAATTGAAACTTACGGGACCCCATGTATCACGATGCTCAGTAGTTAATAAACCAACAGGAGCTTGACGATGTTCAAAAGGTGTTTTTTCTACTTGATCTACAACATTTCGAAGTTGGCTATATACGACATATCATTAGCAATGTTTGCATGTAAACGCAACAACGAAAACTCACTCCTCCAATGTCTTTACAGGAACAGTTTCTCCATTAGGACCAATTACTTGAACAGAAAAGATTTGATCTTTATAAATAACATTAATATGTTTATTCAAACAAGGCCATTGAGTAACAACTTTATCAGCTCCTGAAGCAGCAATACGGCTTGTACCAAACATATTTTTGAGTTGATGCATACACAATGGACCTGATCGAGAAACATCAGGAGGAATTTGTTCACTAATACACCTATATGTTAGTGCCAATATTAAAATAGTTTACAATACACTTTACTTGTTGACACGGTTAGAATAATCAATCAATCCTGCAATCATACCAGCCGATCGCTTTAATTGAAAATCAGTTACTTTTCCATCTTGAGCCCCTTGCCCTAACCCAGTAACAGGATCACGGAATTGATTCCACCAATTGACATTAATCAACGTAGGAATACGATATTCCAAATACCCTTTTTGTAACCAAAGTTGATCCAACCAATTTAAACCTTTTGCTGTTTCTTGATCATCCAATGCATGCAAACGGGATTGCAAATTTTGTGCTAAACCATTAGGTTTAAAAAAGTTGTCGACTTTTTTACTTACATTTGCATGCTCAGATGTGGAAAGTAAGGGCAATAAACTACGTTTATAACGTGCTGCGGTCAAATCGAGTTCAGGAATAGGTAGACGAGGTAATTTAGATTGATTTGAAAAGGTAGGTGGAGCTGTTGTGGTATACCAACGACGAGCAACACTATCTAATCTATTAGGAAATACTGCGATATTTCTGTATATTCATATAAATACCCTGATTTACGTAAAATATTCAATCGACTAGACATGTTTATTTAATAGTAGTAAAGAAAGAGAAAAAAGAAAGCTAGAAAAAGGGGTGAGAAAATCGCTTATATTCATGTTTGAAGTTTTCCATGTGATTATTATAAAGAACTCATCTCCCACCCATTAAACCGAACCGTCACTGCAAAACAAGTACACAAGTTACACATTGCATAAATACAATGAAGAAGAAGGTTTGCTATTCGATTAATCATTGGTAGGGATAACTCATATTATTATTAGGTCTGGGATACCCCATATTAGGAGGAGGAGGAGGTCTATTATTATTATGTTGATGTTGAGGCTGTGGTGGGTAATAGCCTCCTTGTTGTGGTGGTTGAGGTGGATAATGTTGTTGTGAAGGATCGTGAAATCCACTTGGAGGCCCTGGATAAGGTCCTGGTGTAGGAAAAGATTGTCTTTGTTGATTAGGATAGTTCACTAGAAAATGAAATGATTAGATCAAAAGAAATTTCTTTTACAAAATACTTACAATGTGCTGGTCTTGCTGCTGGAGATGGAGCTGGTTGATATGGAGCTGATAGTAAAGGTTGTGGAGAAGGCATTACAGGAGAATACATTTGAGCTGTACCCATAGATGATGAAGGTCTAGGTTGAGGATGAGGATAAGGCTGTGGTTGTTGTGGAGGAGGTCGATGTTGTTGCATTGGTGGTTGTGGCAAAGGTCTCTGATGATGTTGCATTGGTGGTGTTGGGATATGCATTGGAGGTCTATTGTAATGTGGTTGTTGCTGAGGAGGAGACATATAATTTTGTGGACGATGATGCTGTTGTTGCTGTGGCGGAGGAAGAGGGGGTCTCTGTTGTTGTTGTTGTTGTTGTGGTGGTAGTGGTGGTGGTGGTGGTCTGTGTTGTTGTTGCTGGGGAGGAGGACGAAAATTACCACCAGGAACATGCCCTGGAGGATATTGATATCGTACTTGTTGTTGAGGTCTAGCAGAATTTTGCTATTTTAAACTAGTGAATTAGTTTCGTCTCGCAAACACAATGATCTAGTAACTTACTGCCGAATAAAATGTCAATTCTAAATAAATGACACCTGCACCTTGTCTACCACGGTATTGCAATGGAAAATAACCATCATGTTCTTTCTCTCTCAATACCTTCGTTAAATCAACAATGCCATCACCCATTAGATTATTTGGTTTAGTATCTTTATCGAATATTTGTACATGCATTTGATAATGTCCAGCAGTTACAGGGATATTCACCTTGAAAATAATAAAGTTTAGTTTTTTCATCTATTATTTTGAATACAATAAAATTTTATTATACCTGATCATCCCAAATTGGGTAAAGCCCTCCACCATAATCCGTCTTTGTTCTCTTTACTACATCTCCTACTCTAAATAAACAGAAGGGGTCTTGTTTACCTGGAGCCTATATATATATATATTTAAATCAATTTCTGTTCTTGTATATGAATGTCGTTTTGTTAATTTGTTACCTGATGCATCAATTTTTCCTATACAAATACAACAAGATAACAGTTAGATTTTTCGTCAGCCTTTCACCAGCCTGTTCTAAACTTACGGCTTTTAGAGCAACGACAACTAGTTCACCTGCTATAGGAGGAGGATGAGCCATTGAAAAAAGTCAAGAAAGTCTTTTTGTAACAAAAGCAAAAATAGAATAGAAGGCTAAGAAAAACTCAATATAAAGGGAAAAAATACGAGTCAAATAACTGAGTGGGAAAAAATGCCATGTTACATATATGAGTACTTCTCCTCTTCCTCTGTGCTCGTTCTAATAATACTCATTTGATTATATCTTGGCTCATGATAGTTGGGTAACTAGCATCGATATACAATTACAATTCCTAGAAAAAATGATAAAAACCATGCACGTTTTCAACATTTTATCAACAAAACCATTCATTTGCAATTGCAAATTGTTTGAATAAAATACATGATTTACCAACGCAATGCCTTTGAAACTTGGTGTTTGTGCGCCAAGGTGATGAATTATGGCACCTGCAATCCATTGGCATCATCATCATTATGGCTGATATTCTATAAAAAGAAATTATTGTACTTGATTCAAGCTCGTTTTTTGAAAAAAAAAGTAATTTTTATTGCTTCAAGGAATTTTTTCTCAAAAATAACATGAAAAACATTTTGGTTTCTTAATTGATAAATATTTTTTAGGATGTCAAGTTTATGTTTGTGTTTTTGTTTTCAAGAAAATCGCTTGTTTATGACCTAATTTTTAACTTTTTTTCATTGCTTGTTTTCGGAAAAAGCGCGAAATATAAAACTGAGGTGACACACAAACAATGAAAAAGGCAAGCCCATTTTTTTTTGGGTGTTAATAATGGTAACCAATGGTTCAATATCCGAAATGGCATATATGGTATATACTTTCAAGCTGACAAGATGGACTTTACAAGTAGATAGCAGCAAATATCGTTGATTTGTATAGAGAAGGTCCAAGGGGAATATTTTAAATAAAGTAGACATATTATTGGCAAGATTTAGATCAACACAGTTCAAAATATATATAATAAATGCACTTGATAATGTGATATATATTATAGCATTTATATACACAAAAATAAACATTATTAAATGATCTAACAAAATATGATTTATAAATGTATTAGTGCAAGTATCCGCATAACATACATTAGAATGTAAACAAATCAACATCATTTGTATAGTCAGTAATCAAGAAACGGAATGAAGCGAACCCAAAGAGTTGCAGACATCTTACTTGACTAAATTAGTAGACAAGCTGTGTAACTAGATGTACTTTTTATTTACATTAGTGTATATGGTTCCTTTATGTACATATCGAAAAAATCGATGCTTCATCAAAATAAAGGTAATTAATCTATTGATAACTTATTAAGCTTATTCTCTTTGTATTTATATGTTGACAATGTAATTCTACCATGTATGATTATACTTTTTTGTTGTAACATTTAAAAGGCTCCTTCTTTGTTTTTGTGATACCCGACTTTTTTTTTTTTTTTTTTTTTGCTGTTTAAATAATTTGTCCCCCTTTTTTTTTGGTTTTTCTTTTTTCCTCTTCCTCTTTTTCACATTACCTGTGTGTTGTAGTATATATTTCTCTGTTTGTTGTACATTTTTATTATAGATATTCCTCTATTTTGTTCCCTTATTGTGTGAAATAAAATATAAAAAAAACTTGTTGTAACCATGACAACCACTTCTATTCTTTCGGAACGTCAAAAAGATGAACTGTGAGTAACCAAAGTGTATCTGATATATTTAACTATGGATAAAGACTAATATCAAAGGTATATCAAGACATAAAGCTATTTTGGACTATTTAAATGCATGTGGATTTAATCAAGCATTTCTTGCCTTGAAAACTGAATCAGAAAACGATGATTTTATGCCTGATCCCAAACAAAAATATGCTGGGCTTTTAGAAAAAAAGTGGACATCTGTGATTCGATTACAAAAAAAGGTACCAAATAAAAAAAGATATCAATAAATGTAAATGCTTAGATATTTCTTGCTATGATAGATTATGGAATTAGAAACAAAAACGACACAAATGCAGGAGGAACTAAACAATGCTCCTACACGTAAACCAACTAGCTCGGTTGATTGGATACCTAGAGCACCTGAAAGACACTCATTAGTGGGTCATCGTAGTCCTATTACACGCGTTGTGTTTCATCCTATTTATCAGGTATTAGGATCTGCATCTGAAGATACAACTATAAAGATTTGGGATTACGAATCTGGAGAATATGAAAGAACATTAAAAGGCCATACAAAAGCAGTGCAAGATATTGCATTTGATTCAAAGGGAAATCATCTAGTGTCTTGCTCCGCTGATTTAACTATTAAAGTATGGGATACAAATAATGATTATAAATGTATTCGTACTTTATATGGTCATGATCATAGTGTATCTTCAGTTACTGTTATTCCAACAACTGATATTATTGTTTCTGCTTCTCGTGATAAAACTATTAAATTATGGGAAATGTCATCCGGATATTGTGTCAAGACATTAGTTGGTCACCTTGAATGGGTGAGAGCAGTTTCACCTAGTGAAGATGGGCGATTATTAGTTAGTTGTTCCAACGATCAGGTAAATATTGTAAAATGTGTAAAACAATATGTTGTTATATAGTTAACCTTCCAATCTATCACACAGACTGCCCGTGTTTGGGATGTCCAAAAAGGAGATACCAAAATGGAATTTAGAGGTCATGAACATGTTGTTGAATGCGCTATATTTTTACCAGTAGCATCCTATCCATTTGTATGGGAATGGTTGGAACAAAATGTAAAATCAAGTAAAGATCAAGCAGTGCCTGGACAATATATTATTACTGGATCTAGAGATAAGACGATTAAATTATGGGATACTGCATCAGGGCAATTACTGAGTACTTTGGTTGGTCATGATAATTGGGTTAGGGAAATTGTTATACATCCAAGTGGTAAATATCTTGTTAGTGCATCTGATGATAAAACTATGAAAATATGGGATTTAAAGAGTGGACGATGTATAAAAACGATTGAAGCACACTCACATTTTGTTACATGTCTATCATATTGTACAACTACACCACTTGTTGCTACTGGAAGTGTTGATCAATCACTTAAAATTTGGCAATGTCGATAAAAATGTTTATTATTATATTAAATAAAAAAAAATCTATATTTTAACTGCGGTCCAAAATGCACAATCATATACATATTTTAACATACCATCTGGATTAGATGTATAAGTTGTAGATACCATGGTTTCTTTTCTGATTTCAAATCCAATCTTTCTAGCAACTTGCTTTACTTGCTCGAGACTTAATTCAATGGAAGCATCACCCGAAGAAGAATCCTCAAAGTGATATAAAAGGGGCCCTATTATGTATTGTTGGTTATCGTCAGTTTAAAAATTATCATTAACAAAATTTACCAATATTGATCCATGTGCCGTTTTGTTTCAAAATCTTGTGAATTACTTCCATATATTCCAATATATTTTTAGCTGTATCCATGAAAAAACATGTTACGACTACATCCCATGCTTCTCTATTATTCTCTTGCGAATAAACTTCAATGAAGTCACCAGCAACCATAGAGAAATCCACGGTTTGAAGTAAATTAGCAGGCAAAACATCAGGAACCATGATTGGATCTAATTGTTTTTCATTTGATTTGATATTTGAATTTGAGTGAATAAATGGATAAATTTTATATTCATTTTCCATCTTCATTCTATTAAGAACAAAATGAGATGCAAACAGCTATTGTGGGGTTTAGTAATGCAGGATGATGACAACATTGTTATTTTCCCTCTCCTTACCATGAAATATGAAAATTCATTTCCTGATAATTTATTTTATACATTTTAGTTGTTATGGAAACTATATGATATTTTGTACCTGCATAAATCAAATAATTACCTTGACAACTAAATCCTACAATAAAATTAATATATATATATAAATAAATATATATTGTCAATCATCTATAAGTACCTGCTTTGGCAATATCAAACGCCAATCGACCTAATCCTGCACCAGGTACCAGTACACGGACAGCGCCTCTTTTATTTTTGGTTACATGTTTGTTAATATAAAGCAGGTCATTAGGCGTTTCATATCTAATTTAGAATTACCTATCATGCATTGGTAAATCCTTATAAATTTCATTTAATTCTTGTATAATGGGATCATAAGTTACTTTACGTTCACATTCTCCCTATCAAGTATCTTTTTAATTACCAACATCAACAAGATGATAGCGTATTAAATTATACCTCTTTAGACCAGTCTCGAACAAATTGCTTTAATGTACTTCTGACTTTATCCATATCCATAGGAGAAACAGGGGGATCTTGTTGTTTCTAATCATTTTATCAAGCATTTAGATTAAACAGATACATACTATTAATTACAATTTTACTTTGGAATCTTGCTCTTGTTCATCTGCATCTTCTGTAAACATACTGGCACTTTTTACAATGGCACGAATTAATTTCATATTTTCTTCAATTCGACCATCTACTTGATTTACTTTATCTAAATAATCTGGAATTAACTTTTTATGATGTTCTGAAAGAGACAAATAATCGCGTCTTCTTCTATGATTATGATTGAGAGAATGACGTTTATAATAAGCAAATGCTGTAATCACTTTAATAAGATGCAGTTCTTCAGATTGAATAGGATCTTCAATAGCTTGATCATGACTATGCGTATGATGATTCTCATCATGCTGATGATGATGCTGATGTTCCATATTTTGTGAAAATGAAGAGAGAAAAGGGAGGGAGGAGAGGGGGGGGGGGAGTAAGTGTTAATGGGGGGGCCATGAGGGGTGGAGAGGAGAAGTTGGGGAGATTATAATGTTACTGGCAAATTATTGGTCATTGAATACCACAACCAACTTGAATGCTAAAACTGACATGATTTTTAGATGTTTCGAATCTATTTATCACCAAGCCACAGTATACATATGAAAAGAAGGGGTAAAGGAATCTGTTATTATTATTATTATTATTATTATTAGGGAGCGAAAAAAAAAAGAAAAACATCAAAGATTAGAGAGAATGCAGATATCATGCAAATCGGTTGTATTCATACTTTTTTCCTCTTATTTTACTTGTTATTTATAATTATTATTATCCTTATTCATTCACATGTCAAGATGTAATAATGTTGTTTGTGTGTGTGTGTGTGTGTGTAATGTTACAATAAAACGAAACATCAAAAATAAAGTGTAATAAAGATGTTAGATAGAGAGTGAGAGAGACATTGCCTACACATAAGGCACTCCGCAACACATATCAACAATTTGGCGCGTGATATTCTTTTATAAACGGGCCCATAATAACCATAATAAAAACAAGTAAGCAACTATATATAAATAGAGAGTTCTCGTCCTTTATCCCTCTTTTCTGTTCTATTCTTTTTTTTTTTTTTTTTTTTTTTTTTCTTCTTCTTCTTTACATTGCTTCTTCTCAAGGATTTTTTATCATTATAAAATGTCTGTTTTAAATGTTTGTACAACAGAAATGGATAGATATAGACATCATCAACATCAGAGAATTTCTTCTTTATACCATCGATTTTATCCAATGTCTAATGACGATATGAGTTCATATACATCTTCATCCAAAAATTCCTCATTCGAAGTCATATTTTCAAGATTATTGGATGCTCTTATTTTTACATCAGCCATTGCAATTACAGCATATAGCTATTTGACTGGCACATTGATTGATCAACCTGCTTCATATGTTGAAGCATCTCCAAAACCAATCATGAAGAAGATTGCTACAAAACAAATTGAAGATTCAAAGAGAAGACGAACACAAGAATGGGCAGAAGATCAAATTTTGACTCAGCCTATTGTATTAACGGGTGTAAAAAATAAAAAGAAGAGATCACAATCTATCTCATATATCAAGGTAAAAAGATAACTAATTTGTATAATAAAACACACACACTAAGAAATTGCCTTCCATTTTAGGTTCAACCACTTGATCTAGACATGAAACGCGAGAAAAAAAGAACACAATCTCTACCTTCAAAACCAGCAGAAAAAGAAGATGAATTAATATCTCAAATACAATCCCTTATCCAACTTGGTCAAGATGCCTTATCAAGTCCTGTAAATTATTAAATCCATTATATTTTGTTCATGTAAATCCTTCAACTTATTGTAATATCCCATACTTCCCCTTTTATGCTATTATCCTCACCCCCCCTTTTTTTTATCTGGTTTTCCATATCAAACAACATAACTACATGTCAACAAATCAACAAATCATATTAAAAACAAAGCTACTTTTATATATATAAATATAACTATACACACTGTTATATACATCTTACAGTCTGTCCATACTACACTATAAGGTTCATTAATGTTCTGTAGCCTTTTGTTTTGTTTTTTAAGCATATATTACAAATATAATGAACACTAAATTAAAGATAGTCTATTTAGGATATTCTTTGATTTTGATACTATTTTTATCAGCAAACAAAAGATGCACAAATCAATATTAAAGCCTTGAAAGAATACTGCAATTAATTAAGCTACCTCAGAATGACATGAAATTAAATCAATCATAATGAGCCATGTATGGTAATTTTGTCGCATCTTTCATCATCTTTTGGCAGTGAAATGTTATAAAAAATTTAAAATTAAATCATTAAATGCATCATTTAATACCGGAGAGCACAATACCACAAAAAATGATGTGTCCACAAACTAGTTTCGGCTCGAGCTGGTCCGGTAACTACTTTTTTTTTTTTTGTATTAAATGGTCCGGTAACTACTGAAATGCCCACGTCAACTGTCCAGACCACGAAAAACTTGAATTGTTGAGAAATCATGCAAAAGCCGTTAATGCCGTTTGGCCTTCAAAAAAAATACAAAAGTATACCTAAGATGCTACAAATAAATACAGTATTAGTTATTATTATATATTATTCTCTGTACTTTAGTCGAAACTCTTTAAATGTCTCCGTATATACATTTTCCATTGCTTAAAAGCTAAAACTTTGGTGAAACATATCTCAGCGAAAAATTGAGATAAAGGGTTAATTTTTAGTAGAATTTGGTTGTTTTAAGATGCTCCTGAACATATTTGAGCAACAACTAACTTTTCGCGTTTTCATATTTTGTGTAATTTCCATCATTTCAACGTAATTTCCAAACCTTTGAGTATACTCATTATTATATTTTTCGTACTAACATTATAGTGCAAATTTATATCTATCTATTGCAGTTTAGTTTTTTAAAATATCTCAATTTTTGGTGGAGAAAATATAAAAAAGGTGTAAAACATTTGGTGGTTAATTCTTCCAACAATTTTCATGAGCACCCATAGGTCCTTTTTTCTTCGGATCCCAAAAAAAAAATGCATAAAATTTTAAATTTCTCCATGAAAAATACAGTTACAGTTACAAGCAATATCTAGATCTGTAGATAATTTTGTGGGCCATCATCTGAAAATGTTTTATTTTAAAAATGTGGCTAAACTCAAGAGAAAAAGCCGAAAAACCTCTAAAATTTTACTTCAGTTTTACGGTAAATTTTATGACAAAATTACTTTTAAAATGTATACTATTTGATGTATAATCCAAAGTTGTATTTAAAACGTTTAAGACACTAACGCAGGTTACTATGCACTTTGTTGCGTATTTAAAGTTTCAAATTTTTTCATTGATTTTTCTCAGTTTTGATATTTCATATTTTAAACCCCCTAATATGAGAAATCGAAACATTTGAACAATATTAATATTTTTTTCGCATATTTGCAATGCTTTTGAGGCTTGTAGGTTAGAAAATGGGCTTTTCGGTTAATACAAAAAATGATTCAATATATCGAGCTTAATTTTTTTTTTTTTTTTGATAAATAAAAGCTAAATGAAATTTTACAAACAGAAAGACAGAAACAGTTAATCTGGATCGCTCATTTAACCTGTCAATTTCAGGGAAGGGGTGTACTTATAAACCTTGAAATAGGGCCCATCTCATAGATAACATGGATAGGCTGTAAAAAAAAACATTTCTCTCTTTTTGATAGTGTATTATTCTATATTTTTTCCCACTGTCTGTAACATTATAAATAATAAATTAATTTTTTATATGAGTCGCATTCTTTTAAAACAGCTCAACATTGTAGAAAGACGCTCACTTTCTACATTAATCTCTAATAAAAGAGTTTTGCAACAACCTATTCGTTCATTGAACATGTCCAGCTCTGCTTCAGCAAACAGACGTTTAACTATTACAAAGAACTGGCTTTCATCAAATCAATCAAAAAATGTAATTATCGCATATTTTATCTAATCCAAAAATGGCGTTATTAACCATCTCTCTCTTCCATACATAGATGTCAACCGCTTCTTCGACTACAATTTCTGGATTAGAAGCTGCTCAAGTAACCTTTAAAGAATTTTCACAATACAAAATTATTGACACATTCACGTTTCTTTTAGGCTGAAATTCTTCCCAAGAGTAACTTGGCAGTACGTGAAATTATTTTGAATCGTCCCAAAAAGTTGAATGCTTTGAATTTGAACATGGTTCGTGCCATTACACCCGAACTTCAAGTAAGAACATCCTTTTAACTTTACACTAAAAAGGTATTAGACTTATATAGTTCATTTTGTGTATGTAGGCGTGGGAAAAGTCTGATTTAGCTAAAATCATCTTACTAAAGAGTTGTGGTGGAAAAGGTTTTTGTGCAGGGGGTGATGTTAAAAGTAAGGTCCACTATGAAAAAATTCATCTTACCCCACATTAATTCACTTTTTATATAGCTGTTATCGATTTAGCTGAAGCTAAAGACCCAAATGCCACCAAATTTTTTGAAGATGAATATCAATTGGATCATTTAATTGCTACTTTGGATACACCTTATGTTGCTATCATGGATGGTATCACTAGTAAGTTATATTAAAATACTGTGTATGTGTGTTTTGGTATTGATTCCCTATCATAGTGGGTGGTGGTGTTGGCTTATCTGTCCATGCTCCTTTCCGTATTGCTACTGAAAAGACCTTGTTCGCTATGCCCGAAACTGCTATCGGATTCTTACCCGAAGTTGGTGGTTCCTTCTTCTTGTCCCGTTTAGATGGTCAATTAGGTGTCTACCTCGGTTTGACAGGTAAACGCCTCAAGGCTACTGATGTCTTGTATTCCGGCGTTGCTACTCACTTTGTTCCTTCCTCTCGTATTCCTGCTCTCGAAGCTCGTTTGTCAGAACTCGATAATGCTAATCACGATGTTGTAAATCAAGCTATTGAAGAATTCTCTGCTGAATTAGACAATGAACCTGCTTTCTCCTTGTCTGGTGAGAGCCGTCAAGTAATTGACCGTTGTTTCAAGTATGATACAGTTGGAGAGATCGTTGCTGCATTAGAAAAAGAACCCGAGACTGAATTCACAAAGGAAACCTTGAGTTTATTAAATAGCATGTCACCTACCTCTCTTAAGGTTACATTGCAACAAATCCGTAATGGTGCTTCTTTGAGTTTGGCTCAATGTTTCAAGATGGAATATCATCTTGTTCAAAAGTTCTTGGAAGGTCATGATTTCAAGGAAGGTGTCACTGCCACTTTGGTTACTCGTACCAAGCCCAACTGGGTCCCTAATCAATTGAGTGATGTTGATGATACAAAGATCAAGCAAACTTACTTTGATTCTCCTTCTCCTCTGCGTTTAGAATTATTAAACAGTCGTGATTTCAAGAAATATCCTCACCGTAAATACATGTTACCTTCTGAAGAAGATATCAAGCGTGTTGTTACTGGAGAAGCTGCCGATGTCGGCAATTATGCATTAAACCGTCAACAAGTACTTGATCATTTACTTAGAGAACGTCAAGGTAAACAAGGTCTCAAGCAAAAGGTATTGGAAGTTTTGGATCGTAAAACTGTAGAAAATAAGAAGGATGGTGAAACTTTGAAGTGGGTTTATTAAAACAATTAAAAAATTTATCTAAAATCAATGCTTTTTTTTTTTTTTGTTGTTGTTGTTGTGTATTTTTATGAGCGATTCACAATTTCTTCCACCATTTCCAAGATGTCTTTTCCTTCATAACCTAAAAGACGTGCAGCACCAATAAGCGCACTTAAACTCTTCATAAATAAACCTCGTCCAGCTTCTTTGTTGACTTCTTGTTGTGTATTAGGTAATTTACATGCAGGTGATTGAGTACCTGACTCAGGATAAGCACCAGGAAATTTGCCATTGCTATTATTATTACTGTTGGTATCATCTTGTTGTTGTTGTTGTTCCTCTTCTTCATCGCCAATACTCACATCTTCAATGCCTGATCTTAATCGGGAAACTGCTTTAGGAAGGGGATTGATTTGAGTCATTGGTTGTACAAAAGGACGATTAGCATTGTTTCGCTGTTGAGGAAGAGAAGTTTGAAGCATTTGTGTTAATTCAGATAAAGCAGCAGTATGAGCATCCATTAAATTAGGCACACTTGGAACAGTAAATAAAGGGTTATAAGATTGATCGTATTCTTCGTCCAATTCTTCTTGATTACGTTCTTCATTTAAAGCACTTAAAGGTTGTAAAATACGTCCATTCGTGCCAGATTGAGTTGCTTGTTCTTCTTCATCGCCTGGACCGGGAGTTAGAGTTCCAGGATCTTTACTCCATCTTGTGTAATATTCATCTTCTGAATCATCCGAATCTTTTAAATCAGCACTAAGAGGATGAGGTCTACGAGGATTGCCTGATTTTTGACTACGACAAGAATCTTCGTCAGAAGACCAATCCCCCCAATAATCCTCGGGAGCTTCTTTGTTCTCTTTAGTACTCTAAATATTTAACTTTTTAATAAACAAGGACGGTATAAAGACCCAAATAAACCTTACATCAGGAGTTCCCGCAGTAAATACCTTTTTATTTCTTGTCACTTTTGTCAAAAAGACTCTCTCGGCATCTTCGATTGTTCTCGACCAATTTGTAAATATATCCAACCACTCCTCTTCTGTTAATTCCTTTGTATTGTTATATTTAATATCAGAAATGTCTCCAAGACCATCCTCTAATAATAAAATCACCGCAAAATGATGAGAATCTTTCTCGGCAAACTCAATGATCGCATGAAGTGTGTCAGCATCCATACGCTTGTAGTATACAGGTTTTTGATATAGTTCGTCTGCAACAGATCCTTTATTTGACCAGAGCAATTCAATCATACTAGGACAGTTATCTTCTTGCCATTGAACAACCTTGTCCCACTCTTCTGGATTGTTTTCACCTGGACCTAAAAGACGAACGCGTTGACGTAAAAGTTGTGAAGAGATTGGTAGTAACGCTAAATAATGATGTTGCTGTCTATGGTCAAGTGCTGTGTAAGCTACAGAACGAACGATATTCTCATTGGCATAATCATCAATAGCCTCCATTTTAATTTTTTGTAAGAAAAGTTTGGTTTAATGGGGGAAAGAAAAGAAGGTTGGGCCGTGTGAGATTGATGAGTATTAAATAAGCAGGTCGGCTTTGAAATAAACCTAATTCTTGGGCGTACAACATTATCTTTCCTGGAAAACACACAGACAATTATCATGCCATGATTTGGTGTGAAAAGAAAAACTGATATCACATTTATGTAAAATCATGCTATAAAATAGATTATCTCTAGAGCATTTTATTGCTCACAAATAAGGCTTTGGTTTATTGTTAAATGTAAATATGCGAAAAGGTCAGCGAATTCAATCATCCAAGGCATGCGTTGGATTTAAATTTAGTAAGGGCTTGTGCAATCATTAAATTCCCATGTACATCTTCATTAGACTCAAGGTAAATTATTGTTCTTTTCAAAAGAGAAAAAAATATCCGTAGGCATATCTAAATATGAAACGTACTTGAAAGTTCGTATAGATCAATCTGGAAAATATAAAAAGTGGTTAAACAATCGCCAAACAGATGGTTTTTATGGTATTTTTGTCTTGACGGTAATTGAAGTTTTTAATAGAGAAGAACCCTGCATTTGGTATATAATGGCCACATTCTGTTAACTGTTTATTCTATACCCCTCGAAAATCTCGAAAACAGATGAAATTTACTGCTTTATATTTTTTCGCAAAACATTAGGTCAGATTTATTCCTGTCCAACTTTTTCGTTTAATATATAACAGCAAAATTAAAATATATGTACTTGAGATGCACAAGTTTGATCTAAAGTTGTATTTCCTGGAATAGCCACACTCTATTTGATGGAAGAGACACTCTTAGTGCTAATGTTCCACTTTTTCTGTAGTAGTAAAAATTCAAAACTTTGAGCTTTCATATCTCTGTAAAAAAATAAGACATACTAGCACCTTTCGATAATAAAACTTACTTGTTTTGAAGTGCTCTATAACATATTTAAGTATGAAAAAATTTCGAGCACTTTTATTTTCTTTCGTTTTTTCGATATTTTTGTAATATGTATATTTCAAATCATTTGTCTTACAAAGCAGTTTTTTCCCATTCACGTCATTAACCTCGTTGAGCTCTCTCGAACCCAATTTAGTTTTTTCCGAAATATTGATTTTTCGTGGAAATATCCTTAAAAATGTGTACAAAAGAATATTCTCGGTTTTGTTTCAAAAAAAGACGTGTATACCCTCATCTCAAATTTTGAATTTCAAAAAAAAATTGACGAAAATCTCATTTTCTTTACGAAAAATGCACTTAAAAGGTTCAACAATAGCTCGATCGATAGATAATTTTGTTGAGTATTATTGTAAGTACTTATATATAAAACATGCTTATAAAAGGTACTGTATATCTTCAAAAAACCTTCAAACGATCAATCGCATTTTACGTAAAATTTCATGTGAAACGTTTTTTTTTATTTTATTTCGGTAGATGCAGAATTTAAAATTGTATAAAAACCATTTAATATGCTAGGTCTACTTACTTTGCATTTCAGAAGCTATTAAACGATTATGTTTTTTGAATCATTTTCGATCCTTTTTTCAAACCAATTTTGAAAACCAGCCATCATAGTGTAATAATCTAAATATGGACTATAGTATGTTTGAGGAAAAGAGACTAATTTTATTAATATTATTATAATTGTGATTATATATAAAAGACTGAGTTACAACAATAGGTTTTAAGCTGTAAAATGATTATTATTTTGATTATTTCAACAAAAAATTAATATTTTTCACTGAAACAAAAAAAGGCACAACTGCTTTCAGTTGGACCTATCTTGGGAATACAAAAAATCAACACCTCAATTTAGGTGCTTAATTTTTTACTGTACCTGTGGAATATATGAGGACATTCACGGAAAAATGTTGCATCCACAGATCTGTGTGCATTCCTTGGTTAAGATTATGATATAGTTTCATATGTTAAGTTCTACATTGCTGTGTATTATGTTATAAAGCTCAGTTTATACTGTACATATTGAGGAATGTGGAACTAGTGTGTGTCACCTCCTAGACTTGATTGGATATATGTACTGTATATATACGGTATATATGAATAGACTCATTTAGACTAGTCATATAATTATAGAATGTGAATATAAAAGATGTTTCGATCTTATAATAATTCTTTAGTTTTAGTGTGCTCTTTCATTTTATAACAGTTTTCCTTTATTTTTATTAAATGACTTAGTGCATATTTTAGCTTTGAGATTGATATAATCTCCTAGCGTAACAGGGCTGATAATACGTTTAATATTACTGTATGCAGTAAAATATGGGTGTAAAAAGCGATAAAGAATACTGTTAAAATCCTTCTTTATTAAAATATGATGGATAATGTGCAATAAAATGGTTATTCTACGTCTCTATTTATATTATTTGGTGATTATTTACTATCTTGCAATTGCATTGCAATTGTCAACGATTCCAATAATTTTGAGTATAAATGTTGTGAGAGTTTATGGATACATACAATCTTATTTATAGAAAGAATAATAATAAAGACTAGTAACATTTATCATGGAGAACGTAGGCTTTATTACTAGAAAAACTAATGGTAAAAGAAAGAACCAAGAGCCTCTAGGTCTTGGTTTAAAAGACTATTTATAAGAATTATATTTCAATGTGAGTTAGAAATGGAATTGGCTTCAAAATTGGCTGTTTAATATCCTCGAAAACCGACATGTTGGGTTGTTTGGTTATTGATTTGGTGGATCAAGAACGGTGTTTTAAATATAGTTTGTCAATCATGCTTTCAGAACAGCCCTTCCTTGTTTTACTTGATAAGTATGTACTTTTTGTATCTTTTATTTAGGATATCCCACATTACTTTAGTATTTTAGCATCTCTTATTTGAGTATTATACCCTTGCTATTTTTATGCAATTGTCTATTTACTATATATGCAGTAAATGACGATGTTATTTACCAAAATAAAAAAAAATATAAAAATAAAAGCAGTAGAAATACAATTATAATCAGCTAAAGTTTTTATTACAAAAGATTTCTGAAGAGTTAAAATAATTGAAAAGTATGAGGGTATTTATAGTGATTTGGAAAACTTGGATACCATCAGACTTGAATGGATATATATTTAGTAATCTTCCAGTTTTGAGTACATTGTTATTGATTTGATATTTTAAGGGGTAAATTGTGTAGAGCATTGACCATAAGGGATTGTATGTCAAGTGTGACAATATCGACCTTTTGGGAAATGGTTGTTTTGTTTATTTCTGTTATATCTATTTTATGTAACCTTGATTTTTAAGGGGTAGTTTTTTATATGTTTGAATCTTATTTATATTGATAGTGCAACTTCGATATAGATGAGTAGTTGACTAAATTAATATGATTGTTTATTATCATATCATTATTGATTTGGATAGAATCCTGTTTTGATATATATGTCATTTGTGTAATTGATTGCGCCGTGATCAAGGGTGCTATCATCTACACGACATGTATGCTTCAAAAAGGGTATTTCATATTTTTAGCATGCGTTTGTTACTGTGTTCAATTGAAGCGTTTGTTTATTATCGTTGTTCACATTTCAAGTGGCATCATATTTTATGAGCGACACTTGGAATTTAGGTAGTTTTATTTTTATCAAGCGTTTTTAGTATGTAATTCCACTGCAATATAGTCTTTATCTTTGATAGCATGGTTTCAAATGAGATGACATTTAATTTAGGTATTTTATGATGGGAATCTAGCTTAGTTCACTTCACTGTAGATGGAACCAGTCAATTTAGTTTATGGAATTTGAATGCAAATACCGAGGAACATTTTGTAAGTACTTAATAGGTTGGTTCTGGTAACGCATTGAATAAATTGGCTTAGCATAAAGAGGATAAAAAGACGACAATAGGTTTCAGTGGTGGCCATGTTTATTTTTGTGATATTGGAAACGTAAGATTAAAACTTAATGTAAATTACCTCTAGCGCAATAATTATAAACTAAAACTATATTACCATCAAATAAACTACCACACAATATTAACATGTATAAAGATTTACAGTAATAAGCTTGAATCAAGTAGGTACATCATCGTAAAGTCTTAAAACAGTTCTCAAGTATTATAAAATCACTTATTTTTAAGACTTACAAGGCTTGCAAGCGGAATATTAATTTAGAAAATTATTTTTGTCCAGATCATCAATTTTGACATTTTTTAATTTTTTTTCTGGTTTTGCAAATCTAGAGTTAATTATACTACCAGTTATAAAAATAAAAAATATACACATATGCAGAATCTAGCGCTCTATTTGCCCAATAAAAAATAATAAACATTTTTATTGCAAAATATTACATGAAAATCCTTTAATCAAAAAACCGTTTTTGGGACAAAAGCGCAAATTTTCATTAATTGACATTTAATATTAAGCTTTTATAAAATGTGTATTAGTCATGGCTACAATTTTCTCTCACAATGTAGTATATTTAAACGTCGATTTTGGTATCAAAATTCGATTTTTCTGTTTTTTGATAAAAATCATGAGTGTTGGTAAGGGTAAAATGAGTCCCGAAAATGTGCGCTACAAAAACTGAATTTTCAGACCATATGTGGTTAAATACAATAAAAGTTAAAAAAAAAACGCCTTTTTATTTAAAACTTGTGTCGTATATTTTCATGATTGATAAATATTACTTAAAAAAGAATACAATTATAAAAGAATGAGTAATTAATCAATTCTTCAACTGTATAATAAAAACAAGATATCGTTTATTTAGATGTAAAAGTATGACCTTTTATATTGATTTGATATTGAGATCCTGAGATGTAATTTAAGGCACTATTGAACCATTGGATCTGTTTGATAGTAATCTATGGATTGAAATGGATCAATCATAATTTAACCGTTCTTGCAGAGCTTGTGAGTTGTCTTGTTTCAATGCTGCGCTAAATATGCTTGGATGTTGATTTGATAACTACTTGATTGGTTAACTGCTGGGATAAAATAATGTGGTGTCATAATTGAGGTCCAAGCGTTCTTGGTAATTACTGGATTAAACTTGGTACGCTAGGAGTTTCTTATATCCGATATCAAGACTTGCACTTCAATACATGTCGTAGTCAATAGATTGTAAGATGTATTGATACTGTAGAAGGTGATAATGTATGATACTAGTAGGTGGAATACAACAACTTGAATATACTGTACCATAGTATAAGAGATTTAGCCGTTCAATCTTGCTATGCTCCATTACGGCATCGCTCTGCGGGCTGGCTTTTGCAATTTTTTAATGAATTTATGATATGACAGACGGTTTTTTAATAGAAAAATAAATGTTTCTATGATAACAGCCGATACAGTATTGCCTATTTTGTTAAATTTATGGTTTATACGCTGTAATACTGCTTTTACATTGGCTGAAATGTGCAATTTAGCAGGATTTAATTGCGCTAAATAATGTAAAGCCTTGAAAATCCTTTTTCTACGTGTGTCGTGTCTCTTTTTGCTTTTATATTATTCCAAGAATATATTATTCACTATTTGATAAGGCATATCAGACTATCAAGCTTTTATTCTTTTCTTCTACCTGAATACGCATGTTAACGTAAGAGACTAATATTTTTAATATAGGTAGCAGTCGGTATATTACAGACTGATATTATCATTTAACCGAATTCTAAGATCAAATATCATTATTTACTACTGTATTGTTGGACATATTTTTTGATTACCAGATCAAATCGAAGGCAATGATATTTATATCTATTCAATAGCTAGAACTGGCTACAAACCCACGAAATGTTCCAGAATAATGATAAAATTTCAAATGATATAGAAACAAAAAAAAAAAAGAATAATTTACTGTCTTGTCTAATAACCATAGTTTTGATCGTAGCTATACTTGAAAACAAATATTTTTACAGCTGACAATTGCAAACCAAAATAGTAAGTTTAAAGGTTAATTTGTTTAAATTTTATGTGTGATAAAGTAACATATATAATCTTAGATTTGGCTTGCATATAAATTTAAGCAGTAAATGGTATTTAAGTTTATGCTCGAGCAAAAACCATTGTTGCTGTAAACATTATAGTTATAAACATATTTACAAATGATGATAATCGTAAATATATTGGCCCTTGCATGTATTGCTCTACATCAACAACGCATTGAATTATTGTATTGTCTATAATCTATATTACTGTAATGCAGTAAAAGCAAATGTAATTTAAAAACCCATTATTCCAGTAAAATATGCAATGGAATTTTGAGATTATCACAATGCTCAATGAACAAACCAATTTGTGCCTGTGGAACAGGTAGAGATATTCACGGAAAAAAATATAAAAAAAACAATAGGAATTTGACTAGGTAACGTTAGGCTTTTATTATCAAGTAGAACTTAATTGACTCTTCTTTGAAAGGAAGATGTCCTTCTATTTATACACAATTTCTAATCTAAATTATAAATCAATGAGAACAAATAGGAACATGCCATTTCCATAATCTACCCGATATCTTTAGGTCCTGATTTTATCATGAATGAAATCAGGCCATGTTGAATAATGGTGTATTTATGATTCAGGTCAATAACTATCATTTGCTAGGATCCACATCTCGGTTATAAGATTACTTGCTATATCAATCAGACATGTCAAATCAAAGTGATTCCTGATTTATCCCAGCGGTAATTCAAATTAGACACCAGATGAAATGGAGATCTAAATGGATGTAATCCACAGTGCCCATATGATCAGCTCATTATGCTCATGGTCAGATTTTATTATTATGCACAAATATTGATAATGATATGCTTATGGGCAATTCTACCGTTATGTACACATAGAATCAACGTCATGCACATGGACAGAATCTATAATTCTGCAAATACAGGCTGAGCGTTGTGCTCGTGCGCAGTTTCTTTTGTTGTGCCCATGTGTATCTTGTTATCTTTTTAGCCATTATTCAGTGGGCACAACAGCTCAGGCAATAGTGTGCAGCCCACCTGGGCACAACAAAATCATCTTGTGTAGCACAGATCGGCCGTAATGCTTTTATATATAAATCCTTTAAACTTGTGATTTTATGGACTTTTTTTGAATCTGATTGTATCATCTTATACTTTTCAAGTTAAATCCGTTATTAGGCTAATAATGTTGTAGATTGTATTTATGCTTTACTTAAAATAAGCCTTTGAATAATTAATAGCAATACAGTCGAACCTTAATTTTTATATAAAATTTCGATACCTGCCTCTTATAGCTGCTTGAAATATTTAAACAACCGTGTCCGGGCTGTCCGGTAATTTTTTTTTAGAAATTTAAAGCTTGGAAATATCATTAGATGGCCGCTTCCGGAGATTGTTCGGCTTTTTTTTTGGAAAAGTGGTCATTATTGGCAAAAATATGAATAATATACTATGTTGTTGTATGCCACCAAACATCATATGTTATCACCTTCTACAGTATCAATACATCTTACAATCTATTGACTACGACATGATGTATGGAAGTGCAAATTCTTGATATCGGATATAAGAAGCTCCTAGCGTACCTGAAGTGTAATCCAGTAATTATCAAAAACACTTGGACCTCAATTATGATACCATATTACTTCTTTATCCCAGCGGTTAATCAATCAAGTAGCTATCAAATCAACATCCAAGCACAATTAGCGCAGCATTGAAACAAGGCAACTCACAAGCTCTGTAAGAACGGTTATATTATGATTAATCCATTTCAATCCATAGATTACTATCAAGCAGATCTACTGGTTCAATAGTGTCTTAAATTACACCCCGGGATCTCAATGTCAAACTAATATAAAAGGCCATACTTTTATATCTAAATAAACGAGATCTTGTTTTTATTATACAGTTGAAGAACTGATTCATTAGTCATTCTCTTTTAGTTGTATTCTTTTTTAAGTATTACTCATCAAACCTGAAAATATACGACAAGGCTAAACCTTTTGCAATTTCGCGGATCAGCGCTGGAAATACCTGCCATGGCAATGGGAGGTCATTTGAATTCATATTTGTTGAGAAGAACTGATGGGCTTGCTGTTCTTAGTAGCTGTAAGTAGCAGTTAACCAACGTGTTGCTCGAACTGAAAGAAGGTACAATGACGCATGGATGCTGGTAGTATTGGTGTCGAGCCGGGTTTTGCCAGCCAAATTTACTAGTGTTATGCATATCATATTATGCATCAATAATGAAAAAGGAAAAAATTTGCTAGACATATGCAAAACTTACTAAGAAAAAAAAAGGAGGATCATTGATGTGAACTACTGGCAGTCTTTCACACATCAAATTGAATTACAGTCGTGATTCGATTTAGTGGAATCGTTGGGAGGGAGAAAAGTGTCCACTAAATCGAATTTTCCACTAAATCGAATTTTCCACTAAATCGAATAAATCATTTTCCGTAATGCTGGATCAAAAAATGAGAATAAAAAGGCGTTATTAGTTTATAGTATTAAACAGTATTTTTAATAAAAACTTTTCATATTCGAGCAACTGAATTGAACAGTGGATAACAAGAAATTTAATAAAAGACTGAGATAAATTAGGCACGTGATTTAGTTACTCTCCATATTTCTTCTAATTTCATGGCTACCAGATCAAACTATTGCCGGCTAAATACAGTTTTATCCAATAGTATTTATATTTTACTAATATAGTGGACTGGTAGAAACGAAATTGTCCACTATCCACTGAATCGATTCAGTGGATTTAGGCAGTAAAATTATTAAAAAAAAAACGGGAGATTTCAAACTGTCCATTAAATCGAAAATCCGTTATTTATGAGTCCACTAAATCGAATCACGACTGTAGTAATGAATAACATGAATCTGGTGTGAGAACCAAGATCATGAAATATAGAAACTTAACTATAATTTGAAATCACAAACAACAATTATAGATAATTGTATAACCTGAATTAGTAATTGCTGATCCCTTTTCCCATCAGCTTTAAAACCAAGAAGATCAAACTACTGCATTAGTAATTTGAATTAGACATTTAACATAAATACCACAACGATCCATCGAGTAGATGAATCGTTGCTTTACTTTATACCTTTAATAAACTTAGAAGAGTTATAATTGTATTTCCCATTGCTTTTTATAATTACGTTTTTGTAGCAATCATATTTGATGAGAAGCAACGTCATCAGAGGTTCTCTTTTGAAATTTATATCCTGATACCAAAGGGCTTCCCCTTTGGCGGTGCAATAAAATTGAAGTAATTTTATAAAAATAAAAAATAAAATAAAAAAATAAAAGCGTTGATAAATACAATTATAGTCTTTCCACGGTTTTATTGTGATTAAAAGAAATCTGAAGAAAAAAAGAATGATATCTTCATAAAGTATGCTATATTTATAGGAATTGTAAAATAGTGGATGTTTGTGTGTTGATGCCTATTTTACAGGTGTTCAATCATAATGTCTTTTATTGACATTCTTTTATAAGATACTTGGTTGAGATGTTGATACTTTGTTTGATATGATAGAATATCATTAGATGGATGTTGATCTTTCAACATTCCAGTTATAATTTAAAATGCAACTGAGCTTATTTTTATGGGATGTGATTCCTTATATAGAATTATTGCAACTGCGATTTTATGAGCAGGAATTTTGGAATATATTATTAATGCAAAATAAGTACAGCTTTATATCATAGGTGCCGTGTTGTAGAGGGTTGTATTTTTATCAGGGATACTTTCTTTTACAGGCACTAGCAATATAGAGTTTTCTCGTTATGCTTATTAGGATCTGATTGGAACTCAGTCCTTATGGTGCGAGATTCAGGTACGAATCGAGATCAGTTATTTTTCTGAAATGACAATGGCGACTTTGGTCTATAAAAGGTGTCATTTCATTGCAGGCGGGTTTGAACTCACGAATATGCGTGTCGCACTCAATTTGTAGCGCATGCGCTGTCCGTTAAGCTTTTTACTCTCCTTTGGTCTACAATTTTAATTCCCATGCATGTGAACATGTATTTGTCAGTTTTTTACTATTTTGGGAAATGCATCAAATTAAGGTGTATTTTTCTTTTTGAAATGGCAGTAGAGCTTTCCAGAAATTGGTAGTCGACATCATCTGAAAAAAATGCCAATTGTTGATGGAGATATAAACAAAAACCAATGTTAGTACATTAATATTAAGCTGTATAACACAAAAAAATAGTGAATATAAATGAATGTAAAGCAACATTTGCAAAAATGGGATTTAGTATGACATGAGCTACAACGCACAGAAGAAACTCAAGTGATATTCAACAGATGCAGCTGCATTTGGAAATTCAGTCTTTAGGAGTAGAAACACCTAGAATAATTATAAATTATACTGGAAAACGAAAGTACACATTATTCATCAGACTAAACACAGACAACAGCTTTCCAATCCACCAGTGTTAAATGCAGATATCAATTGTATAATCTCTACCAATGCCAAATAGTAATATGATATATTGTGTGAATCAATCAATTTGACAATTATAATCAATGATAATAATAACAATAACAGGATCAAGTTTTCAAAGTAATAACAAAAAACTACCAACAGTATACTAGTAAATTGTAATTTAATAATACACTATTGTTCAATAATATGACCGAATATTAATGAATCAGAGAAAATACAGGACCAAGGTGTTGTGTTTGCTTCAGGATTTCCAAAAGGGTTCAAAAGCATCCTTCATCAAACTCATGTGGATGTTGAATGCTCACCATATACACTTAGTATCATTTTGTCTTTTATTTAATTATTGTATTATTAAAAATCAAGCTTTTCATAGCTTATAACAATGATAATAATGGGATGTTTCTGGTTTTAGATCGACATTTATCATAAGGTGGGCTGATGATACGTTTGATACTACTGTAGATGGAACCAGTCAATTTAGTTCATGGAATTTGAATGGAAATACCAAGGTACCATTTGGAAGTACTTAAGTTAGCTAGTGATATATCATAAGTTTACCCAGATGTAGAAATCCAGGAACAACTATTGAAATCCAACATGGCATGACATTTAGTAACTCATACTAAATGTCATACATAACCACTAGCATTAACAGCGACTATCAGGAACATTCAGGAACAATCCGTAGCAATGAAACATAAGCAATCCTACATCTTATTCAAATGATACAATCACAGATTCCCAATTCCACAGATTCCATTGTATATGATTTGTTCCCAAATCATATCAAGTACCTCAATACCCGGCAATTCATTAATAATATTGATAATCATATAACCATTTAGAAAACATATAAATACGAAGCATCAATGAATTAATAAAATGTATCTTTTAGCAGAGTATTTTCTATATTAGTATCTTTTGATATAACATCTAGTATAGCATTGAATAAATTGGCTTGGGACAAAGAGGATAAAAAGATGGCAATAGGTTTCAGTGATGGCCATGTTTATGTTTATGTTTATGATATTGGAAACGTAAGATTAAAACTTAATGTAAATTACCTCTAGCGCAATAATTATAAACTAAAACTATATTACCATCAAATAAACTACCACACAATATTAACATGTATAAAGATTTACAGTAATAAGCTTGAATCAAGTAGGTACATCATCGTAAAGTCTTAAAACAGTTCTCAAGTATTATAAAATCACTTATTTTTAAGACTTACAAGGCTTGCAAGCGGAATATTAATTTAGAAAATTATTTTTGTCCAGATCATCAATTTTGACATTTTTTAATTTTTTTTCTGGTTTTGCAAATCTAGAGTTAATTATACTACCAGTTATAAAAATAAAAAATATACACATATGCAGAATCTAGCGCTCTATTTGCCCAATAAAAAATAATAAACATTTTTATTGCAAAATATTACATGAAAATTCTTTAATCAAAAAACCGTTTTTGGGCCTAAAATGCTAAGTTTCATTACTTAACATTTAATATTAAGCTTTTATAAAATGTGTATTAGTCATGGCTACAATTTTCTCTCACAATGTAGTATATTTAAACGTCGATTTTGGTATCAAAATTTGATTTCTCTGTTTTTTGATAAAAATCATGAGTGTTGGTAAGGATAAAATGATCCCCGAAAATGTCCACTACAAAAACTGAATTTTCAGACCGTATGTGGCTAAATATAAGAAAAGTTAAAAAAAACGTCTTTTTATTTAAAACTTAGATATACTGTACCATAGTATAAGAGTCTTAGCCGTTCAATCTTGCTATGATCAATTACGGCATCGCTCTGCGGGCTCGCTTTTGCAATTTCTTAATGAATGTATTGCTCTACTACATCAACAACGTATTGAATTGTATTGTCTATAATTTCTATTATTAATTAACAAGTTGGAATTAGGTCAGCCCATTTGGGCCGATTCAGCCCAAATGGGCCGACAATAAATCAACGTTTTTGAATGGAAGGGAATTTGATTTTTTAAAATCTCGTATTTGGCTTCAGAAGTTCAGGGCATACATTGATATTTTTTTTTTGTTTGA
Organism: Mucor racemosus; assembly: GCA_027405735.1. Lineage (NCBI taxonomy): Eukaryota > Fungi > Mucoromycota > Mucoromycetes > Mucorales > Mucoraceae > Mucor > Mucor racemosus. Next base: position 210,300 of record JAPEHQ010000007.1, read on the forward strand.
AATTATTTTCATTATTTACTATTTATTAAATTTTGCTTTTAAAGTTTCCCTAATTTATATTCAAAAATCTGAAAGTCATGCCTCCCGCTAACAGTAAACTCGCTATTAACGTACTTGTATCAATAAGCAAACGTTTCATCAACAACGTAGAGGCTGAAAGCATCTTACGCGATAAGTACGATTGGAATACACCCCTTTTGAGCTTCAAGGGAGTGACAACTGGCCGTTCAGAGGTCAACAACAGAGTTCTGTATGATGTTGTCTTGAACGAGGTACCAGGTATTACATTGACCATTAAGCAAGGTTGTATCAAGTATCTTGGTCCTGTTGAAGTCCCTGTTTCCGAAAGTACAGTAGCTCCAGAGGTTGTTAATGTACCCATCGCGAGCGAGGACCTTCTGGAGGACGCTATTCAGGAAGAAGAAGAGGAAGATGTTGAGATTGACTTGACTCCTGCTGAAGGATGGAGTGCTGGAGAAGTTTTTATTGATAACAGGCTTTGTAATGTAAGTTATCAAAATGAGAAAGCAAAACTAATGTTATCCAATGCAAAATATGCCACTCCCTTGGAATATTTCTTGTTTTTTTTACCATTGGCCCACTTTCATCGCATCATTGGTAACATCAACATTCATGCAAGAAATGTTAACAATTCTTGGTGTGATCTTACTTTCAATGAGTATTTGATGTGGATTGCGCTCCTCACTGTCATGACAGTACTTAAACATTCAGACCGTAAGGCATATTGGAGACAAGGATCAAGTCATTTTATGATGAGCATCAACTTCTCGAGATATATGTCGTTCAAACGATTTAATGATATTATGCGCATGCATTGTTTTGAAGTCCACTCTGCTGAAAAACAACAGCTTGATACTTTGTATCAGATTCGCTCAACCATTGATGCATTCAACAGCCACATGGCAGCTTGTTTAGAACCTGGTAAGTATTTGGTAATTGATGAGTCAATGAATCAATGGCTAGGTGTTGGAATGCCCAACTTGAAAAAGGTCCCAAGAAAGTCTCACCCCATCGGTCAAGAATTCAAAACATTGGCTGACCACCACACTTTCTGCATTGTACGTATGGATACTGTAGGCGATCCTAAACCTAAGGAGTATGATAATGATGCTGGTATGCGTAAGCTGACAGCAACTGTCAAACGCCTGGTAAAACCTTGGTTTGGTAGTGGTCGCACCGTGATTGCGGATTCTTGGTTTGGGTCACCAGAGATGACAACAATGTTATCTAATCTTGGATTATATTCCATCATGCAGGTAACAAAGCGTCGTTACTGGCCCCGAGGTATGCCTACTACTGATATCGTAGAGCAAGTGGAAGAGGCTCATGGTAGTCATTACACGATGATGAAAAACGACCTTAGTAATGGTAGAATCTTTGTATGTGCCTATCGCGATAAGAAGGTTAAGGCCTTTGTATCGTCGTGTGGTACTACAATTATGTCAGGTCAAAAAACATTTGTAGGCTGTGATGGTCAACAAGTAACTATCAGACGACCTGCTGTAGTAGATGAGTATGAGACTCATAAGAGTGAGTAGATATTTTGCGTACATTAAAAGCATATACTGATGATCGCAATACTAGGTTCCGTTGATGCTGCCAACAATCTTCGTGATAATATGACTTCTTACCACGATATCATTTCCACTGAAAGGTGGGAGATGCGTTTCTTCGGCTTCTTTTTGGGTATCTGTGAAGCTAATGCGTTTAGCTCTTTTCGAGTATTCGCAAAAGATGGGGAAATATCCCATAGTTCCTTCAAGGATACTTTGGCTTGGACCCTTCTTTCGCATTGTGAGGAGTTGGCTCGTGGCCCTGATGCCACTGAGTCGATTTCCAATGACCAAAGAGTACTTAGAAGTTGTGGAACGCATTCATATGTCACCATGAAAGGAGAGGATGGTAAAAAACGCATCAGATTAGGATGTGCCAGTTGCTATCGTTCTGGCTTATGTGGTACAAGAGTGGAAAAATCGTGTAGCTGCGACCCACATACACCTATGTGTAAATCGTGCTATACTGCACATTTACAGGACGTTTGGGCTCGCCAACAACATGTAAATAATTCTTTGTAACTGCAAGTATATTTCTATTAATTTTTTTAAATAAAATTGTCCTAACTTTCAAGAATACCAACTGTCTAAAAAGTCGGCCCAAATGGGCGTACTCAATTTTTGAAAAACAGCCTTCACAAGATGGACGATTAATGGCTCATTTATCACTTTTTTTGAAAAAAACAAAAAAGATCGTATAGAGAAGCACTGTCTTCTCATGGCAGACTTAATCATTATTTGATATATAGTCTTTGTGGAGAAAAATTTATTTTTAAATGGTCGGCCCAAATGGGCTGATCGGGGTAATCTCTACTTGTTAATTAATAAAAGCAAATGTAATTTAAAAACCCGTTATTCCAGTAAAAAATGCAATGGAATTTTGAGAAAGGCACGATGTAACCATGGAAATCTTCTGATAATTGTAGTTTGTAGTTGAATAACCATCCAAGACCCCCTTAGTCATTATACTGACTTTTTGGTTAATTACTTTTTAATGAATAATAGTAGCTTACTGCAAATGACACATCATTTATAAGCCAAACCTTTCGACCGTAGCAACGCTTATATAATGTTTCTACCAAGTTCCATTTTAATTGGATGTTTGCATGATTTTTAAACTAGGAGCTGCACATCAAAGCAATTCTCTTTCCAAGGGACTGCTTTGCATTGACAAATTGACATCAGGAAATGCTTCATAAGTTTTTTTTTTTTTTGTAATTTGGTTTACTCTTTGTTTTATTTTATTTTTCATCAATGCTTCGATCGAAATCATTTGTAAAACGTACCCGTAAGGGAAATGTTGTTAAAGTTGTAAAAGAACATTATTTGAGAGACGATATCCCATGTTCTTCAGAGATCTGTAAGATTTGTAGCAAAACATCAGCACCAGTTCTTTCAAGTACACCCAAAGGAACCAGTAAATTTAAGCCCCATTACCTTATTCCTGATACAAATGTCTTTATCAGTCAGGTAAACCATTGAATGTGAATAAAAAGAGAATTGAATCACTGATTATTTCTCCCGCACAACAGCTCGATATCATGGAACATCCTGCAATCAAAGATGTCATTGTTTTACAAACTGTTAGAGAGGAGATCCGCCATTTGAGTACACCTGTTTATAATAGATTGAATGCTATCTTGGCTGACAAAACAAAACGTTTTTACATGTTTGCTAATGAGCATCAACGGTTAGTAAATCAAAATTACGAATTGGAAAGGCTATTTTTAACTAATGCCATCGTACTGTAGTGATACATTTATCGAGAAATTGAAGGGAGAGACTCCTAATGATAGAAATGATCGAGGTAATTAGAGCGGATCAGACTTGAGTGTGTAGAGTGATATTAATATTTATGTCTTAGCAATCCGAGTAGCCACCAAATGGTTCGCAGATCATTTAAAAGCCAATTCTTCTGATGAAAATATCGATGTTATCATGTTGAGTGATGATCGTGGCAATAGAGAAAAGGCCAAGGCCACTGGTATCAAATCTTGTGGAGGTAATTGATCAAATTTCGTTCGTTTAGATTGTTGTTTTAATTTGATCCCATAGTTACCGAATATGTTGATAGCATCAAGGACACTCCCGAATTATTGGATATGGTTTCTGCTCCAAAGGCAGCAGCTGGTGAACAAGTTGTTTATGAAGAGGTAATTTCTTAAATTATGTCGTTTTCTGCCCAGGATACTGATTTAGATTCATATTTGTAGCATTTATCACCCGCACAGATCCAAAGTGGTATTAAAAAGGGAAGCCTCGTCCAGGCACCCTTTAATGTCAGCGTGCATAATGTTCAAGAGGTTATTATGAATTTGCAAGAATTTTTAAGATACATGTATACTAACATTTCTATTAAATTATAGGCTACTGTTGTTGGAGAAGTTGAAGGAGAGGTCAAAACTATTTTTATTTTAGGTCGCAAGCATTTCAATCGTTGCATTCAAGGCGATATTGTTGCTGTAGAACTTTTACCAAAGAGTGAATGGAAACGTGGAGCTTCTATTGCCATTGAAGAAGAGGATGATGATGAGGAAAAGATGTTTGGCGAAGAAGAGGTTATTGATAGAATGACTGAAAACGATAGCCCCGTTGAACCTACTGGTAAGGTTGTTGGTATTATTCGTAAGAAATGGAGACCGTAAGTTATTTCATGAATGATATAGATGTGTAAAATAAGAAACTGATTGGCAATTGTTGATTAGTTATTGTGGTTTCATTGTTAAAAAGACCGTACCCAAGAACACTACAAGTGGACCTGTTGGTGTCTTGTTCCGTGCTATGGATAAGCGTATCCCTCCTATCAAAATCAAGACATCTCAGGCACATACTTTGGTGGGAAATCGTATTGTGGTGTCTATTGATAGCTGGCCTACTAATTCAAGGTACGAAACAAAGCGATTTTTCATCTGCACATGTATATTGACATTTGCATATTATAGTTTCCCAATGGGTCATTTTGTCAAGACATTAGGTTCTTCTGGTGACAGAGAAACAGAGACTGAAGTTTTATTGTTAGAACATGATGTTCCATATCAAGAATTCTCTCAACGTGTGCTTCAAGATCTCCCTATGGAAGGAGATCAATGGGTTGTTCTTGATAAACATTTGACTCAAGAAAAGAGAAGAGATTTTAGAGATTTAGATGTTTGTAGTATCGATCCTCCTGGATGTACTGATATTGATGATGCTCTTCATGCTCGTATTCTTCCTAATGGAAATTGGGAAGTTGGTGTTCGTAAGTAAATGTATTTTTGATGCCCCTTTCATGTACTCATTCTGTAATTTAGACATTGCTGATGTTACTTATTTCGTCAAACATGGTATGCCTATGGATGTTGAAGCTGCCTCTCGTGGTACATCTGTCTATTTGGTTGATAAGCGTCTTGACATGTTGCCATCTCTTTTGGGTACTAGTAAGTATTGCTTTTTAGAATGGAATCATTGGTTATCATATTCTAAGTGGTCTTTTTTTTTGGTACATAGATTTGTGTTCATTGAGATCCAATGTAGAACGTTTAGCTTTCTCTTGTATTTGGGAAATGAATGAAAATGCTGAGATTGTCAGTGTTGACTTCACAAAGAGTGTGATTCGTTCAAAGCATTCATTTACTTACGATGAAGCACAAACCCGTATTGACGATGATCGTATGCAAGATCCTATTACTAAGGGTATCCGTGTATTAAACAAATTTGCAAAGATTCTTCGACAAAAGCGTATGGAAAATGGTGCTTTAACATTATCATCTCCTGAAGTTCGCTTCAATTTGGAAAATGATTCACAAGATCCCGTAGATGTTGAGATGAAGGAGCTTAAAGAAACCAATGCTCTTGTTGAAGAATTCATGTTGTTGGCTAATATCTCTGTAGCCAAAAAGATTTATTCGAAATTCCCTAGCTCTGCTATGCTTCGTAAGCACGCTGCTCCTCCTACAAACAATTTCGATACTCTTCGTCAAATTCTTTCAGAAAAGGGCTTTATTTTAGAGACTGAATCTTCTAAAGCATTAGCTGATTCATTGGATAAGGCAGTGGTAAGTTTACTAGTAGTAAAACAAGCTATATTTGATTTACTCATACATTGTTAATGTTAGATTCCTGAAGATCCTTATTTCAATAAATTGGTACGTATCATGACAACTCGTTGTATGATGCAGGCTCAATATTTCTGCTCGGGTACTGAGATTGAGTCAGAATTTAAACATTATGGTTTAGCTAGTCCTATCTATACACATTTCACATCACCTATTCGTCGTTATGCAGGTACGCTAAATTGATTGTGGTTATAATACATGCATTAATCCTCTCTTTATTAGATGTCATTGTTCACCGTCTATTACAAGCTTGTATTGAACCCGATCTTGAATATGGTCAAGAATTAACCGATTCACAAAAAATGAAGGAATTGTGTGATAATCTCAATTTCCGTAACAGAATGGCCCAACAAGCTAGTCGTAGTTCTGTTGAGTTATTCACTAGTCTGTACTTTAGAAACAAGATCGAAGTGGAAGAAGGTCGTATTCTTCGTGTATTGAAGAATGGTTTTATTGTCCTTGTACCTAAATATGGTATTGAAACAATTGTATATACATCATTATCAGTTGATGGACCATCACCATTCAACTATGATGAAGAAGCCAAATCTCTTGTTGCAGGAGATATTGTACTCAAGACATTTGATTCTGTCAAGGTTGAGATTACAGTAGAAGGTGATGCAGATGGTATGCGTCAAAAGATGAATATGAAACTAGTTGAACCATTTGTTGAGGGCGTTAGTGTTATACCCTCAGAAACAAAACCAACAACAAAAAGACCTAATCAAGATGATGCTCTAGAATCAACAATTAAAAAATCAAAAAAATAGTCAATATATGAACGATTTCTTTATTTTAATAATAGAAAAAAATATGAATAAAAAGAGAGGCATATATTATATAAAGATGCAGATAAGGAATGTTGAAATGTTTATGTGTATATATATAATGAATTATGAGGGGGTGGAAATATAAAAAGAAAAAGGAGAAAGTAAAAAGTGCAAAAACAATAGAAGGGGTTGAATTTTTTTTTTGTTTTTTTTTAATATATGATTGTTGTTGGATAATGTGTATGAATAAGGGCATATAATAGAGAAAAATAAAAGAGCATATGATAAGGTATAATAAAACGTGGTACGAATCAAATAAATTGAGGCATATAATCTGTAACTAAAGCTGTTGCTGATAATGGTGAAGATACATGTTGGTTATAATATTGATTTGGGTGAACAACAGAATCATTCATGTATAAATTATCTAGTGAAATAGGTGAACCAGCAACTGTTGAGGCAGAACAAGATGCTGTTAATGGAGGTGTATGTTGTGAATAATGATTCATCATGTCAAAACTATTGGAGTCATAAGAGAAATTTCTTTTGAATGGTTGCTGTTGTTGTTGTTGTTGTTGTTGTTGTTGTTGTTGCATAGGTGATATGTTGTAATTCCTTGATACTAATGAAGGCGACCATGCAGGCGAAAGATAGCTTGCTTGTGGTTGATTTAATGTCATGTTGATTTGCTGAGGATGCATGATGGGACAAGATTTGCGTCTCATTTCATACTGTTGACAAGAAGAAGAGGATGCAGCAGCAACAGCAGCAGCAGTAGTTGCAACTGTACGCACATTATCATTTACTTGCCATGCTGACCAATCTTTCTCTTCCTCAACAAAAAAGTTATTTGTAAAGAATTGTGAGAATAGAATTGAAGACTGATTTATATCACTGTTATTGACCGTGGTATTCATAGTTGCATCAATTGGATTCATGCTATCAAAATGTTGTACATGTGCTTGTTCTTCTTCATCTTCGTCATATTGTTCCAATGTTGTTGGTTCGTTAATCGAACTAGTTATTGTACTAGACTTTCTTCTTAATAACTTTGCTTTTGCTCTTCGGTTTTGAAACCAAATCTGTACACCGCGAGGTGTCATTTCAAGTTTTTGAGCCAGAATGCGACGAATTGAAGCACTTGGCTTTGGATTTTCTGTATACGCTTTTTCTAAAACTTTGAGTTGAGCACGAGATGTTCTACGTCTATGCTTTATTTCGAAAGGATTATAGAATGTTGGACGGAAATCACCATGAGGATATTGATGAAATGTCTCTAAAAGGTAATTTTCATCTGTAGAAGTAGGTGTTTTTGATGTATTTGAGGAAGTTGGTGATACTGTAAATGATTGTTCAAATGGCTGTAATGTATCTAGTGTCATTTTTTATAAAGAAAGAAAAAAAAAAGAGAGAGAAAGAGTAATCAGTGATCCAACAGAGAAAAAGATATACTTTATATATAAATTCCAATGATATTTCACATATATGTCAAGCGGATTGTTGACAAACAGACAGAGAGACAAAGAGACAGAGAGACAGACGGACAGACGAATGGACAGACAGTTGATGTATGTGTTTTTATCCGAATTCAGGATAGCATCTTTTGTCCCCTTGAAGGAGTTGTTGATTATTTCTTGGCTTCTTTGTACCTATGAGATTTAACAGATGGTAAAACAAATGGTTTATAATTTGTTAATATCGATATCAAGCATACTTGCGTCAATAAGAACTGTTTAGCTATTAACAAAAAAACCAGTATAGCTATATATGTAAAATTCTAATCATAAAAGATGATGATGATACTGTAAATAGTATATATTTACGATTTTCAGAGATGTCTCTAGTTTAACATCATCGGTATGTATGCGTGCGTCCTTTTTTTTTTTTTTTTTTTTTTTCAGGATATGCGCGCCAGTTGACGATCGAACGAAATATCCTTCTCTTATACTAAATAACTATCTGATTAAACAAATGATTTAAATAGATCAAATCACGATATTGAAACTACCAAGCTTAGTTTTTTTCATAGTGAAAGACCACAAAAAAAAAAAAAAAAAAAAAAAAAAAAAAAAAAAAAACTAAAGGGCAAGGGGTGAGAGATATTGTCGTGATATGTGTACATTTGATGTAATGTATGTACGTAAACTCAAAATTGTTATATTTCAATATAAACCAGTACAGTAAAAATAATCTTTTTCCATGAATACAACTCGTGTTTATTATTTACATGTGCATGAATTTGTTTATTTTTGATCATCTTCCTTTTCATTGACATATCCTCTAGCAATGCCAGATAAACCTTCTTGAATTTCTGCTGCTTCATCTTGACCAACATTAGCTTCTAAACCTCTATAAGTTCTATTTTTAAGGTACTCTCCTACAAATGTTTGTATATTAGCAAAAGGAGACTTTATAGAATGAACAAAAAAAAAAAACATTTACCTGCAGTACTATTTAGAAGCATAGATATGCTGGTTTCCTTGCTTCTTATTGTCAAATCTGTCAATGTACTTGTCAATACTTCGCCTGAATCTAAATAAAGAATTAGCATTCTATTCAAAAAATATATATTGTTCATTGATATTTTACCATCTTGAGCAGGTCCGCTGTTTGCTCTATGAAATGGACCTGATTTATATTGACCAGTAATTAAGGAGAAATGAGGTTCTTCATCGCTAGAAGCATCTTGATCTTGTTCCTATAAACAAAAAAGATAAAAAAGAGAATGAGAATGAACTCTATAAACTCATTCACAATAATCAAAAACAAACCTCATCATAACTAAAATCATCTGTACGTAACTGAGGCAATAATCTGGAGAAATCAGTGATATAATTTCCAGTCCATTCCATGTCCCTATATAGCAGCAGAAATAGACACACTGATAAGTTCAATTGATGCATAATGTATGATTTTTAATAATACCTGATAAGTGCAATTTCTAGTTCAAATGGGGTTACAATTGGGCGGTAAAACTCCTGCTCATTTACAATTAGTTTTATCCCCTGCTTTTTGTGTATTTATGTATAACATACCTTGGAATCAATCAAACTATTTTCAGGACAGGAAACTAATACATAGCAATCTACTTCCATAAAATTAGCCATTTTAGCTACATTCAGTTTGCCCATGACAAAGAAATAAGATTTTCTTCCTGATGCTTTGATGATTTTCTTTAAATGATCAATAATATTCAAATAAGATGCTGTAAAAGGAGTTAGAAAACATGCTGTATATTAAAGAAAATGCGCTACTTACCAACACCCAATGTACCAACAACAATACCAATTGTATCAGCATCTTTAGCTTTTTGTACAAGGAAATATCTCTTCATCAACATTCTGTTGACTTGAACAGACTCTTGTCTTGCCTCTTTGGTTTTAGGGTTATATGTATACACAGGACATTTGTTGTGAACCATCATAATGTTTGTCAATGTTAAACTTTCCCCACCAATAAAAAAGATCGAACAAGATTCCATAGGGATTCCTTCAGGCAATTCAAAATAACGACCACCCTTCTTTTTCTCTGCTCTTAGTTCATCGACATTGGCATGAGTTGCTGGTGCGATAATTGGAGAATCATCCTCATGTTCGCTGAATACATCTTCAAGATCACGATCACATTTTCCACAACATGCTTCTCCGTTTTTCTTTCTTTCTTCATGCTTTCCACAGCCACCAGAGCTGTTACCATGTCCATGTGGTGATGGTGATTTACTTAACGTATGCTGTAATTTGGATTCTGTTTGAATAACAGTGGGGATAATATGTTGGTAAGTTTTAGCTAATTCAGCTGTCAAATTCTCTGCAGCATAAGAATATTCTACGTCGCACATGACAATTACAGGTTGTGATAAATCGGGAAAAAATGATTGAAATTCCAATTTACAGTGCTCGATATCAATTGACTGTTGACCAAATACATATAAAACAGGAGAACGAGATGTTCTGTTTATAAAGATTAACTCGATATCCCACAAATAACAAATAAAAAGCTATAAAAACTTACGGACTCAAACATGATCGACCATAATGAACAATCAAATCAGCACTGACATGTTCAGCAGCCACCTCGTCAACACAACAACTACCATAAGAAGTATCGGCCAATACAAAAATATCTTGGCCCGTCTTTTCAACAAGCTGCTTTGCTACATTTGCTGCATCCGCTAAGAATTCATCAGGAAACTGAAGCGCAATTCGCTTGTAATTGCCTTCTTTGATACGAGCTACTGTATGATCAATTTCGTATAATTCTTGGATGTGCTCATGCTTTTCACTCTTGACTTCAATTTGTCTTTCAATGACATCTTTGCCATCATCAGCGAAATTGGTGGGTCCACTTGCTGTTGACATTGTTGAATTAGTAATGTAGGTTGACAAAAAGAAAAAACATTTTTCATTTTTCATTTTGGATGTTCACCCCATCCGCCTTTGTGGACGGTGACTCCCTTAAGACTGCTCCTCTTTGTTAATGAAATGGGTTGATTGCATAAAGCAGAAGAAACTTGAAACCATGTATTGAGTATTTAACGATGAATTGTTATTTCATCGTAGTCCATTTTAATAGAAGAAACTCGAATTGGTATAACATATACATACCAACGCAACCACCCAGTTCTCACCCCACATCCGTCCCTGGAATTCTAGCTATTGGAGGATCGATATCTATACTTTGGGTGGTGCCAATGCCACAAAAATAAGCGTCTCAATAATACAAAACGAAAATGCTACGTCAATGTCTATTACAATGTCTGTTATTTGAATAGATGATTTGAATCATACATTGCACAAAACAGGCTAAAATTACTAATATATAGATGTGCTTTGACTGAATTCAACAAGATTACCAAGGGGAATTCTACTGACGGGAAGTTAACAAAAAATTAAGTACATGAGAAGAGAAAAGATAAGGTTTTAGAGTTGGGGCATACTATGCATTTTCTTTACTAGAAATACATGATAATTTGCTGCTCTTCACGGAAAACACTACAGTCATTCTACAATGAATGTTAAACTGTAAGTATATCGCGGAGGTTGTACTTAATTATACTGTATAATTTCTTAGTATTACATTTTCTCAATAAATGCTCTACACTTCAACTTCCATGGGTCATTGTGCATCCAGTAAGTTTGAAAAAAACAAAATTGGCTACCTGCTATTTACACCAACTATGGGCTCAAGCAGATTCGCTCTCGATGAATATAGATTCAAATGAGCTTCCATTGCAATGGTATATATGTATCTTATACACCGCTCAATAGATATTAATTGGTTGCATTATGCTACTTGTTCCTAGATTCATTTTATATCTTACAAAGGACTCAAAAACGCGTAAAATTCACTGCTTTTTCCTTGAAAACTGGGTCTCATTTTTCATCCCTACTCTACTTTTTGTTTTCACTAAATAACACCAAGAAAAAATTATATGCCAATGTACCTGAGATGTTCAACTTTAATCAAAAAATGAGTATCCGGAAATATCCTATGTTTTGCAGTTGATATAACTTTTTCAGTGCTAATGTTTCAGATTTTTACAGGTATTTCACTGCTAAAGATTGAAAACTTTGAGCCTTCATATCTCTACCAAAAATTAAGCTATAGTAACATTTTTTAATAATGAAACGTACTTGTTTTGAAGTACTTTATAACATATTTTAGGATGAAAAAAATCTGAGCACTTTTATTTTTTTTTTCATTTTTTTGACATTTTTTTGACATTTTTGTAGTAGATTTTAAAATATTCGTTAAATTGAGCAGTACGTTTTTTACATTTATATCGTCAACCTCATTGAGCTCTCTCAGACCCAATTTAGGGGTTTTCAAAATATTGATTTTTCGTGGAGATATCCTCAAAAATGTGTACAAAAAGATACCTTCATTTCTAGCTTCCATTTTTCCTTTGTATACCCTCATCCCAAATTCTGAATCTGAAAAAAAATGGACAAAACTCTTATTTTCTCTACGAAAAATGCAGTTAGAAGGCTCAGCAATAGCTAGATCGATAGATGACGCTTTTGCGCATTACCTCCATTAGTTATATTTTAAATATGCTTATAAAACTTGATGTGTATCTTCAAAAAACCTCCAAAATTTCAATTGCATTTTACGCAAAATTTAATGTGGAATGTTTTTCTGGTTTTTGTTTAGATGTACGCAGAATGATTTATCGAAAGGTAAATCGTATAAAATTAATCAAATGAAAAAGTACCGTTTTATTATGAGCTTCTAGAGGGGGTTTATATACTAATTGAATGAGTGTATTAAATGTGAGTGATAATATAATTAGAATGAGCATTTGGATATTGTGTGGATATATTGGAATCATGCTTCTATGATTCAATAGTAGCATGATGATAGACGCATGGAATATGACCTTGCTTGACTTGCATGTTGAACATCATGGTTTGACGGATGTTCTAAATTGGTAATTCGGTAATTCCTAATTCTGATAGATCATTACCCCGCATCAACGTAAGAAGTACGTGGTATTGAATGGAATTACTATGTTGCCTTCTTGATGATAAACCGTGAAAAAAAAGAAAAAAAAGATAAAAGTCTTGTTGATGTATTCTTCTTGTTATGGTATAAGATAACTTGCTAATTTGCTTGGTAAATATTCTGGATGCTTGATATACTATGATTTCTTGTGGATGGATATTTTGAATATATATTCGCCAGTAAAAAACCTCTATGCATTCAAAAACCTTGAAGGAAAAAATGAAATGCAGTTTGCAAGGAAAAAGGCAGAATCTTTTTCTATTTTCTTGTTGCAGCAGCTAAACGTGCTTTTCTCCTAAGTGATTTCTCTTGTCGAGATTGGACTTTTCGTTTATTAACTGATTTCGGCGCGGTCTTCTTTTTGCCTTTGCCATTACTACTAAAGTGTCCTGCATTGCGTCTGGACCAATACGTTTCTATTACTTCTTTTGAATCGAACATAGCTGGAGGTTCCCATGTATCATAAGATGAATCATAGCCTTTCCATCTAACTAAGTATTCATGATTTGGTTCTTCACCTCTATGATTGAGAATAGCTTGAATTTCAAAAATATGATTGTTTTCTTCTGGTCTAATTCCATCTTCACTGATCAATTTAATATGCGATGTAGGTATGTCTCGAGACAAGAATGCTTCTGCTTTATCTTGCAATATGTAACTACCATTCTTGGTATAACCATAAACACTATAAGGTCCTTCATAATTTGGATCAGTTTTCTTATTCTTTTCTACATTTTTGATCATGACTGAAGATCCGATTGGGAAAGGGGTTTCTAATATCTTATGCCTCTTTCTAAAATATGCGTTATCTGCTTCTTTAGTTTTCACAATTTGTTCTCTAATTGCAGGTACTAAAATCTTATCAACTAATTTGATTTTGTCCTTCAATGCTTTGATATCTATTTCTTGTTCTGGTAAAACTGCCTTTATCTTAGAATAATCTGATAGTTCATTGGGTAATCTTGCGAAAACCACAACAAATGGCATCATACCGTGTAATCTTGATTTATGTAAATTTAAACAGTACGCGGTTCCATCTAAGTACAAATCCCAATTCTCAGCTCTTCCTTCTAACATCTTAATAATGATACCTTTAGCTGATTTTACCGCAGCCTCCGCATTAGAATTTCCTAAAGGATTGAATGGTAACGAAACTGTTTGCTCTACGCCAGCATGTATCGATATGGCTTCTAACAATTGGTTGGAAAATTCTTTTCCGTTATCATGGGTTATGATTTTACTATAGCCAAACAACGACCATATTCCAACTAGTTCTTTTGCGATTGTGGTAGCTAACTTATCTGGTATAGCTCTCAAGATAATGAACCTTGAAAATAGATCCATGACAACCAACATAAAGTTGTTTCCTCTTGGGGTGGTAATCTCAAATGTACTAGATCCATGACTATATGATCGAATACTGCATTTGGAATAATACTTTTAGGTGGATGGTAAACATGTTTTCCTAGATTGAATACCCTGCATTTACTGCAATTCTTAACATAATATTCAATATCTTTTCGTAGACCCTTCCAATGCATCTGATATTCCTCGTGTATTACTTGTTCCATAGCTGTAACGTCGAAATGACCAAGTAAGTGTGCTTTTTCTAATAAAGTCTGCTTTTCTTTTTCGTCTTTTGGTTGCTCATATATATCTAAATGTGATGCATAAATAAATAAATCTTTTCCAACGTCATTATTTCCAGAAGCACTATCTAATTCTTCTGTAATAGGAGTATCTTCTTTTGTTGCTACATCTAATATTTCTGCTACCAAATCATCTTTCTTTGTTGCAGTATTTGCTACTTCTGCTGCAAGATTAGCTTCTTTCGTCATATCAATTTTATTGTTATTGACTATATGCTCATCTAAATGTATATCGTTGTCTTTCTCTTTTACGGAATCTACATCTAATTTAACTTTCTTGTTGTTAATTTCTTCTGTAGTATTCAACTCGATACTTCTCTTTTGCACTATAGTAGCTCTTCTAGCCATACCACCACTCCCCTCTAGCTTTTTTGTACCGTGTTCAAAAATGCGAGAAAGTCGATCGGCTAGAATATTGTGCATTCCAGCACAAAATGTGATATCAAAATCCAATTCGAAAATTGTTTCATAAAAGTTTTCAATCATTCTCGTAAGTTTCTCTTGTGAATGTAGAAATAAAAGACCTTTGTTATCGACAAACAAATGAAATTTTTTACCCCATAACCATTGACGGTATTTTTTAAAGGCGTAAACGACTGCTAATAACTCACGTTTGGTACTACCCCAACGCATTTCGCAACTGGTAAGTTTACGTGCAATAAACCCTAGATAATAAATACGTTTCTTCTTTACTTGATATAAGCAAGCACCTATTTCATATGCTGAACTATCGGTAACAAGGTACATATCATGTGCCATATCGGGTGCCGATAATACAGGAGCGTTTACTAATAACTGCTGTATTTTCTGCATTAAAATGGTATGTTCATCTTTCCAGACTTTACTGATGTCGGGTGAATTTTTAATAGCATCTAAAGGTGCGGTTAACGTCGATAAGCATGGTAAATGTGCACGAAAAAAATTGATTAATCCCAATCGCGAAGCAAGCTCTTTGCTATTTGCAACCATAGGGTCCCAATCTAAGATATTACTAACTTTTCTTTGATCTAATGCTAGGCCCTTTTCTGAGAGGCAAAACCCTAAAATGTTGATACTCTTCTGTGCTAAATGAGTTTTTGCTACGTTAATCGTCAAATTAGCTTTGGTAAGACGCTCTATGACAACCTTAACATATTTGATGTGCGTTTCCATATCTGCTTCTGTATGCACCGTTATGTCATCTATAAAGTTGGTAGTTACAGCATTTAGATCAGAAAACAAATTTGTAAGTTGACGTTGTACAAAGGATGAGAGCGGAGTCAATCCCATAGGTGCCTTGGAATACATATATTGAAGTCCCGTCGTTGGATCAGTAAATGATAAATACTTTCTCGAGCTGAAATGGATGGAAAACGAGTGAAAACACTGCGAAAGATCAATTACTGTGTATATAGAATGCTTCGACATCTTTCTATGTAATTCCGAAATCAATGGTAGTGGAAAACGATCAGATTTGGCTGGATCTAGTGCAGCATTAACTAACCGACAATCGACAACGACTCTACTGTCACCACTATATTCACCTTGGGCATTCTTCTTACGAACAGGAAAAAGAGGTGAATTGTACGGATTTCCTGGTGGTGCTCTTTCTATCACACCATTTTCTAGCCATTTGGCTATTTGAGCTTTGATTACTGGCTTAACTTTTTCTTCTAGTGGCCATTGTGCTCTAAACATTTTGTGTTCTTGATCCTTTTTAATGTGCAAACGTAGCGTACTGCCTGGTAAAGTGCAGTGCGCTTTTGGATCAATTTGCTTAGTCGCTTCTAATAGAGGCATCACTTCTGCTAATAACTTTTCTCTTTCGAGTGCTGTACCAAATGGTTGATTATTTGGTGTATATGGATTAGGGTCAATACAGGGAATTTCGTAATTATTGTCATCGTCCCAATCCATTGCTAAATTAGAAATGGTTATGCCAAATTGCGTAATTAGGTCCATGCCAATTATGACATGCAAACCGTTAAATATATTAAAGACTTCTAAATTAACCTTACACACTCTTGAATTATAAGTAAGTTTGATTTTCTCATCTGTACAACCAATTCTTCTAACTACATTATCTTTCTGACAAGTTTTAATGATACCAAATTTATTTTTATTATTGATTTTAACTAATAATTTATCAGCTAATGCTGGCGAAATACTACTAAACGAAGCCCCAGTATCCAGCAAAAAGTATGTTCGTACTACACATTTGTCACTTTCTAAAGTAATTGGTAAAATTAATGAGTTATTATTCATTAAATCTTTTGGTGGTTGTGAAAAATCATCAATGACATCTAACTTACAATATTTCTTGTCCTCAATGCTGAGGGCAGCAAACAACATCTTGGACTCGTTATTCTCATCTTCATCGGTATCCATGTCATCATCAACAGCTTGTACTTCAATAGGTACAATGTTTTTTTCTATTTTCTTACCCATCTTTTGTAAGTCTTCTTGCTTGCATTCATGTCCAGGCTTGAAATTGGGAGCCTTGCACCTATGACAAATTCGCACATTCGATCCAAATTTCTTACGTGCCTTATCAATTTTGCTCTTGATTTCAGGGGCCAACAGACAGTCCTTCTCTGAATGACTAGTTAATCCTGGATGATATTTACACGACAATTTTTTGTAACCACCACCACCAGAAGAACCAAAAACCTCTTTCTTCTCATAAGTTTTCTTCTTGTAACTTTGACCACCACTATTATTAACAAAAGATTTCGCTTGAGACAATTCTTTCGCCCATTTCTTCTTAAATAAAGCTTCATATGTAGTGACCACCTTGGTAATGGCAAAATCAATAGTAATATCTTCGGTATCCTTAGCATTATTGATATAAAATTTTGTAACCTCCTCTAATTCATCAGGTAATGACTTGAATAAATATCTAACCAAACAATCTTCGTCTTTGATTTCAGCAACTACTTTTAACTCTTGAAATTCTTCAATGAATTTGTCAAACGATTCTTTTTTGTTATACAACATATTTTCCAGTTTTTCACGAGCCTCTTCTTTGACATCGGCCTGACTACGACCATACTTCTTTAAAACTTCTTTCTTAAAATCTGCCCAAGTGATTACACCTTGCTTTTCTAGTTGGGTTGCATACCATCGAGCCATGCCAGTGGATAGACGAGCAGGGACCAAGCGACGCCAATTTTCTTCAACACTCAATCGGTGAGCATCCATGACTCTTTCAAAATGAGCCAAACAATCTTCGATATTAAGAAATACAGGTTTCCTCTTGTGGAAAACATGGCCTTTCCATTGGAAATATGGTGTTTCCGTTGGTACCATGGTATTTTCAGCAGAAAACAACAAGTTGAAACTTTTCTTAGCTACTTCTAACTTTCGAGTTGCAACACCAAGATTCCGTGCTTCTGTTGAATCTTCGTCGCACCCAATACCACTAATAGTAGCATAATAAACTTCTAACTTGAGACGATCAATTTCTTCGAGTAAAAATAATCGCTCTTTGCTATTTAAGCCGACTTGCAGCTTAGAACCATTACTGGTTTTGTCATCTAATGAAGACTTATTCTGCTCACCAGTAGCAGATGCTTGGACTTGTGGATCAACTTCCATTGGACTAGCCTGAGGGATACTTGCACCTGGAATACCAGTAGGAGATTTACCGTCAGCACTTGTGGAATCAGAGGAAGAGGATCTTGTATGGATTGTCATAATAAAACGATTAATAGAGATTAAAAAAAATGATTTATCGAAAGGTAAATCGTATAAAATTAATCAAATGAAAAAGTACCGTTTTATTATGAGCTTCTAGAGGGGGTTTATATACTAATTGAATGAGTGTATTAAATGTGAGTGATAATATAATTAGAATGAGCATTTGGATATTGTGTGGATATATTGGAATCATGCTTCTATGATTCAATAGTAGCATGATGATAGACGCATGGAATATGACCTTGCTTGACTTGCATGTTGAACATCATGGTTTGACGGATGTTCTAAATTGGTAATTCGGTAATTCCTAATTCTGATAGATCACAGAATTCAAAACTGTACAAAAGCTATTTAATACCCTAGGTCTACTTACTTTGCAATTCAGGAGCCATTAAACGATTTTGTTTTTTGAATCATTTTTCGGCCATTTTTTTACTATTATTATTAAATCAATTTTGGAACTCAGTTAGCATAGTGTCTAAGCTGTAATATAAACTATTATTTGATTATCTCGACGAGTAATCAATATTTTTCATTGAAACAAAAAATGCAGAGTAGCTTTCGGTTAGAACTGTTATGTCGTCAATACTCATCATAGGTCTCAGTCTATAATTAGTGTTACAGCAAATCAATGCAGATTATTGACTTACATCATATTCTTAGATAATAAAACTCTACTAATAATAGTTATAATTAATGTGTATAAATACATTCAAAGGATGTATTGTTAATAGAAGTGTAAGATTCTGGCAAGATTATTTATAGACCCTTTTGACATTTTATTTTTTCAATTTACCTGAAATCTTTTATTACACAAATTCATCTTATATTTTTTATTTTAAAAATGAACAACAACATTAAACAAGCAACTACCGGTACTACTGCTACCACTAATCAATCTGTGTCTTCGGATATGAATCTTGATATGGGATTATCTTTGTCTTCGGGACAAGGCGGTAACAATGCATTGAGCAATGATGATGCTCTGCATGTTGAAGGTGATACTTGGAGCGAAGATGCTCGTATTATTAGGGAATTGAGAAAGAATGTTCTTTCTTATTACTATGATAATGATACGGTTATGAGCAATAATAGTCAACTGGATTTGCAACTCGATGTCAGTGAATGCCCTTTCTTGGGGAAGGAAAATCAAGCACGCATGTTGAAAGAAATCCAGCTTCTTAGGGTTAAATTGTTCAAAGCTACTACTCGTTCGATTCAACACCCTTTAAAAAGTGATACTGCTAGTCAAGCAAGTTTTTTGCAACGTCAATGAACACTGGTAAAAAACAATTATGATTCATTATTTGAAAACGTAACTAATAAGTGAAATGCAGAAGATTTAGAATAAATGTTGTAGGGTTGTAGCAAAAAAATATATAATTTAATAAAAAAACTTGTTAAATTAAATCACGCACAAAAACTGAAGATTATCTTTATTTAATATGAACAGTTTGTCCTATTTATATACACATTCTATATTACATTTATCCGTTAGATCAGTAGGTATTGGATTGATTATATCTTTCGGACATTTTATGTCAGATCAATCTAGTTACATTAGCAACACAGCACATTTAAGTTGAGCGTATTATATATAGCTAAATCCAACAAGTGGGCATGTCTCGCATATCCCGCTTCCAGGATCTTGCTTTAGAACAATAAGAACAATCGAGAATCGTATCATAGATCCGTTAGCTGGCTTCTTAACAATAAGGATTACAAATCAAAAGGTTCATTATCTTACAATCAACCGTTGGATGCAACACTGTATGCTTTTTAAGGTCTTTTTCAGTATGTAAAGTGACATCATCTATAAAGCGAGAGGTAGTATCACTGATATCAGTAAACAAATTAGAAAATATTTTCTGCAAATGCTATGAGGCCATAGTCAATCCGTGCGGGCAGTGAGAGAAGGATCACGTCAATCCCTCCATTTCAGTGAATGCCAAATATGATTTTAACAATCTGGATATTTTAAATGTATGGAAACATTGCGATAAGTCAATTACAGTATAGAGCGAATGCTTCGACATCGTACAATGCAAATTTCTTATCAAAGGCAATGGAAATTGTATACGAGATGTATTCGCAAGTAGAGCATCTTTCTTTATAGGCAATTTAACTTTACTACCAGGAATATTACAATATGCTTTAGGGCTAATACTAGTATTTGCATCAATAAATGGTTTTAATTCGTTCATCATAATTTTACGTTCCTTTTCAGATCCCTAAGGATCTTCATTTGGTTTATAAGGATTCTATTCAATCTTGGTTATTTCATAACCAACTAGATCTGACCAATCTGCTGCAATGTTATCTAATGTAGTACCAACTTTATACAATAAATCCATTCAAAATACGCAATGGACATCATCAAATAAATCAAAAACTTCAAATTTTGAACAAACAATTTTATAACCATAATTAATTACAAGCTCTTCTTCAGCTTGACCTTTACTATGATCGACTACGCTGTTATTTTGTGCTAATTTAATAATATCATTTTTATTACAAATATTTAAATTTAAAAAGGAAACTAATTGAGGTGAAATTACACAAAAAGTGCAACCAGTATCCAACAAAAATCAAGAATTGACTTCGATACCAGCATTTGTTTCGAAAATAACAGGTAAATAAAGAAGACCATTAGTACTTATATTATTATTAGGCATCACCCTAAAACAACCACTATCAAAATTTCTTACATTCGCTATCAGTATTCATCTTGGGTGCTTCTTCAGTGTTCTTTTGTTCAATGGTAGCCACAGAAAAATGTTGACTACTTTCATCATCACATGAATTATTATCTGTATCTACAGTAGCAGTGGGAGAATGGAGTTGGTACTATAGATTTCTTGCTTTTGTTTTTATTATGCTTTATATTTTTTGGATTTTTTTTGCATACAGCTTTATGATCATAGGTAAATGGCGTATACCCACAATCATAACATTTTAAAGCTTGTCCACTTTTTTGATGGAATTGTCCAGCTCTTCTAGTTTGCTTTTTATCATCAAAACCTTTACTGTAAGGTTGCTGGCGTGGATGCTTACTGTTGAATTTGTAATGACGAGAGGAATTCTGGTTACCAGATTGACGTTGTTGAACTGCATAAATAATTCTTTGTTCATATTCTCTCTCTTTACGGCGTTTTTCCTCCTTGTAATACGTATCACGTCTCAACAAATCATAAACACTTCTAAGTTGCGAGATGGCATAATCCAAGGTATCTTTACCTTTTTCTCTTGATTGCGCAATGTTCAATGATACTGGACTATACAAATCCATTTCCAAACCTTTCAACAAGTAATCCGTTAAGCTTGTATTTTCCGTGGTGCCTGCCAAATCTTTCAAAGTAATGAACTTGTCAATATAAGCTTCTAAGCTTTCGCACTTTTCTAACTTCAAGCTTTTCAATTTGCTTAATGCAGCTTTCTTTTTTTCGGCTTCTGAAGCACTATACTTAGCCTTCAATTTTGCCTTGAATTGTCCCCAAGAAATTGTTGGATGTTGCTCAATCAACTTTCTTGTCCAATCAGCCATGCCAGTTGTCATCTTAGGCTTAATAATACGTTTCCAATTCAACTCAACTTTAATGGACCTTGACTCTAAGACATCTTCAAATTGAGTAAGACAAGCATTCATGACTTTGGAAAATAAACTTTTTTGAATTAAATTTATGGCCTTTCCATTGCATAAATGGAGTATCGGAGGGAATCATTGTTAATTCACTATTTGCAACATTATTTTTAGTTACTTTTTCAAATAATGAATCATAATTGTTTTTTACCAGTGTTCATTGACGTTGCAAAAAACTTGCTTGACTAGCAGTATCACTTTTTAAAGGGTGTTGAATCGAACGAGTAGTAGCTTTGAACAATTTAACCCTAAGAAGCTGGATTTCTTTCAACATGCGTGCTTGATTTTCCTTCCCCAAGAAAGGGCATTCACTGACATCGAGTTGCAAATCCAGTTGACTATTATTGCTCATAACCGTATCATTATCATAGTAATAAGAAAGAACATTCTTTCTCAATTCCCTAATAATACGAGCATCTTCGCTCCAAGTATCACCTTCAACATGCAGAGCATCATCATTGCACAATGCATTGTTACCGCCTTGTCCCGAAGACAAAGATAATCCCATATCAAGATTCATATCCGAAGACACAGATTGATTAGTGGTAGCAGTAGTACCGGTAGTTGCTTGTTTAATGTTGTTGTTCATTTTTAAAATAAAAAATATAAGATGAATTTGTGTAATAAAAGATTTCAGGTAAATTGAAAAAATAAAATGTCAAAAGGGTCTATAAATAATCTTGCCAGAATCTTACACTTCTATTAACAATACATCCTTTGAATGTATTTATACACATTAATTATAACTATTATTAGTAGAGTTTTATTATCTAAGAATATGATGTAAGTCAATAATCTGCATTGATTTGCTGTAACACTAATTATAGACTGAGACCTATGATGAGTATTGACGACATAACAGTTCTAACCGAAAGCTACTCTGCATTTTTTGTTTCAATGAAAAATATTGATTACTCGTCGAGATAATCAAATAATAGTTTATATTACAGCTTAGACACTATGCTAACTGAGTTCCAAAATTGATTTAATAATAATAGTAAAAAAATGGCCGAAAAATGATTCAAAAAACAAAATCGTTTAATGGCTCCTGAATTGCAAAGTAAGTAGACCTAGGGTATTAAATAGCTTTTGTACAGTTTTGAATTCTGCGTACATCTAAACAAAAACCAGAAAAACATTCCACATTAAATGTTGCGTAAAATGCAATTGAAATGTTGGAGGTTTTTTGAAGATACACATCAAGTTTTATAAGCATATTTAAAATATAACTAATGGAGGTAATGCGCAAAAGCGTCATCTATCGATCTAGCTATTGCTGAGCCTTCTAACTGCATTTTTCGTAGAGAAAATAAGAGTTTTGTCCATTTTTTTTCAGATTCAGAATTTGGGATGAGGGTATACAAAGGAAAAATGGAAGCTAGAAATGAAGGTATCTTTTTGTACACATTTTTGAGGATATCTCCACGAAAAATCAATATTTTGAAAACCCCTAAATTGGGTCTGAGAGAGCTCAATGAGGTTGACGATATAAATGTAAAAAACGTACTGCTCAATTTAACGAATATTTTAAAATCTACTACAAAAATGTCAAAAAAATGTCAAAAAAATGAAAAAAAAAATAAAAGTGCTCAGATTTTTTTCATCCTAAAATATGTTATAAAGTACTTCAAAACAAGTACGTTTCATTATTAAAAAATGTTACTATAGCTTAATTTTTGGTAGAGATATGAAGGCTCAAAGTTTTCAATCTTTAGCAGTGAAATACCTGTAAAAATCTGAAACATTAGCACTGAAAAAGTTATATCAACTGCAAAACATAGGATATTTCCGGATACTCATTTTTTGATTAAAGTTGAACATCTCAGGTACATTGGCATATAATTTTTTCTTGGTATTATTTAGTGAAAACAAAAAGTAGAGTAGGGATGAAAAATGAGACCCAGTTTTCAAGGAAAAAGCAGTGAATTTTACGCGTTTTTGAGTCCTTTGTAAGATATAAAATGAATCTAGGAACAAGTAGCATAATGCAACCAATTAATATCTATTGAGCGGTGTATAAGATACATATATACCATTGCAATGGAAGCTCATTTGAATCTATATTCATCGAGAGCGAATCTGCTTGAGCCCATAGTTGGTGTAAATAGCAGGTAGCCAATTTTGTTTTTTTCAAACTTACTGGATGCACAATGACCCATGGAAGTTGAAGTGTAGAGCATTTATTGAGAAAATGTAATAATATATCTCTTTGAAATTGGGGAGCACTTGAATGAGCATTTGTAGAAATGTTTTCTGGTTTTAATGTTTTGAGGATGTTATCAATTCCGATGAAAGAGATGGTAAGACAATAGCTAAATATATATCTGAAGTGATGGCGAAGGTCCATAGGAAGCCCACGAGAACTCAAGTTAAAAAAGAAGAGAGAAATTTTAACGTATATAATAAAGAGAGGCTATCCAGCGTGATCAAAATGATCATAATATGTGTATATTTCTGTAAATGATGGCCTAAGAGACTAAAAAGAATTGTCAATGATAGGTGCTGGAGGTTGGTTTCGCGATTCTTTATGTTCGCTAATGTTTGTAGCAAGAGAGTATACAATGTGAAAAATTAATTCGGCAGTTCATGGGATGTCAAGAAACGCATTAAGGAATTCTATTAATTTTGTGTAGATTGGTTAGAAAAGTACTCTAGTTTATGTCATGAACCTAAGCCCATAAACAATTTTAAAATATGTATTCTTTTTAAATAGATGCATTGCTATCCAAAAGAGAGCTTTAGATAATACAAATTCAGGGGCTAAAAAACTGTCTTTTTTAATTTCTTGTAGATGTGCATTGAAAGAAAAATTGCTTTAAATTTATGTATGTATATACGATACGATGGCATATATACACAGAATAAGAGACGGTCGATAGAAGGAGAGAGGAAGTAGTGGGTGAATGGATGGGTGACAAGGATGTTGGTTAATAGGAAAGAAAAAGGGACGATTAAGAGTGTAGAAAATGTAGTATATGGCGTTAATTAAGTGATTTATGATGATAAGATTTACAGCTAAATAAACAAGTTATTAATATTTAACATACAATCACCAGAATTCAAAAACTTACAATAGCATCCATCTTTGCAAGCACATTCAAAACACTTGCAACAACTTCCAAAGAAAGATCTGTTCCAGAGGGTATTTCAACCTTACCATTACTACCAGTAAATGGCCAGGACGAATAATCGTTCATCAATTCATCTACCTTGTTGAATGCTTGTTCCCTTAAATCAGGTTGAAGATAAAGCAAGGCATTTTCCAAAACATTAGCTGCATAAGCTGCGCAAATCATACTGACAGTTCTAACATAAGCATGCGGTACATCTGATTGATTATCTACAGAAGCGGGTGAAACTCTAGTAACCAACATGGTACAAACTCGCTTAATAATTTCTTCTTTTACTGCAGGATCAGCTACTGGATGAGTAGCCATATCGAATAACAAAAAGTTGCGCTTTTCTGTTCTTAATACACCTTTATCAACCAAACCTTTAGCTAAACGTTCACGAACTTGCTTTAATTGGTATCCAATTTTCATCACATTCCAAGTTTCACCTATATCACCAAATTAGTTAAAAAATCAGTGCGTATAAAATGTATTTATAAACTTTTACCACTCATCAAATCAATCCAACTGGATACGCTCATCTTTTCACTCATCTTCATCATTTTCAGAGCTTCATCCAACAAAACTTCGCCTGTCAAATTTTCATTTATAACCTCAATATATCTATCACAAAGAGGGTACTTTCGGCGGTTAGAATCTTTGACCATGGCAATTCTACCCCTAAGAGCCAATTCAATGACAATACAACCACGTAAAGCATAACTAATACTGTCATTCCAGAATGAAAGATAGCCCTATTATATATAAAACACGTGTTTCAGATTTTAAAAAAAATAGCCCAACTAAAATATTCTCAAGTTTTTACCTGTTTATCCTTTAAACCTAATAGCAACACTTCTTCCATGAGAGTTAATTTAGGTGTAGATTTACTTTCATCTATATCACGTGGGTCATAAGCTACTTTTTTATCAGCCATAGGGCTATTATGTTGTGTAGGTTCGTTTGGGGTGTCATCGTCCGAGTTGGCACTTTGACCTCCAACTCTTCTTCTTGTAACTGTAGACATTTATGTTTATTTTGTGTGTGTATGTGTGTGTGTACGTGTGTGTGTGTGAAGTTGCTGTTGATTTTTGTAAAACAAAAAAAAAGAAAGAAAGAAAAGTAAAACAAAAATATGGAAAAACAAAAAAGAGAAAAAGAAAATAATATATAAAGAAACAAAGATGCGAGAGGTTCATTAACCTAGCAGCACACACCCACAAACACACGCACACAGAATAGAGTGCGGGATCACAAAGAAGAGCAAGCCAAGAAACTTTCGACTGAGATCGTTTTTTCATTTTTACCTCCTCAACAACAATCATTACATTAATAATTAGTTGATCAACATGTTGAGAAAATAGAGGATTTAATATTTAGTTGTTGATGAATGTGTAGTGTTAATTCTAATCATGGTTAAAGATCTATATTTACTTTAAGGTTACCTTTAAATGATGCTATGTATATAAATTATAAGCCTAAGATAAATGATGCTTGTGTAGGACGGATCCCAATTGGCTCCTCCGGCTCAAGTATAATGGTAAATTTAGTTGTTTCTAATTGCAGACTGAATGTACTGTATGTATACCTTCTTTTTTCTTGGCCAGTTTTATCATAAAGTTTAAGCAAATCTTATGAATTATCATTTATAAATTCAACATTATTATATTAAAATGCTCTTGTATAAGCCAGAAAACTATAGAATTTAGTACAATAGAAGCACGAGAATATATATTTTTATATTACACATTTAGTATAAATATACACGGAGGAGTTTATCAAGAATGCACAGAAAAAAAAAAAAAAAAAAAAAAATGGTAAAGTATGTATATGATAGTTGTATGCTTCTGTTTCTCAATATAACGAACAACTATTATATTTTATGGATATATGTAACACTTATTTATTTATACACGATCAAAAACTGTATCTATGTTGTATATGGAGCTCTATTTAAATCAAACAATGGCAATAAGGGCGGTTAAATCAAGTTCATTGTGCCATGTCAAACCTGGATAAAATCAAGCCATCGAGCCATATTCATCATAAAAGATGTCAATTAAAAACAATCATAAACATTTATATATAAATGTTGTAAACAGCTTCTAATTTTCAACGCCTAAATCATAAAATGTACATTACATTTATTAAAAAATGCATTTAGCCGCCAAAAATAGTCAATTGAATAGCTCAGATATCATGGTTTTGAAGTTTTTTTTTTTGAGGGTTGAGATACACAAATTAAATAAATCTTGTTTTTAAGATGTTATTCAGAAGCTTCAAAGCAATGCCATATTTTTAATTTTGTCGCTTTACGTAAGTAAATACTGCATCTATTGCCTTTTTTGCTGCATTCTGTATTTTTAAAAATCATTGATTTTGGTCGGCGACTACCACAGAAATTACATTGATTGGGCGTTCAATGATAGCCATTTTTCCCTGTTTATTGTTGTCCATATGCAGAAATAACTACGGTGATGAACAACTATATTAACAGTACACCTTAGGCTTACATACAGCCTTTAAGCAAGTTAAACACCTATGCTGTTGTGATATATTAACAACAAAAAATGTCGCTTATATTAAAATGTAATCACACGGTGCCAAATTGAGGAATGAAGAATGCAAATAGACGTCAAATTATTGCACACTTGTCTAATATTTTATAAACAAATCATGCATGAAATTAGACTTTATATAGAAATACATATCATATAACTATAATAAAAGGTTCGTTCTCTCCATCTTTGTCTTCTTCTTGGTTTTTTTTTCACACAATGTTTTCTGTTCGATCCAGGAAAATAACAGAGAAAACAGATGATCCATTTGTCGTTAACGACAATGATGAAAAATATGAAAAGAAAGGTGTCGCGTATAAAGAATCAACTTGGGTGGATGCCATTCATGATCAATTGCGTTTAACTTTACTTTCGTCATTGGGTCTCTATCTTCGTGTCATGAAGTTGAGATTTCCTGCTTATATCACTGACATGGAGCTAGAAACTGCTAAACAAGTGAATTGGTATATGGCAGGAAAATTCTTTATTGGTAAATTTCCTCCATTAGCGGGTATTGTGTCAACGGGCATAGCTCGTCTTGCAGGATATTATGGCACTGAAGATTTAGCATATCCAGGACAGTATGTATATAAGTAAGGTCTCGTAAACAATCTTATACTAATACTATTTTATATAGAGCATTTGTAGATTTCCCTGTTGTAGCTTTAAGAAGATTTTCAGCCATTTTAGGTGCTTCACTTGTACCATTATGTTATATTACTATGCGTAATTTGGGTCATTCTCGTGCTGCTGCAACATTAGCATCAGCTTTATTAATATTTGGTTAGTGTTGTTGATGCATTCAGAGAGTTTAATTAATTTGTTAATTGGAATGGTTGATGTAAACTGTAGAGAATGGCGTTGTGACACAATCAAGATATGCTACACCTGAAATTTACGTATTATTTTTTAGTGCATTGGCAACATGTTCTTGGACATTAATGAATAAATACTCACAAGAAAGGTATAAATAATACATAATTGTTGATACATTTTATTAAAACTGTTTATTTTCAATAGCCAAGGTAGACTCAGTGCTCAAACAGGCTTCTGGCAAACTATTTCTGGTATTTCAATTGGTTGTGCCATTAGTTCAAAATGGACAGGCATATTGATAATTCCAGTAATTTGGCTATCTATCCTGAATGACACTTGGAATAGATTATGTGAAAAGCACAACAATGTAAAGAGTATTGTTAGAAATGTCATTGTAAATGTATTCTCTACTATTTTATTACCGATGTGTGTTTATTTGGCTTTATTTCAACTTCACTTCAATTTGGTTCCTAATGCTGGTGATCATGATTTATTAGTAAGCTCACATCTCAAGTATTCATTGCAAGGCAATTCACTTGAAGCTAGTCAACCAAGTATGTAATCATAAATATATACATAACCAAACAACAAGCAAAAGATCTATTAACACAAAAATAGATATTGCATATGGTTCACAAATTGTAATTCGACACGATGGCTCTGTAGGTGGTTATCTTCATTCGCACAAAAAGAGATTCACAGGTGGAAGTACTCAACAAGAAGTAACATTGTATCCTCACATTGACATTAATAACATCTGGACAGTACACAAAAATAATCAAATTTGGAACTCTTCTCAACCTATTGAATTTGTTCGCAATTTGGATCAAATTCGTCTTGAACATTTTGCATCTACTCGTAAATTACATTCGCATGATCATCGACCTCAAATGACAAATAGAAAGGAACATAATGAAGTAACGTAGGTATCATGGAATAAATGGTTGCATTTGAATATATATAAGAGTTGACAGATATTTACTATTTAAAAAACAAGTGCTTATGGTGATCGCTTGATTAACGATGCACATGATCACTGGACACTAAGAGTATTAGATGATGATAACCTTCCTGACAAAAACAAAAATATCACTTGGAAATCACTCAACCAGCGATTCCGTTTAACACATATTCGTGGTTGTCAATTGATTAGCCATAACTCTTATTATGCTCCTCCTAACGGTGAAAATCATCAAGAAGTAACATGTATGGCTGGAGCTGCTGCTCACATTTCTCCTTGGATTGTAGAATCTTCTTATCATGAACAATGTAAAATATAGTATAGTTTATATTACGCGTAACATGGACTAATGATTTTGGTTGGTAGTGGAAGGAATGCAAACTATTACATATGACATGATATCAAACAAGAAGAAGTTTCAGGAGGTTCACAAATTGATGGCAAAGTATCTTGATGTTGTTTATGATCGTTTACAAACTGGTTCCCAGAATGATGGTATCGCTAGTCCCAAATTTTACAGAGAAGAAAATGCAAACAAATGGTTCTTTCAACGTGCTAGTCTTAAAATTTGGAATGAATTAGCTGGTTACTCTACTCATCTTGTGCTCAATCCTATTGTACAACGTCTCATTTTGTCAACCATGGTATCTTATTTCGGCTTCTTAGGCCTTAATGCATTCCTGGCCCAACGCCAAATCAAATTACCTTCCTACTTGATGTGGCTTCATTCTATAGGTAAAAAAAAATAACTGAATTTTATATGCAAAAAGACATACAAAACTCAATTGAATGATAGGTATGGACACAGTAATCAATGACTTTTATACAAGATCCATTGTATTCTTTTATTCTGCTTCTATTATCCACGTTAGCTGTCTTCGATTCTTGCCTCCTCATGTTACTGCAATGCCCGACATTTTAGGTGCTATTTATTATGGTATTGGACTCACTTCAGTATTTTTAGAAGCATGTACCAACCGTTTATCACCCATTTTGAGACGTTCAATATTGTATAGTTTATTGTTACTCTCAATCATCAAGTTTTCGCAATTATCTCGTTTAGCTTATGGAGGAGAGAAATGGTATCGATCTGATTGCATCAATTCAGACATTGATATCGATTGTATTCGTTTCCCACCCCAAGAAGCAGAATTAGCAGAAATAATCCAAAATAGTGGTCGTACCGCAAATTCCACACTATTAACAATATATGTTGAAATGGCAGGTAACACACAACAACCTTTCCGATATAACCAAGGCCAGGAAGCAGAAGCAGACAATCATATTGCTATTTTAAAGCAACAAGCATTCTTGAGAGAATCTCAAACAGCAACAGGTACACTTCGTTATCATCGTGTTATTCCTACAGAAGCACTGACTCCAGAGGAGGCTGCTAAATGGGCTAAAGAGGTTTATGAGGGTGCAATTAATAGGCAAAGAGCTGCAGAATCAACTGCTGCAGAAAATGAAAAGAAACTAGTAGTTGATAACGCAGCACCAAAAGGAATGGCATCACCACGAAAGAAATCCAGAAAAGAAAAAAGCGCTGTAAATGGAGGACCCATCATGAAATCAAACAAGAAATAAATCATCATATAAATCGCATTTAAATAAATCATTTTTTTATCCCTTTTTCTTATTTTACGCTGCTCAAATGCCAATGCTACACATATGGGGACAACGGATGTACTTGCAGACCTGAGCCTAACTCCGCGTACAATAGGTTGTGGAAAATTTTTTGTATAAAAGCAAATTGATTGTAACCTCAGTTTTCTTTTAGTTTTTAAGCTTTTTTCGTTTTTCATTTTAAATTATATAATATGGGCAAGGCTGAATCAGGATCTCAGTGCAAGAGCTGTTGGACTAAGCTCCTCTTTGTTATGACTTTGTTCATTGCTATCTTTATTGGTTTAGATCAAATCAAGGAACGTTGGTATATTTTTGATCAAAATGTTCTTCAACAAATTGCCCAAAAGAACATTGAATTATACAGTAATGACACTCGTGCCATGGTTACAAACATTGCATTGGATTTGGAAAAGGAATACCCTGGTCATGTTGAATTAAAGGAGGAATGGGTTTTTAACAATGCTGGTGGTGCTATGGGTTCCATGTACATCTTGCACGCGTCCATCACTGAATATGTCATTATCTTTGGTACTCCCATCGGTACTGAAGGTCATACTGGTCGTTATTTTGCTGATGATTACTTTATTATCCTTGAAGGTGAACAATGGGCAGCTTATGCTGGTGATCTTGAAAAGACTATTTTCAAGCCAGGAGAGATGCATCATTTAGCTAGAGGTGATGCTCAACATTACAAGATCCCTGACCATGCTTGGGCTCTTGAATATGCTCGTGGTTGGATCCCTCTCATGTTGCCTTTCGGTTTCTTTGACGCTATCTTTTCTACTCTTGATATTATTTCCGTCGTCAATACCTTGCGTCTTACTGGAAAGGCCGTTATTGGTGAATTACTCATCGGAAAGATCTAAAAAAGTTGATTGTAATTAAAACTAATATATACATAACTCAAGTTTCTTGATAGATAACTACATTTTTCTTTTTTTTTTTTTTTGAAGAATAATAAAATTAAAATTAATACATATACCAAAAGCCTTATCATATGATAATTGTTATTGTTCATTGTTTAGGCGAAAAATGATCTGCTTTTAAATCAGCAGTTTCATGCTTAAATAAGCTCATTACATAAGAAAGGCATAGACTAAATTTCACTCTTAACGCAAATGAGATTATATATCAATAACAGCGCAATCATTTGTTTTTTATTAGGTAGCGTCGATCAATAGTATGCTTTCTTGGGTTGTTTATACTTTCTTAGTCATTTCTAATATCTCGGATACAGAGCTACATAATAACACTAGCGAGAATCAAACGTCAATGCAACTACATCTTTTCCTATAATTACTTTCACCAAATCTGTAGACATTGTATTCTGATTTTTTTCAAAAATTGATATATAACCTGAATATTCAATTAATCATTCTTCGTTGTACGGACACAGCTTGACAATAGATTTAATTTATATATTACATGCCTTATATTTTTTATTTTTACGAATTCAAGATATATGAAAACACTTGAACGGCAACCAAATTCTAAAAAAATATGCACGAATTTCATCTATGATGTTTTTTTGCGATGAATGTCAAAAATTATGATGGTGTTGAAACTCGATTTCGGTTTCTTTGATGTGATATACGTATAACATTAAAAAAGTTACTAAACTATCTCAATCGTATTCGTTAAATGCGATTCCCTACAATATCACTGTTGACTACCTGATAAAGCAGCTCGTTAAACAAAACAATAGCTTGAAATTTTCTAGTATTTCCCTAGTAATTTATAAGTGCAGTTGAATTCAATATTGGATATCCAAAACTTTTGAAAAAAATAAATGTAAAACGCATTTTAGTACAACCTTGGTTCTACATAAAAAGGATGTTTACTTTTTAATTTTGGTAATTGACATTGCCATATGTTGGTTTTGGACGATTTAGCGCTGTTTCTACATTTAAATAGTAGACTGCTCAGACATGAAACCCACTTGAAAAAAGCAGACGTTTGATCCCTACAATTTAACCATCAAATCAATGCGATGATAAAATGTTAATTCTAGATATTTTTACAGCCGCAGTATATTATATTTTGAAATTTTTAGCTCAATGTTATGTCAATATTATATCCTAGGTCGCACATTCAAGGTCTCAGTCAATATTCGGTATTATACTAAATCAACAGGTGTCCACGTTGATTCACATGCGTCTTAGTTAATTGGTATAATGCTCTTAGATAGTAATTCTGTGTAATAGTTATAATGAAAAGTATAATATTTTGGCAAGATTATTTCTTAACACCGTTTTTGACACTTCACCCATTTGGATCAATATTCATTAATCGCAAGCATTTTTCCAGCCGCTTTAATTTTTTCAAGCAGAGGAAAAGAGGTTTCTTGTCGAACATGGTGATATATTTCTTCAAAAACAGCTGTTAGTTAATTAAATAAAGAGATTTTTGAGAATTTATGGATAGATACAATCTTATTTATAGAAAGAATAATAATAAAGACTAGTAACATTTATCATGGAGAACGTAGGCTTTATTACTAGAAAAACTAAAGGTAAAAGAAAGAACCAAGAGCTTCTAGGTCTTGGTTTAAAGACTATTTACAAGAATCACATTTCAATATGAGTTAGAAATGGAATTGGCTTCAAAATTGGCTGTTTGATATCCTCGAAAACCGACAGAAAAAATACATGTAGAAAAGGATTTTCAAGGCTTTACATTAGTTAGCGCAATTAAACCCCTGCTAAATTGCAATGTAAAAGCAGCATTACAGCGCATAAATCATAAATTAAACAAAATAAGCAATATTTGGTATCATAGAAGCATACATTTTTTTACCAGAAGAAAACCCGTCTGTCATATCACAAATTCATTAAAAAATTGAAAAAGCAAGCCCGTAGAGCGACGCCGTAATTGAGAATAGCAAGATTGAATTGTTAAGTCTCTTATACTATGGTACAGTATATCTAAGTTTTAATTAAAAAGGCGTTTTTTTCAACTTTTCTTATATTTAGCCACATACGGCCTGAAAATTCAGTTTTTGTAGCGGACATTTTCGGGGATCATTTTATCCTTACCAACACTCATGATTTTTATCAAAAAACAGAGAAATCAAATTTTGATACCAAAATCAACGTTTAAATATACTACATTGTGAGAGAAAATTGTAGCCATGACTAATACACATTTTATAAAAGCTTAATATTAAATGTTAAGTAATAAAACTTAGCATTTTAGGCCCAAAAACGGTTTTTTGATTAAAGAATTTTCATGTAATATTTTGCAATAAAAATGTTTATTATTTTTTATTGGGCAAATAGAGCGCTAGATTCTGCATATGTGTATATTTTTTATTTTTATAACTGGTAGTATAATTAACTCTAGATTTGCAAAACCAAAAAAAAAATTTAAAAAATGTCAAAATTGATGATCTGGACAAAAATAATTTTCTAAATTAATATTCCGCTTACAAGCCTTGTAAGTCTTAAAAATAAGAGATTTTATAATACATGAGAACTTTTTTAAGACTTTACGATGATGTACCTACTTGATTCAAGCTTATTACTGTAAATCTTTATACATGTTAAAATTGTGTGGTAGTTTATTTGATGATAATATAGTCTTACTTTATAATTATTGCGCTAGAGTTTGTTTACATTAAGTTTTAGTCTTACCTCTCCAATATCGATCATAAACATAAGGATAAACATGACCATCACTGAAACCTATTGCCGTATTTTTATCCTCTTTGTTCCAGACCAATTTATTCAATGCTTTACTCGAACCAACTTAAATACTTACAAATGGTTCCTTGGTATTTTCATACAAATTCCATAAACTAAATTAACTGGTTCTATCTACAGTAATGTCAAACGTATTATCAGCCCGCGATATGATGTTATGTTTATGTCAATCTAAAACCAGAAACATCCCATTGTCATTGTTATAAGCTATGAAAAGCTTGATTTTTAATAATACAACAGTTAAATAAAAGACAAAATGATACCAATCACATTTGGTGAGTATTTAACATCTAGTTGAGTTTAATAAAGAATGCTTTTGAACCCTTTTGAAAATCCTGAAGCAAACACAACACCTTGGTCCTGTAATTTCTTCTATCCATCAAAATGTAACGATTTTCACTACACAATGAATCCATCTTTCATCAATCTCGACCTCGTTTTACATTGAGTATCAGTTTTGTATAATCAAGGTAGAAACGGAGAAGACCATACCTGCATTAACAGCGCATAATATGGTAATCCACCAGAAACCTGTGTCTCTTATCAAACATTTAATACCTTGTTTTAACCCCATACGTTCTTGATCAGACGATGGAGAAGATGGAATTTTTGGTGGACTCGGCAAGAAAACGGATAGTATTGTAAATACTGTTGAAATAATAGCAATGACAATAAGCATTACCAGTTGTATTTTCTCTAATTCATTAATATTCTATCATATTGAATGATAATGTATTAAATTACAATTTACTAGTATACTGTTCGTAGTCTTTTATTATTACTTTAAAAACTTGATCCTATTAATTATTATTACTACCATTGATTATAATTGTCAAACTGATTGATTCATACAGTATATCATATTACTACAACAGTATTTCGCATTGGTAGATATTATACAATTGATATCTGCATTTAACACTGGCGGTTTGGAAAGTTGATATCTGTCTTTAGTTTGATGACTAATATGTACTTTGGTTTTCCAGTACAATTCTAGGTGTTTCGACTCTTAAAAGCTGAATTTTTCAATGCAACTGCATCTGTTGAATATCACTTGAGTTTCTATGCGTTGTGGCTCATGTTATAATACTAACTCCCATTTTGGAAAACATTGCTTTACATTCGTTCATATTCAATTTTTGTGTTATACAGTTTAATATTAATGTACTAACATTGAATTTTATTTATATCTCCATCACAAATTGGTACTTTTTCCAGATGATGTCTACTACCAATATCTGGAAAGCTCTACTGTCATTTCCAAAAAGAAAAATACGCCTTAATTTGCTGTATTTCCCAAACTAGTGAAAAACTGACAAATACATGTGAACATGTATGGGGATTAAAATTGTAGACCAAAGGAGAGTGACAAGCTTAACGCGTAGCGCAGGCGCTACAAATTGAGTGCAACATACATATTTGTGTGTTCAAACCCGCCAAAAGGGAAGCCCTTTGGTATTAGGATATGAATTTCGAAAGAGAATCTCTGATGACGTTGCTTCTCATCAAATATGATCCTCCTTTTTTTTTCTTAGTAGGGTTTTCATATGTCTAGCAAATGTTTTCCTTTTTTATTATTAATGCATAATATGATTATATGCATACTAGTAAATGTGGCTGGCAAAGCCCGGCTCGACACCAATACTACCAGGATCCATGGGTCATTGTACGTTCAGCCAGTTCGAGCAACAAGTTGGTTACCTGCTACCTATACCGACTACGATCAGCAAGCTTATCAGTACTTCTCAACAAATATAAATTCAAATGACCTCCCGTTGCAATGGCAGGTACTTCTAGCGCTGTTCCGCAGAATTGCAAAAGGTTTAGCTTTATCGTATATTTTCAGGTTTGATGAGTAATACTTCAAAAAGAATACAATTAAAAGAGAATGAGTAATGAATCAGTTTTTTAACTGTATAATAAAAACAAGATCTCGTTTATTTAGATATAAAATTATGGTCTTTTATATTGATTTGTCATTGAGATCCTGAGGTGTAATTTAACGCACTATTGAACCAGTAGATCTGTTTGATAGTAATCTATGGATTGAAATGGATTAATCATAATATAACCGTTCTTACAGAGCTTGTGAGTTGCCTTATTTCAATGCTGCGCTAAAAGTGCTTGGATGTTGATTTGATAGCTACTTGATTGATTAACCGCTGGGATGAAGTAATATGGTATCATAATTGAGGTCCAAGTGTTTTTGGTAATTACTGGATTACACTTCAGGTACGTTAGGAGCTTCTTATATCCGATATCAAGAATTTGCACTTCTATACATCATGTCGTAGTCAATAGATTGTAAGATGTATTGATATTGTAGAAGGTGATAACATATGATGTTTGGTGGCATACAACATAGTATATTATTCATATTTTTGCCAATAATGGCCACTTTTCCAAAAAAAAAAGCCAAATAATCTCCGGAAGCGGCCATCTAATGATATTTCCAAGCTTTAAATTTCTAAAAAAAAATACCGGACAGCCCGGACACGGTTGTTTAAATATCTCAAGCAGCTATAAGAGGCAGGTATCGAAATTTTATATAAAAATTAAGGTTCGACTGTATTGCTATTAATTATTCAAAGGCTTATTTTAAGTAAAGCATAAATACAATCTACAACATTATTAGCCTAATAACGGATTTAACTTGGAAAGTATAAGATGATACAACCAGATTCAAAAAAAGACCATAAAATCACAACAAGTTTAAAGGATTTATATATAAAAGCATTACGGCCAGTCTGTGCTACACAAGATAATTTTGTTGTGCCAAGGTGGGCTGCACACTATTTCCTGAGCTGTTGTGCCCACTGAATAATGGCTAAAAAGGTAACAAGATGCACATGGGCACAACAACAGAAACTGCGCACGAGCACAACGCTAAGCCTGTATTTCCAGAATTATAGATTCTGTCTGTGTGCATGACGTTGATCCCATGTGTACATAACGGCAGAATTGCTCATAAGCATATCATTATCAATATTTGTGCATAATAATAAAATCTGACCGTGAGCATAATGAGCTGATCGTATGGGCACAAATTGGTTTGTTCATTGAGGATTGTGTGGAATATGTACACATTTATCCACTATATTGATCTCCATTTCATCTGATTCTCAATTAAAGTACAGCTGACATAAATAGACATTTCACTACTAAATGATATATGCTAATTCATACTAATATAAATTTTCTACCAAGCTTCTATCCTAGCAACTTATAGTTAAAGACCAATCAACATACATACTGTGGATTTAATCACACCATTATGATCAAGGACCCATGAATTCTATGAATACACCGATTGGTTACTATCAAGATTTATGTCTGACAAAGAATATTATTGGCTATGTATAGACCTAGGAATGCTTACCTAATCTCTCCGATGAAAGCTATATAAAGAGGACATTTATATATTACAAAAGTCCTCAAGTAGAATTTAACTTGATAATAAAACCCTAATGTTATCTAGTCGAATTCCTATTGTTTTTTTATACTTTTTTCCGTGAATAGCTTTGTCTGTTCCACACATTGTGCTAATCTCAAAATTCCATTGCATATTTTACTGGAATAATGGGTTTTTAAATTACATTTGCTTTTACTGCATTACAGTAATATAGATTATAAACAATACAATTCAATGCGTTGTTGATGTAGAGCAATACATGCAAGGGCCAATATATTTACGATTATCATCATTTGTAAATATGTTTATAGCTATAATGTTTACAGCAACAATGATTTTTGCTCGAGCATAAACTTAAATACCATTTACTGCTTAAATTTATATGCAAGCCAAATCTAAGATGATTATATATGTTACTTTATCACACATAAAATTTAAACAAATTAACCTTCTTTAAACTTACTATTTTAGTTTGCGATTGTCAGCTGTAAAAATATTTGTTTTCAAGTATATCTACGATCAAAACTATGGTTATTAGACAAGACAGTAAATTAATTATGTAGGTTTTTGCCTATTATTTATGTTAAATCTCATTTCAATCCCATATTGAACCTGACATCCAAATGGAATTGAAATGGTATAAATACTTTTAGAATCCAGGACCTGATGGCTCCTGGCTTCCTTTTTTAACTTAATAATAAAGACCCTACGTTCTCCGTGATATAATCGCTTGTAGTCTTTATTTTATTTGTATTGGAAATAATCGTTATCTACATATAACTCTCAAATTATTCTTTTTTTTGTTTCTATATCATTTGAAATTTTATCACTATTCTGGAACATTTCGTGGGTTTGTAGCCAGTTCTAGCTTTTTATTCAATAGATATACGTAAATATCATTGCCTTCAATTTGATTTGGTAATCAAGAAATATGTCCAACAATACAGTAGTAAATAATGATGTTTGATCTTAGAATGCGGTTACTAAATGATAATATCAGTCTCTAATATACCGACTGCTATCTATATTAAGAATATTACTGTATTCCCTTGTGTTAGCATGCGTATTCAGATAAAAGAAAAAAATACCAGCTTCATAGTCTGGTATGCTTTATCAAACGGTGAATATATCCTTGACATATTAAAACAAAAAGAGAGAAACAACGCACGTAGAAAAAGGATTTTCAAGGCTTTACATTATTTAGCGCAATTAAAATGTTGTAAATGTATGTAATAAAGAAAGATAAGTACGTGAGAATTGGTCAATCTTTATTAAATATCAAAAAACGAGATGGGGAAATCAAATGAAGGGTGAATGTCTACTGCTATTTATATTTGATTTAAGGATTGCTTACAAACCTGTCTATAACAGTGTTCTCATACTAAAATTTAGTGTCAATCCTCACTTATGCTAATGTAATTATATTCAGATATAGATGATCAGTCTAAAGTCTTTAGTTGCTCTTGGCAACACTAATTATTAATATTCTTTACTTTCTATCTTTTATTGTAAGTCTAGATTATCAGAACTTAGCTTATGTGATTATCAGGGTAATCATTTACAGTGTTTATATGACACATACTGTATGCTAAATATGTTAAGGCATAGATTATTGTCATATTTAAACTACAATTTAAGGTACATTTATATATGCAAATACAATATAAAACACTGTTAAATTGCAATGTAAAAGCAGTATTACAGCGTATGGACCATAAACAAAGCAAAATAGGCAATAGCTGTTATCATAATAGAAACATACATTTTCCTACCAAAGAAACCGCCTGTCATATCATACATTCATTAAGAAATTGCAAAATCGAGCCCGCAAAGCGACGCCATAACTGAACATAGCAAGATCGAGCGGCTAAGTCTCTTATACTATGGTACAGTATATTCAAGTTTTAAATAAAAAGGCGTTTTTTTTAACTTTTATTGTATTTAACCACATATGGTCTGAAAATTCAGTTTTTGTAGCGGACATTTTCGGGACTCATTTTATCCTTACCAACACCCATGATTTTTATCAAAAAACAGAGAAATCAAATTTTGATACCAAAATCAACGTTTAAATATACTACATTGTGAGAGAAAATTGTAGCCATGACTAATACACATTTTATAAAAGCTTAATATTAAATGTTAAGTAATGAAACTTAGCATTTTAGGCCCAAAAATGGTTTTTGGATTAAAGGATTTTCATGTTATATTTTGCAATAAAAATATTTATTATTTTTTATTGGGCAAATAGAGCGCTAAATTCTGCACATGTGTATATTTTTTATTTTTATAATTGGTAGTGTAATTAACTCTAGATTTGCAAAGCCAAAAAAAAAAAAATTAAAAAATGTCAAAATTGGTGATCTGGACAAAAATAATTTTTGAAATTAATATTCCGCTTATAAGCTTTGTGAGTCTTAAAAATAAGAGATTTTATAATACTTGAGAACTTTTTGAAGAATTTACGATACTGTACCCATTTGATTTGAGCTTATTACTATAAATCTTTATAATACGTGTTAATATCGTGTGGTAGTTTATTTGATGGTAATATAGTCTTACTTTATAATTATTGCGCTAGAGGTAATTTACATTGAGTTTTAGTCTTATCTCTCCACCAATATCATAAAAATAAACATGGCCACCACTGAAACCTATTGCCGTCTTTTTATCCTCTTTGCTCCAAGCCAATTTATTCAATGCTTTACTCGAACCAACTTAAATACTTACAAATGGTTCCTTGGTATTTTCATACAAATTCCATAAACTAAATTGGCTGGTTCCATCTACAGTAATATCAAACATATCAGCAGCCCGCCTTGTGATAAATGTCAATCTAAAACCAGAAGCATCCCATCGTCATTGTTATGAGCTATGAAAAGCTTAATTTATAATAATAATACAACAATTAAATAAAAGACAAAATGATACTA
Organism: Mucor racemosus; assembly: GCA_027405735.1. Classification (NCBI taxonomy): domain Eukaryota; kingdom Fungi; phylum Mucoromycota; class Mucoromycetes; order Mucorales; family Mucoraceae; genus Mucor; species Mucor racemosus. The sequence continues at coordinate 251,329 of JAPEHQ010000007.1, forward strand.
ATAGAATATGGTGAGTATTCAACATCTAAGTACGTTTGATGAAGAATGCCTTTAAATCCTTTTAAAAATCCTGAGGGAAACACAACATCTTGGTTCTGTAATTTCTATCTATCAAAATGTTGCGATTTCCACTACACATTGAATGAACCATCATTTATCAACCTTGACCTCGATATATTTTGGATATCAGTTTTTTATCAGTTGTATTTTCTCGGATTTATTAATATTCAGTCATATTAAACGATGATTTGTAGCATTGCCACAAAAAAAGAATAAATGCTTCAAGAGCTTTCTGCATATCAAATTATGCAATTTAGTAACAATGATTGCATTTAATTATGCTTTTTGAACCTATTGATGTTAATCAGAATAATTAGTACTTTCATTCAAAAGTATTGCTTTATACATATATATTTATCCATTCAATAAACGACATTGCATTTATTACCTGTTATATCAATCAACCAACTTCATCTTGATTCGATACATTTGACAATTAAATGCCTAAATTACACTCGAGCCACCAAGTACCGCCACAAAAAAATCTCGTACAAGTAAATAAAGAATTACAATTTGGATCATTTTTTTGTGTTCATAGATCTGAGCTCTCTCTCTCATTCATAGATCTCTGCATGAACCATCATATATCTATCTATTCAATTTAGCTGAAATACATTGAACACCAACATCTTATTTGATAAAATGCCTTACATTATTGCGAGTTGACACAATTAATTTGATGTTAGTTCAGCATTAGCAGTTGAATCAGATAAATTTGAGATTAGATGACCCCTTTTAATAGTTTTGCATATGACGAGCTAATAACGGATCGTTATTATAGATACGCTACAGTACTCAAGAATGGTGAGTTAAATCACCAATTTTTCTGCTGGCAGATATCGACTTTAGACCAAATAAACATTAGTTATAGCGTAGATGATGGAAAAAATGATTAAATAATTTCGGATACTTTTTTTGTTCGAGAAAAATATTATAACACGCCCTAACATTAACAGTAAATAATTTATTTCCAAATAACAGTAGGAAAAACATGTACTTGCACCTACTACTCAATTTTAGTTTATGAAAAATATTGGTCTTTTTGTTGTAGTTTTAAACATAAATAAAAGATCTGAGGAAAGAGTAGGGAAGTAAAAAGGTTTTGTGTGTTACAAACAGAAATTTACAAAGGCATAAATATTTTTAGTGTTATCAAACGGGCTGTTGTCGTTGTTTCCATTTGGTCCCCGAAAGAAGAACATCGGCAAAACTCTTTCAAACCCCAAATTTCAAATTGATATATCTCGTCAATAAGATGATTCTGTTGAATCAGAGTAAATCACATCTGCTTTAAACCATTCAAATTATTTTCGTTATTAATTATATTGTGATTGATGTACTTTAGTAAATTAACTAAAAAACCTTGATCTCATCTGGGCTGCCTGACCTACACAAAATTTTTATTCTGCCCATCTGCGCAGATCATTATGCCCATAGGAAGTATAGTTCGGCCGTAGTGTTGGTATGTATATCATGAAATGTCAAAAGAGTCTTAAAAAATAATCTTGCCAGAACATTACCCTTTTATTAACAATACATCCAGAGGATGTATTTATATACTTTTCATTATAACTATTACACAGAATTACTATCTAAGAGCATTACACCAATTTACTAAGACGCATGTGAATCAACGTGGACACCTGTTGATTTACTATAATACCGAATATTGACTGCGACCTTGAATGTGCGACCTAGGATATGATATTGACATAACAATGACATTTAGTATTAACTACTAAATGTCATCTCGCGTTGAATTCAATGATCGACGTCGGATTTTAGTAATTGTTCCTGAATCTATAATTGTTGGATTTTTGACATATCAAGCTCAACGAAGTTAATGACATGAATATAAAAAAAATGCTGCTCAATTTAAAGAATATTTTTCAATCTACTACAAAAATGTCAAAAAAAATGAAAAAAAATAAAAGTGCTCAGAATTTTTTTTATCCTAAAATATCTTATAGAGTACTTCAAAACAAGTAAGCTTTATTATTAAAAAGTGTTATTATAACTTAATTTTTGGTAGAGATATGAAAATTCAAAGTTTTTGATTTTTAGCAGTGAAATACATCTAAAAATCTGAAACATTAGTACTGAAAAAGTTATACCAACTGCAAAAAATAGGATATTTCCGGATACTCATTTTTTGATTAAAGTTGAACGACTCAGGTATCTTGGTATATAACTTTTTCTTGGTGTTATTTAGTGATAAAAAAAGTTGAGCAGAGATGAAAAGTAAGACCTAGTTTTCAAGGGAAAAGCAGTGAATTTTATATTCCTGTTTTCGAATCTTTCATGAGGTATAAAATATTTTCAGGAATAGGAAGCATAATACGACTAAGTAGTATGTATTTTGCAGTATCTAATATATAATATATATACTAAAATGTTAAGACGTATGACTTAAGAATATTTCAATGCTGTTTGATTTATTGATCAAAACAACATTTCCGATACTACAAATACCAGAAGCTTTACATGAAACGCTTTTTTACGTTATACCTTCAACTTGGCATAATGAAGTTTCTAAATTCTTTGAAACTGGTAATGGTATTATTGATTAAAAAAAAAGAAGAAATTGTCTGTATCTCTTAATGTTATGTCATATGATGAATACAATTCACGGGAAAAACTGTGGTAATTAGAGCCACTTACTGATAGCAATAATTTCTGTTAGTATTGTGCGAAAAATGGCAACTAAATAATCAAAAATTATGCCTTTTCATATTAAATTTTTGCATTAACCACATATACTCAATTACTGAAATGAAAAACATCATATAAAATAATAAAATTACAAAAATAATCTTATGAATTGTCATAAATGTTAAAGATAATGAATTGGAAAGCAGTATGAAGTTAATTATTTTTTTGAGTATGATACTGGTCAATATTTAATTGTAAGCCGTGGAGTCTTGGCCCTGGATCTTTAAAACACTAATTTCAAAATTAAAGCATCAGATAGATAAAAAATCAATTCTATAATTTTGTCTTATGATATCGCAGACACATTTCTGTATTATATATTGAATTGATCTCTTGGATGTTAAAACTGACCACTTGACTAAACAAGAACGATGTTAAGCTTATCACGCATTTCTAAAAAAAGTACACAGCATCTCCCCATACTAGACGTTTCAAAGCATCTCAACTGTGCGTATAAATATTATGTTCCAAATTATTATTCAATGATAATCTTTGACATCAATTTTTTGCTTGTGATTGAACAAAAAGTAGTTGTGAAAACCACATAAAAGAAGCGAATTATAAAATTTAACTGGGATAATTTACTTTATTTAACAATTTACGAGAAAATAGAGAATATTTACATAATAATAAAATGGCAAGAGAAAAGCTTATTTCTTTTTTCTGCCCAAATTTAAAGCGTCACCAAGTCCAAAACCTTCGAGAATCTTGTTGAGACCAATACCTCCCAATAAGCTATTAATAATTGAACCAAGACCAAGACCATTCAAGATGTTACCAACGAGACCAAGTACACCGGTCAATAAAAGACCAACAGCCGAAAGAATTTGAAGCAAAGGACTTTGCAAAATGTTCCATAAAGGACTCAATTCCTTCTTGGCATGAGGCATTGATCTAATCTTCTTCTTTGCCCTATCAATAGTGGTACTAACTTCACCAGAGAGTTGAGCCAAAAGATCAGCCAAATGATATTCCTCAGGGGTAGCCTTTCTTGCTGAAGTCTTTGCTTGAGCTTGTTTAGCAATTCTTCCAGAAGGATCAAGACCACGGATAGCACCATTACATTCTTCAAGAATAGAAGAGGCTTGTTCAATTAAGGGCTTGACAGTATCAACCAGCTTTTCTTCGTCACGGTCCTTTTCAGATTTGGCTTCTTCTTCATCAATGATATCTGTAATATTCTTCAAAATAGGTTTGATCTTGTCCAAAGTGGTTTGAATGGATTGAGTCATTTGTTCAGTAATCTTGCGATATTCTTCTTCTTCTGCTTCTTCCTTGAGTTGTTCTTCAGTCTTCTTGTTATACATCTTTGCTTTACCAACAATATGACCTTCTTCATCAATAATGTTACCTTCATCATCAACAGGGAAACCAACCAATTTGTGAGCAGAACTCTTTTCAACTTCACCAATGACATTGTCATTTTCATCAACGACCTTGCCAGACCTTCTTACACGAGGAGAGTGTTCATCGACCATGGTATTAGGATTGAAAGGCTTTTGTTTTTCTTCAACTTTAATCATTTCAGCCTTGGCGACGATATGACCTTCATTATCAATGACATTACCATCGTCATCGACCTTGAAACCAACCAATTTGGGCGCAAGCTTCTTGTCAACAGAGCCAATAATGTTATCATCCATATCAACCACCTTTCCAGATCTCTTGACCTCAGGGGAGTTTTCATCAACAGCACTATTAGGATTGAAAGGCTTTTTTTCTTCTTCAACTTGAATCATTTCAGCAGTAGCAACGATATGACCATCATTATCAATGACATTGCCTTGAGGATCAACCTTGAAACCAGCAAACTTTTCAGCAAGTTTCCTGTCAATATTACCAACGACGTTATCATTCATATCAAGGATCCTGCCAGATCTCTTTACTTCAGGAGAGTCTTCGTTGACATTTTCATTAGGATTGAAAGGCTTCTTTTCTTCTTCTTCCTCGGGCTCCTTAATCATTTCAGCAGTTGCAACAATATGGCCTTCATTATCAATGACATTTCCTTTAGGATCCACCTTGAAACCAACAAGCTTAGCAGCAAGTTTCTTGTCGATAGTACCAACGACGTTATCATCCATATCAAGGATCTTGCCAGATTTCTTTACCTCGGGAGAATCTTCATCAACAGCTTCATTGGGGTTGAAAGGCTTCTTTTCCTCTTCCTTGGGTTCTTCTTCCTCAGGTTCAGGCTTAATCATTTCAGCTCTACCAACAATATGACCTTCATCATTGATAACATTGCCATCTTCATCCACCTTCATACCAGCAAGCTTAGCAGCAACACGTTTATCAATATAGCCAACAAGATTATCATCCATGTCAAAGACCTTTCCAGATTTTCGAACCTCAGGAGAGTCAGCATTAATCATTTCATTAGGATTAAATGGTTTCTCCTCATCTTCTTCAGTCTTGTAAAGATCAGCCTTAGCAACTATATGACCATCATTATTGATAACATTTCCGTCTTTATCAACCTTAAAACCCGCAAACTTGGGAGCCTGCTCTTTATCAATAGTGCCAACAATATTATCTTCCATGTCTACAATTTTGCCAGATTTACGAACTTCTGGAGAATCTTCATTAACATTTTCATTAGGATTAAAAGGCTTCTCTTCTTCTTTTTCAGGTTCTTCGACAGGAGGTTTGTACAATTCAGCCTTGGCGACGATATGACCATCATTATTGATAACATTTCCATCTTTATCAACCTTGAAACCAGCCAATTTAGGAGCCATCCCCTTGTCAACAGTACCAATGACGTTATCTTCCATGTCAACGACCTTGCCAGATTTACGAACTTCAGGAGAATTTTCATCTACCAAATCATAAGGATTGAAAGGTTTCTTTTCTTCTTCTTCTTCTTCTCCTTCTTCTCCTTCATTGCCTTCTGCTTCTTTATCATTAACTTCAAGATCTTCAGCTGCATTCTGTACATCTTGCTTGATATCCTTATTTTCGGCATCTTTAGCAGCGTCTTCAACGTCACCAGCATTTTCCTCGGCACCTTCCTTGGTACCTGCAGCAGCCTCTTCAACATCACCAGCATTTTCCTCGGCACCTTCCTTGGTATCTGCAGCGGCTTCTTCAACATCACTAGCATTTTCCTCGGCGCCTTCCTTGGTATCTGCAGCAGCCTCTTCAACATCACTAGCATTTTCCTCGGCGCCTTCCTTGGTATCTGCAGTGGCTTCTTCAACATCACTAGCATTTTCCTCGGCACCTTCCTTGGTATCTGCAGTGGCTTCTTCAACATCACTAGCATTTTCCTCGGCACCTTCCTTGGCATCTGCAGCGGCTTCTTCAACGTCACCAGCATTTTCCTCGGCGCCTTCCTTGGTATCTGCAGCAGCCTCTTCAACATCACTAGCATTTTCCTCGGCGCCTTCCTTGGTATCTGCAGCGGCTTCTTCAACATCACTAGCATTTTCCTCGGCACCTTCCTTGGTATCTGCAGCGGCTTCTTCAACATCACTAGCATTTTCCTCGGCACCTTCCTTGGTATCTGCAGCGGCTTCTTCAACATCACTAGCATTTTCCTCGGCACCTTCCTTGGTATCTGCAGCAGCTTCTTCAACGTCACTAGCATTTTCCTCGGCACCTTCCTTGGTATCTGCAGCAGCTTCTTCAACATCGCCAGCACTTTCCTCGGCACCTTCCTTGGTATCTGCAGCTTGTTCCTCGGTATCACTAGCAGCTTCTTCAGCTGACCTCTTTAAATCATCAGCTTGTTCTTCAGCATCGCCTGCAATGTCTTCTGTGCCCTTCTTCAAATCATCGGCAGTATCATTAACATTACTTGTTGCATCCTCTGCCTTTTCTTCAACATCACTGGCATTTTCTTTGACAGAAGCCTTAGTATCGCCTTCATCGATATTATCAATATCTTTTTCATTGACATTACCAGCAGGTGCGCCTATTGAGTTTGAATCAGCCAAAATTACTAAATTAAGAAATCGAATTAATGTGAAAAAAATTACCTTCTTGATCGTCATTTGTAGCTTGTGCTTGATCAGCACCTTCATCATTAGATTCTTCATCCTCTTCATCATCATCACTGTCGTCTTGGATAGGTTCTACACGACCAATAAGTTTGCCCTTATCATTGTAGACTTCACCATTTTCACGGACCTTTTTGCCAGACATTCTTTTAACTTTGCCTTCAGCAATTTTACCGAGAACAGCACCTGATTTCTTGTCAACGACTAAACCAGCTTTATTGACTTTCTTTCCGACCATGAGACGATATAATTCTTCGAGTTCATCATCTTCATCTGACTCTTCTTCGTCGTCATCATCATCATCAGAAGCATCTTCTTCTTGTTCTTGTTCTTGTGCTTGTTCTTGTTCTTGTTCTTGTTCTTGTTCTTGTTCTTGTTTTGGATTACTTTCAGGTTGATCACCACTTTTTTCTTGATCTTGTGATTGTTGTTGATCTTTATTTTGAGCTTCTTGACCTTGAGCATCTTGTTCTTGAGAAGGTTGCTGTTGCTGCTCTTGTTGCTCTTGCTGTTGTTGTTGTTGCTGACCTTCAGCTCCATCTCCACCAGCAGCGGCACGGGCTGCAGCTGCAGCTGCTTCTTGTTGCTTTGCTTGTTGGTTTTTCATTGCTCTACTTGTTAAATATGGCACAATAAAAAATAGTTCGAGAATTTTAGTTATTCGTTTATTAATAAACTTGTAATGTATTATTTTATGTTAAAAAAAAAATCATAAAAAAAATCCTGAAAGAAGGATTCTTTTTATACAATGGAAAAAACATAGAAAATCCATGATCTCATGCGTAAATCATCGCCCAAAAAAGAAGATGCCAAAAAAGTAAAAAGTTTTTCCCGGATCATCCCATTTTAAAGTTCAATTTATTGTCGTTTATTGTCTATGCAAAACAGAAAACACACTAAATCGCCATGACGATATATTAACGTAAATTTCGATAATCGAAACCCAAAATTTCTTTTTAGGATCAACATAAAAAGAGGAAAAGAAGTATTCCCTTTTTCTTCTTAGTTTCTAATTATCATACAAACACAATTATGGCCTCCAGCATTGAAAAAAAAAGTAAAAAATCTGGTAATAATTCTACCAAGGAATCCAAAAAGGCATTGACTCAAGATATCCAAGATTTAGGTGAATCTGTTGAACCTACCTCAAAATCAAGAAAGTCCAAGAAGAACAAGACTCCATTGATTGGTGAACAAGTTGGTAATGATGTAACAGATGAGATCACTGAAGAAACAAAAAATGCTACTGAAGGTGTTTCCGATTCCATTAAAGACATTGCTCAAAAAGCTCAAGCCGAATTAGACGATGACAGCGATGATGATGCAGGCCCATTTGCCGGAAATACAGACGCAATGACTTTGATGAATGCTATTTCAGAATATAATCGTATATTGATGCAAAGACTTTCATCATTAGAAAGTGAAGCCAAGGAGCAAGATGAAGAAGTTAGTAAACAATCTGTCAAGGATACTGTTCATGATACATACAATGACATCAAAACTAAATATGACAAAAAAGAGGATGGTAAGGGTACTCATCATTCATTTGAACTTCCTATTGGTGATATGATGAAGAGTTATGGTAACTTTGATGCTACTCCATTAGATGACGACAAAGAGCAGGAAAAAAAGCAAAAAAGAGAAGAAGGAGAAGAAGAAGAAGAACAAAAGCCAGCTACTGATAAAAAAGACGAAGAATCTACTGTACATGATGGTGATGAGGGTGGAAAAATTAATATTGGAACTGGAGACAAGGATGATATCGTTGTCAAGGTAGAAGCAACTAAAACTGGAATTACATTTTGCATTCACATTCCTCGTAATTAATAATAATCTGCCATTTTTATCCCTCTCCTATCATTTTAATATAATATATATATGTATCTAATTAAATAAATAAAAAACTGTACGAATAATGATGTGATTTAGTAATGCGTTGGCAGCTACCACTAGTATCTTTTTCGTCGGCAACATAAATGCTATCCAATGAGCGGAATTTCATGAAATCACAATAGTTTGGAAATTACAATAGTGTTCTAAATCATTGTAATTCTGGTATTTTTGCCAAATCAAAAAATGTCATGTGTAACCGCACATGCCCAAAAATGATATTCATGTATCAAAGCTATTAAAACCATATTACGAAATGTTGAGAAAATCCTTTAAAAACTATACAATATGGAACAAAATTGATAGAAAATTATGAAGGGACCTGGTTTTTTATGGAATTATTTTGTATATATGTGATAGGTTTACATTTATTTATATATGTGTTTTTATATATATATATATATATTTATATATATATATTAATTAGTTGATTAAAAGGTTGTGGTTTTTAGTACATGTAGAAATAGTAATTTATGATAGTATTGTCAAAGTGACATCGCCCTTGGCCTTGGCTTTCAAATACAATTCTGCGTCAAGATTAAGATCAAGGCGCACTGAAGGCATACTGCTGTTTTTACCGCTTCTTTGTGGTGCTTGCTGTTGTTGTTGTTGCTGTGCTAGCAATGCTTGCCTTTGTTGCAACATTTCTTCTTGACGAGCCTTTTTCTTTTTTGATAAAGAGGTTTTCTTGGGCTTTTTCTCCTTTGTGGCTACTTGATTTTGCTGTTGTTGTTGTTGTTGTTCTTGGTCTGACATTGTAAATATAAAATTAAATATATAAAAGAAAAAGAAAAAGAAAAAGAAAATTCACAATAAATACCGAGTTACAGTAACAAAAAATCGGTTTTTATTTTAAGCTGAATTGTGATGTATAAATTATGTAACCACGGAAATATAGAAGAAGCTAAAATGTAATTTAAGGTTAATGATGAATTTTAAAATAAACAATGTGGATTATCCAATCCTAATCCAAATGGCGGGTAAAAATCATTTAGAATGATTCTAATGCGGTCATTCTGTTGTCATGTTGTTATAAAGGAATCTTATAAACTGATTGAATTCATCATCAACACTCTCTTTTCTTCTTTTTTTTTTCAAACAAAAAATCAGGAAAAATGCCACCAACTAAAGAAATGGATAAACAAGAGGGGAAAATTAGAGAAGTAACTGAATCTGACGATGAATCCTCCGCTAAATCAAAGAAATCATCGCAAAAGAAAGAAAAGACCAAAAAGCCCAAGAAGAAGAAGTCTTCTAAATCCAAGGGCCTTGGTTTAATCAAGAATGATCCAACAGAGGTATTATCAGGCTTAGGTGATGGTGTCATTGGCGGTGGTGGTCAGCAACAACAACAGCAGCAAGGAGGTGGTGGTGGTGGTGGTGGTGGACAACAGCCCCTGAGTTTGCGTCTTGACCTTAACTTGGAAGTTGAAATTACACTCAAAGCAAGAGTACATGGTGATGTAACCCTTGCTCTTTTGGCTTAATTCACTTGGTATTATATTATATTATCTGCCTTCTTTTCTTATATATACAATACGTTTTAAATAAATATATTCTTCTTTTGTAATAATTTAAACTATTTGTTTCGTTTCATTTTCCAGAATTATCATTAAATCAAGACAGAACAAATCAATCACAAGGTTATCTGTTAATTTTACCCCTAATTTAAAATCAGACATGTCGAAATAAGAAAAAATGTATAGGGTTATTCAAATTTATTTCAACAAAGAAAAAAAAAAAAAAAAAGATATAGTTAGATAATAGTAATATAGATAAATGTTTTATATAGTATATACAAAAGAAAAATAAATTAACGTAACAAGGCCAACGTAACATCACCATGTACTCTGGCTTTAAGTTCAATTTCGACCTCTAAATTGAGATCAAGACGAAGACTAAGAGGATGATCACTACCACTATTGCCACCGCCACCGCCACTAACTGCTCCATTAACTGCTCCACCTACTTGACCAGCAGTATCGGAAATGCCTTTTGTAAGGCCATTTTGTTTCTTGAGTTTAGCCAATTGCTTTGGTGTCAACTCTTCTTCGTCTGAGGTTTCTTCTTCGGAATCAGTCTCTTCCTCAGAATCAGTTTCTTCCTCAGAATCAGTTTCCTCTTCAGAATCAGTTTCTTCTTCACTAGAATCTTTATCAGAATCACCATCATCGGAAGCATCTTCATCGCTAGATTCTTCTTCAACCTTGGCGGGAGCCTTTTTTTGTGGAGGTTTTGCATTTTTCTTGCCATCTTGTGCCTTGGCTTCTTCGGGAGCACCATTCTTGGTAGCTTCAGCCTTTGGCTTTTGTTTACCTTCATCAGCTTTTGCCTTTGGAGGAGCGTCTTTGGTAGAAGTAGGAGTAGGAGTAGGGGCCATTTTGTTTTTGATAATTGATTGAAAAGAAGAAGAGCCCTTTTTTTTTTCTGTAAAACTATTATTTTAATTATTCTCGGATTCAAAATTCCAAAATATTGACATTATATAGACGTAATGGTATTATGATGAGTATAATGATCTGCACTAACTTTTTGTGGTATTTAAATAGAAGGATATGCCATCATTTTTTCTATTTTATTTTTCCCCTGATCTTTACCAAACCAATCATGTCAAACAGATGATCGCCGCATGAATACAGTAACCCAATTAGGGGCTCAAATGCTCCCCCTTTTTTGGGTTGGCATGACGACAAAAATGTCACCATTATTGTATCTATTTCTGTAAATTGAATTCTATTTGCACTAAAAAATTATTCTTTCCTTCGTTCTTTACACTATTTGTTGATCATGGAAGCAACAAAGACAATAAAGGAGAGCGTTGCTCCTACAAAAGCAACGACTTCTACTGATTCACCACCAGAAAAGAAGAATGTATCTGTGGATAAACCTAAAGCCACCAAAGAGACAAGCAGTGACCAAGACAAAAAGGAAAAGAAAAAGAAAAAGAAGAAGGTTACAGATGAAAGTAGCAGCTCTAGCTCATCAAGAAAAGACAAGAAAAAGAAGAAAAAGACCAAAAAGACTGATATAATCGATGAGGATGACGGTAAAAAAAAGGAACTGAAAAAGAAAAGAGTCGTGCCAGTTCAAAATACACAACAAGACATGGCAAAACAACAAGCAGAGACATTAAAAAAAACAGCAGCAAATATGAAAAAGCCAGAGCTAGCGTCCGATCCCAATGCTGGTGGCAATTCTGCTTTACGACTAAGACTTGATTTGAATCTGGATGTTGACATTAAACTGAAAGCAACTATTCGAGGTTCAGTCCAATTAACGTTACTATAAACCCCTTTTGTGTATATACTTGTTTAATTATCGTATTTATAAATTACTACTCTAATATCTAATAATCTTATTGTAAAAGCATAATAAAAAAAATCTCTTTTAGAAATGTATAAAAAAATAGCATCCCCTAAAATGGGGTATTAAATGCAAATGTATGAAAACAAAGAACTGACCATCCAGGCTATTATTCTGTAACACAAATGACTTCATATTTGTCGTACGTAACACTATTATAGATTTATTTCATTGTCCCTAAAACAGCAGAATTACAATGGGAAATTATTGTATTTCGAATACTAAAATTCTGGAATTCACTAAAAAATAAGTATTACCGTGTGATTTCTAACTTTATTCTTTGTGTATTATGTAGTACAAAAATCAATTTATTGTTATAAATTACCTGCGCATGATTTGCACTTATTTTACGTTTGACATGATTAAACAATGACGATCCATTATTGTTAACCATACCATATTAAATACATCAAAAATTCCTGGAGTAACAACAATAACAAACTTTAACGCTTAAAATCAGCTCACTTTTGCAAACAAAACAAAACATGAAAATGTTACTTTAAAACCCTTGGCAAACAAAGGCTATAAAAGTATAAAGCGCTTATTGACTTTGAAACTCATGAACAAAAATCCTTCTTTTACATTCTATATATATATATAAATATATATTTACAATACAAGTTTAATTTATATTCCATTGATTGTGTCATGCCAGTAGCTGGATACCTAACCAAAGATGTATTGTCGTTGGGAATGTGTTATGTCGAAATGACATATACTATATATCGTTTGAAATGATTTGTGCATATCAAAGTACCAGTAAATCTACTGTTTGTTTGTCACTAAATCGAAAATGGTCAATCACCTGATGCTTTTAGATCTGAAACGTTGAAGAATTGAATAGCATGAAAAAGCTAATTTAAAAAGGTCTTTTACTCCCGCCATATTGAGATGCTCTGTCATCAGTGAATGCTCACTTCTGGAACCAGCTCTTAGCTATATACGGTATATATATATATATATATGATTTATGCTCCAGACTGCTGAGGAGGTTCGCAATATTGTATTTGATAGTAAGCTCCAAAAAAGTCGCACTTCGGCTTGCGATTCCGTACAATCACATCTAAAACTATGACATATCGGATTCTCGCTAAAAAAAAAGTAAAGATTTATCTTCGTTATTGTCTGTGTTGAATAAACAATACTAGTTCACTGCTACGATACTTGGTGAAAGGGGAACTCAATCTTCTCTAGATAGGACCCAAAACCAAAACAATCAGATATATGCATATGCTTTCACATATTTACTTTTTTTAAACTATTTAAATGATTGATCCTTGTATTACTTTAGCTGATCTATGATTAAGCTTTGATTTTTTTTTGGCATCTTGAGTGCTTCTTCAAGATTTAGCAGATGAGTTGTGCTTTTTTTTCTTACATACTGCATTGTAGAGCAACTAAAACCTATTCCGCACTCGATTCCTTTTAGAACCTCTTCGAATGGTGAAAAATAGTCTTTTATGATTTCTTATAGTTATCTATAACTTTTATTCTTTAATTTGTCAATAAAAATTTTAAACTTTATTTGTTTAAATGTATTCTGGTAGCTTTTTTGTAGAAGCCCAATTAGGATGCATCGAATTTTTAAAAAACTAATTTTTCGATTTTCCAGTATTCAAAAACTGAGCATGTCATCTTTTCTTTAGTTAAGCATACACAAAGCAATTATATATATATATATATTAGCCATTGAAAAATGTATGCAAATAGGTCGCATTATTCTAATTATGCCAATTGATTTTATATCTTACAAAAGACTCAAAAACACGTAAAAAAACGCTGCTTTCCTTAAAAACTGCGTCCGACTTTTCATCCCTACGCAAATGTTTTTTTCAATAATTAATACCAAGAAAAAATTATATGCCAATGCACCTGAGATGCCCAGCTTTAATCCAAAAGTAAGTATCCAAAAATATCCTATTTTTTGCAGTTGGTATAATTTTTTCAGTGCTACTGTTTCAGATTTCTACACGTATTTCACTGCTAAAAATTAAAAACTTTGAGCCCTCACATCTCTATCAGAAATTAAGCTATAATAACACTTTCTAATAATAAAACTTACTTGTTTTAAAGCACTCTATAACATATCTTAGTATAAAAAAATTCTGGGCACTTTTATTTTTTTTTCATTTTTTTTCATTTTTTTGACATTTTTGTAGTAGATTTTAAAATATTCATTAAATTGAGCAGTATGTTTTTTACATCTATGTCATCAACCTCGTTGAGCTCTCTTGGACCTAATTTAGTTTCTTTCAAAATATTGATTTTTCGTGGAGATATCCACTAAAATGTGTACAAAGAGACACCTTCATTTCTAGCTTCCATTTTTCCCTTGTATACCCTCATCCCAAATTCTGAATCTGAAAAAAATTGAACAAAAATCTTGTTTTCTCTACGAAAAATGCAGTTAGAAGGATCAGCAATAGCTAGATCGATAGATAATTTTTTGTGCATAATTTCATTTAATTATATTTTAAATATTTTTATAAAATGTGATGTCTATCTTCAAAAAACCTCCAAAATTTCAATTGTATTTTACGCACAATTTAATGTAGAATGTTTGTCTAAATTTTATTTAGATGGATGCAGAGCTCAAAATTGTACAAAAACCATTTAATACGCTATTTCAACTTACTCTGCAGTTCACGAGCTATTAAACAATTTTGTTTTTTGAATCATTTTCTGATTGATTTGAAGATTAAAATTTGAAACTCAACCACCATAGGATGCAAGCTGTAATGTGAAACTATTATTTTGATTATCTCAACGAAGAATCCATATTTTTTGTTGAAACAAAAAAGGCAGAGTAACTTTCAGTTGGATCTGTGCTGAACTAAGATAATATCTCCCTACATAATAATAAATTAAATGTTTTCTTACGCAAAACTATTTATTTAGGATACTGCCTAAATATTGAGCTTAATTATGTAATATTAACAATGAGCACAGAAGGCATTGTTAATCGTAAGTTCTTAATAGGTTATCTGTACATGGGTTTCACATTGGTTCTTTCCGTTATAAAGAATATCCTCCCGCCTAATCAATTCTCAAAAAATATTTCATCTGCTTAACTTTGCTTCGTCTTTTTTGGAACTGGTTCTGGTCAATCCATTTCCATAAAAGCCTCCTACAACTGGTCTTTCAACTTATTATGAAATCAAAATTTAACTATCGAATGTTATATCCTATATCCGCGCCTTTAAAACATATAAATACCTGACCTTTATACTCATAGTTTGACATCCTCATCCTTTTTTTCTTATAAATATATTCAAATAATATATCTACTTCTAATTGCATTTTAGCTGATTATCTTTAAGTATATACAGTATATAAACAGAATGCTCTAATTGATGTATCACAAGTTTACCCAGATGTAGAAATCTAGGAACAACTATTGAAATCCAACATGGCATGACATTTAGTAACTCATACTAAATGTCATACATAACCACTAGCATTAACAGCGACCATCAGGAACCTTCAGGAACACTTGGCAACAATAAAACATAAGCAATCCTACATCTTATTCAAATGATACAATCACAGATTTCCAATTCCACAAATTCCATTGTATATGATTTGGGAACAAATCATATCAAGTACCTCAACACCCGGCAATTCATTAATAATATTAATAATCATATAACATATAACTATCTAGAAAAGATATAAATATGAAGCATCAATGAATTAATAAATGTATCTTTTAGCAGAGTATTTTTATATTAGTATCTTTTGATATAACAGATAATAAACGAGATAGTACTGTAACTAGAGCTGGTAAAACTGAGCCAATGGAAGTTACATACACAAACAACATTAACTTTAAGCATGAATTTGAGGAAATCGACTTTAACGATGATGAATTATCAACTGGGTTTGATGTCCTTATTGGTATTGATATTCTTCCAAACTTAAGTATCTATTTGAGTTGTTTAGCCTTTAAATGGCACTAAGGCCGAACTGTGCTGCACAAGATAATTTCGTTGTGCCCAGATGGGCTGCACACTATAGCCTGAGCTGTTTTGCAAACTGAATATGGCTAAAAAGATAACAAGATTCACACGGGCATAACAAAAGAAACGGCACACGAGCACAATACTAAGCCTGTATGTACATATTTAGATTCTGTCCATGTGCATGACGTTGATCCCATGTGTACATAATAGTAGAATTGCCTATAGAGAAACGTCAAAAAAACTAAAACCTTTATCTATATTTTTACTATTAAACTTAGTTATAGCAATAATTATATTAATCATAATTTAAACATAAAAATAAATTAATTTTTTTTTTGTAATTAATATTTGCGAAATAAATAAGATCATTATATATTAACTTTTTGTTTTCAAAACATTTAAAAATTTATTATTTTATGAAATATTCTTTCCAAATTCATTTCATTTCAGTGTCAGAATATTCCACAATTTTCTTTTCTTTAAAAAAATTGATTAAAAAAAGCACCTCGTAAGTTTTTTTACAACTTACAAGTTTAGTTTTTTTTATATGCTTTTGAATATCTACATTATTTGATAGTATATTATATTTTATAGTTTTAATATATTTTATGTTTTACACATTACTCATAAGCATATCATTATCAATATTTGTGCATAATAATAAAATCTGACCATGATGAGTATAATGAGCCAATTGTGTGGACAAAAATTGGTTTGTCCATGAGCATAGTGCTATTCTCAAAATTCCATTGCATATTTTACTGGGATAATGGGTTTTTAAATTACATTTGATTTTACTGCATTAATATAGATTATAGACAATACAATTCAATGTGTTGTTGATGTAGAGTAATACATGCAAGGTGTCGTATATTTTCAGGATTGATAAATATTACTTAAAAAAGAATACAATTATAAAAGAATGAGTAATTAATCAGTTCTTCAACTGTATAATAAAAACAAGATATCGTTTATTTAGATGTAAAAGTATGGCCATTTATATTGATTAGACATTGAGATCCTGAGATGTAATTTAAGGCACTATTGAACTATTGGATCTGTTTGATAGTAATCTATGGATTGAAATGGATCAATCATAATTTAACCGTTCTTGCAGAGCTTGTGAGTTGTCTTGTTTCAATGCTGCGCTAAATATGCTTGGATGTTGATTTGATAACTACTTGATTGGTTAACTGCTGGGATGAAATAATGTGGTGTCATAATTGAGGTCCAAGCGTTCTTGGTAATTACTGGATTAAACTTGGTACGCTAGGAGTTTCTTATATCCGATATCAAGACTTGCACTTCAATACATGTCGTAGTCAATAGATTGTAAGATGTATTGATACTGTAGAAGGTGATAATGTATGATACTAGTAGGTGGAATACAACACAAGGGCCAATACATTTATGATTATCATCATTTGTAAATATGTTTATAGCTATAATATCTGCAGCAGCAACAATGGTTTTTGCTCGAGCATAAACTTAAATAACATTTACTGCTTAAATTTATATGCAAGCCAAATCTAAGATTATATATGTTACTTTATCGCACATAAAATTTAAACAAATTAACCTTCTTTAAACTTACTATTTTGGTTTGCGATTGTCAGTGATTTATCAAAATATGTTTAGGTTAAATAAAAATTAGAAATTTATTCAAGTAAAGAGATATCGTTTATTGGAATGAAATTAATAGGGTTTATATACTATTTGATTTGGGGAATTAATGGTGTGGTAAAGTAGTTTAGATGTTATTTAATAGTAATGTGTCATGTTGGTATATCATGTTGGAATATCGCACTGGCGTATTATGCTTTTGTACCATGCTTCTATACCATGCTTTTAGGAGCATTGTATAGTTAATATTTAATTAAGGAACTTCCGGTTCCGGATCTGTTATTGTTTACTTTTTTGGATTTGACATGATCCGGTTTAAGAATGATACATCAGTCAGCTGTAAAAATATTTGTTTTCAAGTATAGCTACGATTAAAACTATGGTTATTAGACAAGACAGTAAATTATTCTTTTTTTTTGTTTCTATATCATTTGAAATTTTATCACTATTCTAGAACATTTTGTGGGTTTGTAGCCAGCTCTAGCTTTTTATTGAGTAGATATAAATATCATTGCCTTCGATTTGATCTGGTAATCAAAACATATGTCCAACAATACAGTAGTAAATAATGATATTTGACCTTAGAATGTGGTTAAATGATAATATCAGTCTGTAATATATCGACTGCTACCTATATTAAAAATATTAGTCTCTTACGTTAACATGCGTATTCAGGTAAAAGAAAAGAATACCAGCTTGATAGTCTGATAGTCTGATATGCCATATGCCTTATCAAATAGTGAATAATATTATTGTTATGTCAATACTCATCCTATGTCTCACATCCAAGGTCACAGTCTATAATTAGTGTTACAGTAAATCAATGTAGATTATTGACTTACATCATATTCTTAGATAGTAAAACCCTAGTAATAGTTATAATTAATGTATATAAATACATCCAAAGGATGTATTGTTAATAAAAGTGTAATATTCTGGCAAGATTATTTATATAGACTCTTTTGACATTTCAAATATATTCTTGGAATAATATAAAAACAAAAAAAGAGGAACGACACACGTAGAAAAAGGATTTTCAAGGCTTTACATTATTTAGCGCAATTAAAATCCTGCTAAATTGCACATTTCAGCCAATGTAAAAGCAGTATTACAGCGTATAAACCATAAATTTAACAAAATAGGCAATACTGTATCGGCTGCTATCATAGAAACATTCATTTTTCTATTAAAAAAACCGTCTGTCATATCATACATTCATTATAAAATTGCAAAAGCCAGCCCGCAGAGCGATGCCGTAATGGAGCATAGCAAGATTGAACGGCTAAGTCTCTTAATACTATGGTACAGTATATTCAAGTTTTAAATAAAAAGGCGTTTTTTTTTTACTTTTCTTATATTTAACCACATACGGTCTGAAAATTCAGTTTTTGTAGCGGACATTTTCGGGACTCATTTTATCCTTACCAACACCCATGATTTTGATCAAAAAACAGAAAAATCAAATTTTGATACCAAAATCAACGTTTAAATGTACTACAATGTGAGAGAAAATTGTAGCCATAACTAATACACATTTTATAAAAGCTTAATATTAAAAGTTAAGTAATCAAACTTTGTTATTTCGCCCCAAAAACGGATTTTTGGTTAAAGGATTTTCATGTAATATTTTGCAATAAAAAGGTTTGTTATTTTTTATTGAGCAAATAGAGCGCTAAATTCTGTATATGTGTATATTTTTTGTTTTTATAATTGGTAGTATAATTAACTCTAAATTTGCAAAACCAGAAAAAAAAATTTAAAAATGTCAAAATTGATGATCTGGGCAAGAATAATTTTTGAAATTAATATTCCGCTTATAAGCCTTGGAAGTCTTAAAAATAAGAGATTTTATAATACTGGAAAACTTTTTCAAGAATTTTCGATGCTGTACCCATTTGATTCAAGCTTATTACTATAAATCTTTATAAATATTAATATTGTGTGTTAGTTGATTTGATGATAATATAGTCTTAATTTATAACTATTGCGCTAGAGATGATTTACTGTACATTATGTTTTAGTTTTGCCTCCTCTCCAATATTATAAACATAAACATGGCCATCACTGGAACCTATTGCCGTTTTTTTACCTCCTTTGTCCCAAGCCAATTTATTCAATGCTTTACCAGAACCAACTTAAGTAGGACTTACAAATGATTTCTCGGTATTTTCATTCAAATATCATAAAATAAATTGACTGGTTCCATCTGCAGTAGTATCAAACATATCATCAGCCCGCCTTATGATAAATGCTAATCTAAAATCAGAAGCATCCCATTGTCATTGTGATAAGCTATGAAAAGGTTAACTTTTAATAATAATACAGCAATTAAATAAAAAACAAGATAATGCTAACAAAATATGTGAGTATTCAACATCTAAGTAAGTTTTTTAATGATGATATCTGTTTTGGAATCCTTTTAAAAGTTCTGAGGCAAATGCAAAATCTTGGTCCCGTAATTTCTATCCATCAAAATGTTACGATTTTCACTACTACACAATGAAGGCGCCTTTTATCAACCTTGACCTCGATGTACGTTGAATATCAGTTTTTCACCAATTGTATTGTTCTTGTTTCATTAAAATTCGGTCATATTGAATGATGGTTGGCAGCATTGCCAAAAAAAAAAAAAATGCTTCAAGAGTTTTCTGCATATGAAACTATGCGATTTAGTAGCAATGATTGCGCTTAACTATGCTTTTTGAACCTATTGGTGTTAGTCAGAATAATTAATACTTTCATTCAAAGTAGGCTTTGCTTTATTATACATTTACCCATTCAATAAATGACATTGCATTTATTATCCGTTATATCAATAAACCAACTTTACCTTGATCCGATACATTTGACGATTAAATGCCTAAATTAGACTTAAGCCACCAGATACTGCCACAAAAAAATCTCGTACAAGTTGACGAAGCATCGTAATCTGGATTATTTTTTTTTGTGTTAATAGATATGAGCTCACTTACACATTCATAGGTCATCTCTGTATAAACCATATCTCTATCTGTTCAATTTAACAGAAATACATTGAACGCCAACATCTTACTTGATGATAAAACGCCCTACTTTATTGCGAGTCAACACATCTAATTTGATGCTATTTTAGCATCAGCAGTTGATTTAGACAAATTTGAGATTAGATAACCCCTTTTGTTATGTCAATACTCATCATAGGTCTCACATCCAAGATCTCAGTCTATAATTGGTGTTATAGTAAATCAATGCAGGTCATTGATTTACATCATATTCTTAGATAGTAAAACCTTAATAGTAGTTATAATTAATGAGTATAAATACATCCAAAGGATGTATTGATAAAGCAAGAAGCTCAAAATGAGCCTTAAATAATGGAAAAATTAATTGGTTTATCAAAAGAATAAACATAAGGATATTGCATGAATACAATTAATAAATCATGCTTCTATTATTTAATAATAATGTGATAATAGATGTATGAAATGCAACATTGTCTGATTTTCATATTAAACATCATGGTTTGACATATGTTCTAAACTAGTAATTCGGTTATATCCCTAATTCTGATGGATCACTGACAGTTACGGTGCAACCCCCAGATACGTACAGTAAATCAGAGCTAATATAATAGAGTAAAAATATAGACTTATTGTACTCGCTATCCATTTTTTGAACATAAAGAAGGATTTAAACTATATATATCTTTTTAAAGTTTCTTTGTTTACATTTTAATACACAGTTATTAGCACAAACTGTAATCGAATTGACAAACATTTAGCTTATTAACGTTGAATTATAAATCAGTTGTAAAAAATTAAGCATCTAAATTGAGAAATGAAGACTTAATTTTTGTACTCACAAGATAGATACAATTAAAACTATTCTGCCTTTTTTATTTCAACAAAAAATATTGAGTTTCAAAATTTAATCTTCAAATCGATCAGAAAATGATTCAAAAAAACAAAATGGTTTAATAGCTCGTGAACTGCAGAGTAAGTTGAAATAGCGTATTAAATGGTTTTTGTACAATTTCAAACTCTGCATCCATCTAAATAAAATTTAGACAAACATTCTACATTAAATTGTGCGTAAAATACAATTGAAATTTTGGAGGTTTTTTGAATATACACATCATATTTTATAAACATATTTAAAATATAATTAACTGAAATTATGTATAAAAAAATTATCTATCCATCTAGCTATTGCTGAGCCTTTTAGTTGCATTTTTTGTAGAGAAAACAAGATTTTTGTTCAATTTTTTTTCAGATTCAAAATTTGGGATGAGGGTGTACAAGGGAAAAATAGAAGCTAGAAATGAAAGTGTCTCTTTGTACACATTTTAGTGGATATCTCTACGAAAAATCAATATTTTGAAAAAAACTAAATTAGGTCCAAGAGAGCTCAACGAGGTTGATGACATAGATGTAAAAAACATACTGCTCAATTTAATGAATATTTTAAAATCTACTACAAAAATGTCAAAAAAATGAAAAAAAATGAAAAAAAAATAAAAGTGCCCAGAATTTTTTTATACTAAGATATGTTATAGAGTGCTTTAAAACAAGTAAGTTTTATTATTAGAAAGTGTTATTATAGCTTAATTTTTGGTAGAGATATGAGGGCTCAAAGTTTTTAATTTTTAGCGGTGAAATACGAGTAGAAATCTGAAACAGTAGCACTGAAAAAATTATACTAACTGCAAAAAATAGGATATTTTTGGATACTTACTTTTGGATTAAAGTTGGGCATCTCAGGTGCATTGGCATATAATTTTTTCTTGGTATTAATTATTGAAAAAAACATTTGCGTAGGGATGAAAAGTCGGACGCAGTTTTTAAGGAGAGCAGTGTTTTTTACGTGTTTTTGGGTCTTTTGTAAAATATAAAATCAATTGAAGCACATTTAGAATAATGCGACCTATTTGTATATATTTTTTAACTTCTAGGCTACTAAAAATTGCAAGTTCTACTTTTAGAATGTATAAATTTTTCACATATTTAAAATGGTTTATCTGTGCACGTTAATGTTTTATAATACATAGTAGTGTCCGTAATGTTATTATGACTGAATAGCAAATCCTTATTAAATTTGATTAATTGTACTTATAATTTGTATCAGAAGCACTCAAACTCTTCAATACTTCTTAACCTTGACATCTCTCATTTGCTTTCGGTGTTTTTTCCTTACATATACAGATTTCTTCTGCATAAATTGATCTGGCCAACTATATGAAAACATTTTCCCTAAACACATTAGATCATGTTGATCATCTTACAATATTTTTGCATCATGATTTTCGTAAACTATTTTTCTCGAGGAGTATATACATATAATATGGGGAGATGAGCATAAATGTACCGATTTTTTGTTTTATTTATTGAGTTATTCTTAAAATAAGAGCCTTTATGTAGTTAACAGATATCGATTATTAACAAGTAAAGTTACATTTGAATGTTGTTGCCCCACGAATCAAGAACAATGGTAACCTTTACTGTCATTTCATAGATAAACCACCTGTGGTAGTACCATTAGTAGAAGATATATTCTGTTTATGCCATGTAACTTTTTCTAATATGCTTACTTATACCTAGTATAAGTAATTGCGTTTTTTTTTAGTTCGTTGAGATTAGACGCAGATGGAATATACGAATATGCTCAACACGGCGAAGTATTTCCTTCAAACTTTGCACCAACAACGATAGACATGGAATTCTTGGAATCTATTGTTGTGCACACATTTCTGTGTTTATTCCTTGAGTTCAGGTTATGGTGCAGTTTGGTATGATAAATTTTATTTTGCTGTGTAATATGCTACAAAGCCCAATTAATATTGTGGAATGTGGGACTAGTGTGTCACTTTGATTTGGTTGAAAATATACTATGAATATATAGTATATTCACTTTATATTAGTCATAATATTAGAGAAATTTGGATATAAGAGATGTTTCCATCTTGTGAAAAACTTCTTTAGTTTATTTTTCTTTAAATATTTTTTTACTCTTAGCAGTTCAACAAAAACGATGTTGTCAAGTAAAATCTTTATTACGGCTTCAATGCTAATTATCGGTATGGTATCAGCATGTACAGGCCCATCACACAAGCATCAAGTAAGATTCTTTACAGATGTAGATGGAAAGGGTGACGTTTGGACAACCACTTTTGAAATGTGTGGAAACTCGCCATCAGACTGTATGAATGTTCCTAATGAATACAACGACAGATTCAGTAGCTTCACTGTGTTAGCAGGATCAAGATTGAATTGCAAGATATATGAACATGCTGATTGTACGGGGAATGCAAGAACATTAGATAGACAAGCAGGAGAAGGCCCTGAAAACTTTTCTCTTGACATGAATGACAAAATGACTTCCTACTACTGCAAGTTGCAACAAGATGTTCCTAATAAATAAAAACGTCTCTTTCAAGAAATGGTACAACACAAATATGATAGATAATAGATAAATAAAATTCTTTAGTTTTAGTGTGATCTTTCATTTTATAACAGTTTTCTTTATTTTCATTAAATGATTTAGTATATATTTTAGCTTTGAGATCGATATAATCTTGTAGTGGAACGCAATGCTTAAATAAGATATAACATTGTGATATTTAACTGTTTTTGCTCAAATACAAGGGTACTGCTTCTACAGTCGTTTGTGAATAAATTTGCGTACCTTTTTTGTTCTTTTGCGTACAAATATTTTAAACTTGCGCACGCTCCCCCCTCAATATTTTTACGCATGATAAAATATTTGTACGCAAAAAAATAAAAAAGGTACGCAAACTTATTCGGAAGCTACTGTAAATTCTAAACGTAGGATCAGATTATGGATTTTATATGTAAAGAGTGTTATGTGTGTTATGTTCAGAAACATGTTTGGAATACTAGCACGAGATGTACTATATATCTCTCATTTTACCAAACATATTTAACCAATGATCATCAGGTACATCCTTTGGTATAAATATAGGATAAGGTTAATGCATATAACCTTAATTCAAGGATTGCAGTTATTATCGGCTATTATATTTCATAGATGTAGCATAACATGAGCAATTTTTACATGCAATAAATAATTTTACTGATTTGATATACAAGCAATGTTTATATGGAAACGATCTCATTAGTTTCATATTACAATGTCTGTGCGACATTTCCGTATTTTACCACGGCAAAGTTGCTGACTTTTTGATGATGAGTCACTTTGGGCAGATCTGGCCCTTAAAAGATTGGCAGAAAATCAAATGTATATTTAGTAGTTTGTTCTTAAAAGAAATGAAAAATTTAAAACTAATCAGTTTTATATGTATGTTTAATATACAGCAAATTTAATGCCTAGCTTAATATTAGAAATTTATTCCGGTAAAACGATTATTTAAAGATCTTGTAACAGATCTAAAATTCGATAGCTTGTATTTTCTACAGCCACATATTTTTTTAAATTAAAGTTGATTATAATGTGGTCGATGTGTAATGAGTGAAAAAAAGATACTGAACATGATTAGGTTAGATTTGCATATATCGATTGACTTCCCCGCTCTCAACTTTAGAAATGCACAGTTTTTTTAGGGAAGAACGGCTTCGCGCTGTACAACAACAATATCCGAGGTTAACTGCGATTACTTTTCCTTGATTTTGACTCACGTGGAGTGATATTATTACAATTGATCGTTTCATCTGCACCAATGAAATAGTTATAATCCAGCGTCATTTTACAAATTGATAATTTTTTTTTTCGGTTTCGCATTTATTTTTTTCTAAAACTACAATTTTGAAATTAACATTTTTTTTTTTTTCTTTTAGCATTTTTGTTTTTAATCAATTTTTTGTTTTGTATATGACATGGCACATAAATCAAATGCAAAAAGAAAAAGCCAAAATAACAATCCCAAGGCAAAAGAGAAAGCAACGACACCACATGATGACATTGAATCCCTTCAAATAACATTTTACGAAATTGAATCATGGATTGAAAAGACCACTCCAGTTTTAACTCGTATGACAAAAGAGCTAGAGAAAGCTTCTGGCCATTTTGATAAGCGTCGTAAAGAAAATCAAAAAGCAGTTTTGACTGAAGATCCACAGCAGCATCAGAAATTTATAGATACGAAAAATTTAGAGCAGCAATTACTTCAATTTCAACAGCAACAACAACAGCAACCGTTACCATGGAAACGTAATTTGTTGAGCAATA
Source organism: Mucor racemosus (assembly GCA_027405735.1). Lineage (NCBI taxonomy): Eukaryota > Fungi > Mucoromycota > Mucoromycetes > Mucorales > Mucoraceae > Mucor > Mucor racemosus. Next base: position 277,124 of record JAPEHQ010000007.1, read on the forward strand.
ACGCTGAGAATACGGGTTTTTCTTCAACTTCTTCTTCAACTAATCCAACTAATGATAACTCAATGCAATGGCTTTTATCTTTCCAGCCAGGCAATTTGTTAAGACTTGATACCAATATTACTAGTGTAGAGCAATTGATTCAAGCTGTACAAAAAATTAGATTGTTACAATCAGAAGAAGCTGGACCTTCCAATTCAACTAGTACAACATCCACCACGCCTGCTCTTCCTGAGGATGAAGATATGGCATTAGAACTACTATGCTCATCTCCATCTAGTTCATCAACGGATCAAACACCAGATGCCTATGTAGAATATTGGCAATATGCATTGGGTAGACGTCCAAAGATTTGCTTAGAAAACTACAAACATTGTCGAATGAATTTGAATGGCCTTACAAAAGATATATCACCTACAGCACTCAATTATATTGGACAGGTATTTTGGGATTGTTTACACCCAAAGTTTTCCTCTGATTGGAATTCTTTTTGGGATCGATCAGGCGACACTAAACGGAATCAAGTTTGTATTGACTCTGGCTTGGCTATGGTTTTTTTGCATGTAATGCGGCATGACAAGGATATATGTGAAAATTCACAAGAAATTGCTGGATTTTATTACGACCGAGCAAGAGAGGAATTAATGGAATTTTTTGATGAACCACCAGATTGTTCCACTATTGAAGCATTACTGAATTTATCAATGTTTTGTATAGTTTGTAAACGATATTCTCAAGCCAAAATCTACGTTGGCCTCTGTCTACATATGGTTATGGAATGTGGCATTCATAAGGCTTCCAACTTGCCAAGTAATGATTTAATCTTACGGAAAAAGTATTTAAAATTACTGCTAATCTTGTATTATAACGATTCCACCTTATCTGTATATGTTGGAGATTCTGCTTCTATTAGCGACACCGAGTTTGATATCGATTTCTACGAAATCATCTCACTAAACAATACTTTATTCGATTTAAACAAGAGCAAAGATATCAAAGACAAAATAGATTTTGACAATGGCAAAACCATAGTAAAGGAATCTTATTTTGTGCATACAGTTGAATTGGTTCGGTTAATGAAAAAAACAAATCAATTGATTGAGCGAGGCGCCACAGTAAAGCAATTACTAGCACAAGAGAAGTTTTTGGAGCAATGGTATAAACGATTACCTGATATTTTTAGACCTCAAAACTACAATTATGAGCAGCTGGAACAGCTTAAATTAAAACAGGGGAAAGAGAAAGATCTTACAACGCCAATGGATGCAAAGGCATTACAAGCACAAGCTGCTTTGTTACTCAAAATACAGTACGACTCACAATGGATTATCTTACATAAGGCAATTCTCAACAGTATTCGGCGATCTACAACGACTGGCTCATCGCCTTCTCTTTCTGGGCAAGAACGTAGATCAAGTACCATATGTTCGACTTCAGCAGACAGCATTGTTAAAATTTCAGAGGTCATTACTCGTTGCTTTGGGTGGTGTGTATGTCAACAAATTATCACATGCCTATATCACGCATCTACTGTATATTGTGGAAATGCATTGATAAAAGATGATTTACAACTGAAGCATAGAGCCAAGATTATGATTCATAGAATTATGCGCATTCTGGAGGCTTGTAGGATTATTTATGCTGGATTTCCTGACGATATGACTGATTGTCTATGCGAATTTTTGAAAAATCATGGAATGCACAATAGTTTAGAATGTTCTTGTAAATCAGGCGAAGAAACTTCCCCTCCAGATTTGGCTATGGCAGATATAAAAGAAGATGAGGATACCCTGCTAGCATCGCTATTTAACCATAATCATGATATTACATAATGCAATTTTATCAATCATATTAATTTTATAACATGTACATTTCACTTTTTTTTCATCTATTTGGTTTTCAAACATCTATAACATCATATACTTTCTTTACCCTTCATACATATACAGTATTTATAATTGTCTTTTGTGGTTGTATGTAACAAAATCAACTGACATGGCAATAATCAGATAAAATAAATTCTCTAAAATATATTTAATACTCTTTAATTATATTTAAAAAATAATCTCTATGATTGATTACATATGACAAATATGTATACAGTATATTAATTCACTTCATAAACGCTTTGGATTGTACATATCCGAATTACATAATTAAAAGATAAAGTTTTATGATTTATTAATTATCAAATGTTAAATGAAAGCATGAATTATTGTGCCATGCGGCTGTTGATTTTGTCGATGAAATGAATGTTTGAATGAAAGTAATTTCTAGTTACGTTTGCACAAATGATTATTATCAATCATTGCAATCGAAGCACCCAGACACCAACCTGTTTCAGCATCACGGATCTTCTTGGTAGTACGCACCAGGCGTTCCGGAGGAACATCATAACCGATACGTAACAAAGCATGGGTATAGGTCAAATCAAGACAATACTCAGGAGAGCGTTTTAAAACACTTAATGCATCGTGTACATGTCTAAATACTTCGGAATCTCCACTGCATACACGATTAGCTAATTCACCAAACTCACGTACAGTGAATTGAAGTGGCATACCCAAAGGTTGTGTCAAATCGTAAAAAAAGGAGAAAACATAAAGGTCTCGATCGCCAAATGTTTCTGTTAAAGGAGGTTGATAAACACCATCGAAAGCACAAGGGGCTAAAGGACATTCCTTTTCTTTGGCGAATATTTTCTCAATCACACCACGGCATGCAGCATGTCCAGCACCAGTGCCAATTAGTTCAATATTTTTAGTAACACTTTCACTTGTCCATTTAATAGTCTCTTTATGATCTTTGGGCAAACAAGGGTGGTATACTCGACCTGTAGTAATGGCTTCCTCTTTCCAAGTTTCAATCACTTGACTTTTGATCAACTTGCGTGCTTCCTTTAAACCATAACCCAAATAAGAATGTTGGTACAAGTTATATTTTCGGTGTGCATAATCCAATTCATAAACATGATCACCCGGCAACATATGCTCCATGTCAAGAGCAAATTCAGGTTCAAACACAATCTGAGTAGATGCACCACCTAAATCAAATGTAGCAGCTGATTTACTACGTTCAGTTGATTTGAGGTTACCCAAAAGATAATTGACAGTAATCCAAGCATATACACCTTCGTCTTTGCCATCCATTATTTCGATGTCAGCAATAGGGAATGGGTATTTGTCTTCTAAACGAGAACGTATAGCTTGCAGAATACGATTGCTTTTTTCAGCACCTAATAAACGAAGACCAGCTGTTGCTTTAATTGCAATTGGAGTACAATATTGCATTGATTTAGGAACACTATCCACAGCTATTTGTAATAACTCTTCCAAAGAATCAGCGGCGCCCTCTGCGTTTTCGTCAAATGAAGAAAGACCAGGTTCCAACATGTGAAATACTTCATTCTCAAGCTCAGGCTCTTCTTTACAATAATTGAACTTGTAAACATGAACTCTAGAGCCAGAAGAGCCTGCGTCAATCATAACAGCATATTGTACAAGAGGCTTTCCTGGGTGTGGTGTTGAACAATGATCTGAAAGTAATTCTTGTGCTACTTGCAATAGATTAATTTTAGGTTATTTTTATATCTTAAAATAATGATAATATTATACCTATATCATTATTGTTGTTGCTATAGTAGCCAGGAATGGATGAATATGTTTCTGTTGGTACTAGTATCCATATCAAAAATATAAATAAAAATACTGAAATGATAGATAAGAATAACCTCTTCTTATTCTGTAAATTGAAATTCATCTTTTTTAGCCAGTGTTGAAAAGATCTTTGTTGCTGTTGTTGTTTAACGTGAATAGAACTCTGTCGCTTATGTAGCGACGAAGAGGAAGGCAGAGGTGAATAATCTGTGGATGAAATGATGAATTAAATCTGTCTTTTTTCTTTTTTACTGTGTAGATTTCAAGTAAAAAGAAAATCGCTTGAAAAGAGAAAAGAATAGTTGTTTCGTTTTACAAAATGCCCCTCTCAGTCGCCAAAAAAAAAAATGTCGGCCTGTTAAAGCAATAAAATAGAAATGCACTACCACAGTGCAAAAGCAATAACATAAGTTCCTGGCAACTTGCCGTGCTTGAGCAATTACTCAGGATAGATAACTTAGTTTTTAAAAAAATCTAGGCGTCAAACTTATTTATAAGCTTCAAAATCGATGTGTAGCACTTTTTTTATAGCTTATCCCATAACAAACACTTTTTAGGATATATCTTGGACACTGTTAAATACATATGAGTTGGTCGAATTATGCAACCTATTCTTAAATTTACTTTGTATCTCATGAAAAACTCAAAAACAGGTAAAAGTCATTGTTTTTCCTTGAAAACTGGGTCTCATTTTTCGTCCCTGTTGGGCTTTTTTTTTTCACCAAATAACACCAAAAAAAACTATATGCTAATGTATCTCAGATGTTCAATTTTAATCCAAAAACAAGTATCCGGAAATACCCTATATTTTGCAGTTGATATAACTTTTTTAGTGCTAATGTTTCAGATTTTCACATGTATTTCACTGCTAAAAATTAAAAACTTTGAGCTTCAGTGTCTCCGCAAAAAATTAAGCTATACTAAAGCTTTCTAATAATGAAACTTACTTGTTTTGATGCGCTTTATAACATATTTCAGTGTAAAAAACTCTAAGTACTTCTATTTTTTTTCATTTTTGTAGTGGATTAAAAAATATTTATTAAATTAAGGCGCACTTTTTCTTTTATTTATGCAATAAAGCTTGTTGAGCTCTATTGGACCCAATTTAGTTTTTTTCGAAATATTGGTTTTTTGTGGAAATATCCTCAAAAATGTGTATAACGATTTATCCTCACTTCTTGCTTCAATTTTCCCCGTGTATATCCTCATTCCAAATCTTGAATTTGAGAAAAATTTTGACAAAAATCGTGTTTCCTCTACAACAAATGCAGCTAAAAGGCTTAGCAATAGCTCAATCGATAGTTAATTGTTTTTTGTTGCATTATATTCATTATTTATATTTAAAATATATTTATAAAAAGTGATGTGCATTTTCAAAAAACCTCTAAAATTTCATTCGCATTTTGCGCAAAATTTAATATAAAACATTTGCTTGAATTTTGTTTAGATGGGTGCAGAATACAAGACTGCACAAAAAATATTTAATACGCTAGGTCAACTTACTTTGCAATTTAAGAGTTATTAAACAATTTTGTTTTTTGAATCATTTTCTGATCGGTTTCACGAATCGATTTTTTAACCCCGTTACTATAGGTTTTAAGCTGCAGTATAAGCTATTATTTTAATTCTCTCGACAAATAATTAATATTTTTTGTTGAAATAAAAAATGCAGGATAGCTTTCAGTTGCATCTATCATACAGTAGGGGGCGTCAATTTCAAAGTTTGGTAGATTCTGAAAAAAAAAAACTGGCCAATAAAAGTAATGGATATTGAAGTCCTCCAATCATAATACGAATAAACGAATATACTTTAGGATCTACTTACAAAAAGTGGTAGATGTATTTCAGTATATTGGTTATTTAAGCCAATCATAAAACGAATAAATTTAGTATTTTGAGATTGACGCCCCCCTAGTATATTATATGAACACAAAAAATTAGCACCTCAATTTAGGTACGTAATTTTTTATAATCAATTTTAAGTAAACCTTGGTCAATTTCGGCCAGTGTTTGGCTAGTATTAACTTTTCTATTCTCGGACAGATATCATTTTTGGCCTGTAGCGGGAAGATATATCTTCGTTGAAGATTTGATGTCAATTCTGCTCAATACTGGGCAAAAACATTCGAATCGCATTTAAAACCCATCTGAGTACTACTTTTTACAACGGTAGAAAATTGACAACAGAAATCCTATCTCGGCGAATTTCGATCCTAATTGACTTATCAGAATATATAAATGTGAAATAAGTCTATAAGTTTAATCAAGTAAAGAGGTATCGTTTATTAAAAGGAAATAAAGAGAGTTTATATACCAATTGAGTTGAGAAAGATGGTGATGATGTGACAAGGATTATAGATGTTATCACTATTATTGAAAAAAAAGTAAGTACACGATACATGATATCATGAAAATAATGTAATTTTTGATTTTTAACATTATTTAGTTACTAGAAAGACCATGATAATATTAAAATAATGTAAATAAATGATATTATTTAAGTACATTTACGCACATATTAATTAATATTAACATAGATTTTTTACATTATTTAACATATTTCATCATTATTTTACCCGTAATGTATATATCTATTTATTATACTAATGTGGCATGATGGTGGAATGTCATGCTGGAATATCATGTTGAAACATCATACTAAAACTGTGGTTCGGTTTGATGTTTAATTGATCCGAATTTTGGTTCTTAAACTATTGTTTTACTTTTGGATTTGACATCTGGTTAATTGTTGGTATATTACTAATAACTTCTTCTAACTATACATGAAAGTAGGGATACACCTATGACAACTTTATCTCAAAAACAACGTCCACAATCTACTTTGTGTCGAAAAAATTATTGCCGAAGTGCACCTATAGCTTACTGCGCATTTTTATTGAAAAAAATTCAAGCACCATCCTCATGGATACCAATCCAAGTAAGTTGCTACTCTACAATAGATATAGGTAATGAATACATACTACAAGTTTTTCAGATACCAGTTTTCGTAGGTCATTATACATTTGGTAATTTTGAACAAGCAGTTGTTTACCTGCTATTTACGCTTACCAAAATCAGTAAGCTCACCAGTTCTTGCCAAATATGAATCCAATGATCTCCCGCTGCAATAGCAAGTACTTCTAGTATTGATTGCACTACGGCCAAGCTATGCTTCCCATAATAGGTATAATGATCTGCACAGATGGGCAGAATAAAAAATTTTGTGCAAATCAGGCAGCCCAGATAAGCAGAGCAATGAGAACAAGGTTTTTTAGTCGATTTACGGAAGTATATTAATCATAATATAATTAATAACGAAGATAATTTGAATAATTTAAAGCAGATATGAGTTATTCTGATTCAACAGAATTACCTTATTGACGAGATATGTCAACTTGAAATTTGGGGTTTGAAAGAGTTCTTTCCATGTTCTTCTTCTTTAGGAAGCCAAATGGAAACAACGATAACAACCTGTTTAGCAGCACTAAAAGTATTCATGCGTTTGTAGATTTCTGTTTGTAACACATAAAATCTTTTTTCTTCCCTACTCTTTCCTCAGGTCGTTTATTTATGTTTAAAACTACAACAAAAAGACCGATTTTTTTATAAACTGAAATTAAGTAGCAGGTACAACTACATATTTTTCCTATTTTTTATTTAGAAATGAAGTATTAACTGTTAATAATAGGGCGCGTTATAGTATTTTTCTCGAACAAAAAAGGCATCCAAGATTTAATCATTTTGTTCCATCATCTACGCTATAACTAATGCTTTTTTGGTCTAAAGTCGATACCTGCCAGCAGAAAAATTGGTGATTTAACTCACCATTCTTGATTAGCGTATCTATAATAACGGTTCATTATTAGCTCATGGTGTGCAAAACTATTAAAAGGGGTCATCTGGTCATCTAATCTCAAATTTATCTGATTCAACTGCTAATAATGCTAAACTAGCATCAAATTAGTTGCGTTGACTTGCAATAAGGTAAGGCGTTTTATCAAGTAAGATGTTGGCGTTCAATGTATTTCAGTTAAATTAACGAACAGATAAAGATATAGTTCATGCAGAGATTTACAAATATGTGAGAGAGCTCAGATCTATGAACACAAAAAATAATCCAAATTGTGATGCTTCGTCGACCTGTACGAGTTTTTTTGTGGTGATACCTGGTGTCTCAAGTGTAATTTAGGCATTTAATTGTCAAATATATCGAATCAAGATGAAGTTGGTTGATTGATATAACAGATAATAAATGCAATGTCATTTATTGAATGGGTGAATGTAAATGTATAAAGCAAGGCCTACTTTTGGATGAAAGTACTAATTATTCTGACTAACATCAATAGGTTTAAAAAGCATAATTAAATGCAATCATTGCTACTAAGTTGCATAATTTGATATGCAGAAAGATCTTGAAGCATTTATTCTTTTTTTTGGCAATGCTACAAATCATCGTTTAATATTACTGAATATTAATAAATCAGAGAAAATACAACTGGTAAAAAACTGATACCCAAAATACATCAAGGTCAAGATTGATAAACGGTGGTTCATTCATTGTGTAGTGGGAATCGCAAAATTTTGATGGATCGAGATTACAGGACCAAGGTGTTGTGTTTCCCTCCGGATTTTTAAAAGGATTTAAAGGCATACTTCATCAAACTTACTTAGATGTTAAATACTCACCATATGCTATTAGTATTATCTTGTTTTTTATTCAATTGCTGTATTATTAAAATCAAGCTTTTCATAGCTTATAACAATGACAATGGGATACTTCTGGTTTTAGATTGACATTTATCATAAAATGGGCTGATGATACGTTTGATATTATTGTAGATGGAACTAGTCAATTTAGTTTATGGAATTTGAATGCAGGTACCGAGAAACCATTTATAAGTACTTAAGTTGGTTCAAGTAAAGCATTGAATAAATTGGCTTGGAGCAAAGAGTATAAAAAGACGGCAATAGGTTTCAGTGATGGCCATGTTTATTTTTATGATATTGGTGGAGTAGTAAGACTAAAACTCAATGTAAATTACCTCTAGCGCAATAATTATAATGAATATATTACCATAAAAAAAACTACCGCACAATATTAACATGTATTATAAAGATTTATAGTAATAAGCTCAAATCAAATGGGTACAGTATCTTAAATTCTTCAAAAAGTTCTCAAGTATTATAAAATCTCTTATTTTTAAGACTCACAAAGCTTATAAGCGGAATATTAATTTCAAAAATTATTCTTGTCCAGATCATCAATTTTGACATTTTTTAATTTTTTTTTCTGGTTTTGCAAATCTCGAGTTAATTATACTACCAGTTATAAAAATAAAAATATACACATATGCAGAATTTAGCGCTCTATTTCCTCAATAAAAAATAATAAATATTTTTTATTGCAAAATATAACATGAAAATCCTTTAATCAAAAAAACCGTTTTTGGGCTTAAAATGCTAAGTTTTATTACTTGACATTTAATATTAAGCTTTTATAAAATGTGCATTAGTCATGGCTACAATTTTCTCTCACAATGTAGTATATTTAAACGTTGATTTTGGTATCAAAATTTGATTTTTCTGTTTTTTGATCAAAACCATGAGTGTTGGTAAGGATAAAATGAGTCCCGAAAATGTCCGCTACAAAAACTGAATTTTCAGACCATATGTGGTTAAATACAATAAAAGTTAAAAAAAACGTATTTTTATTTAAAACTTAGATATATTATACCATAATATAAGAAACTTAGCCACTCGATCTTGCTATGTTCAGTTGCGGCGTCGCTTTGCGGGCTCGCTTTTGCAATTTTTTAATGAATGTATGATATGACAGGCGGTTTTTCTAGTAGAAAAATGTATGTTTCTATGATAACAGCTATTGCCTATTTTGCTTTGTTTATGGTTCATACGCTGTAATGCTGCTTTTACATTGCAATTTAGCAGTGTTTTAATTGCGTTAAATAATGTAAAGCCTTGAAAATCCTTTTTCTACGTGTGTTGTTTCTCTCTTTTTGTTTTTATATTGTGGAACAGACAGAGCTATTCACGGAAAAAAGTATAAAAAAACAATAAGAATTCGACTAGATAACATTAGGGTTTTATTATCAAGTTAAATTCTACTTGAGGACTTTTGTAATAAATAAATGTCCTCTTTATATAGTTTTCATCAGAAAGATTAGGTAAGCATTCCTAGGTCCATACATAGCCAATAACACCTCTTGTCAGATATGAATCTCGATAGTAACCAATCGGTGTATTCATAGAATTCATGGGTCCTTGATCATAATGGTGTGATTAAATCCACAGTATGTTGATTGGTCTTTAACTATAAGTTGCTAGGATAGAAGCTTGGTAGAAAATTTATATTAGTATGAATCAGCATATATCATTTAGTAGTGAAATGTCTATTCATGTCAGCTGTACTTTAATTGAGAATCAGATGAAATGGAGATCAATATAGTGGATAAATGTGTACATATTCCACACATATGTAAAGGATATATTCACCGTTTGATAAAGCATACCAGACTATCAAGCTGGTATTTTTTTCTTTTATCTAAATACACATGCTAAAATAAGGGACTAATATTTTTAATATACAGTAGGTAGCAGTCGGTATATTAGAGACTGATATTATCATTTATTAACCGCATTCTAAGATCAAACATCATTATTTACTACTGTATTGTTGGACATATTTCTTGATTACCAGATCAAATCCAAGGCAATGATATTTATATCTGCTCAACAATAAAAAGCTAGAGCTGGCTACAAACTACAAACTCACGAAATGTTCCAGAAAATTGATAAAATTTCAAATGATATAGAAATAAAAATAAAGAAAGAATACTCTAATGTTTTGTCTAATAACCATAGGATCGTAGCTATACTTGAAAACAAATATTTTTATAGCTGACAATCGCAAACCAAAATAGTAAGTTTAAAGAAGGTTAAGTTGTTTAAATTTTATGTGTGATAAAGTAACATATATTATAATATTAGATTTGGCTCGCATATAAATTTAAGCAGTAAATGTTATTTAAGTTTATGCTCGAGCAAAAACCATTGTTGCTGTAAACATTATAGCTATAAACATATTTACAAATGATGATAATCGTAAATATATTGGCCCTTGCATGTATTGCTCTACATCAACAACGCATTGAATTGTATTGTCTATAATGTATATTACTGTTGTAATGCAGTAAAAGCAAATGTAATTTAAAACCCCATTATTCCAGTGAAATATGCAATGGAATTTTGAGATTAGCACAATGCTCAATGGGCAAACCAATTTGTGCCCATACGATCAGCTCATTATGCTCATGGTCAGATTTTATTATTATGCACAAATATTGATAATGATATGCTTATGGGCAATTCTACCGTTATGTATACATGGGATCAACGTCATGCACATGGACAGAATCTATAATTCTGCAAATACAGACTTAGCGTTGTGCTCGTGCGCAGTTTCTTTTGTTGTACCCATGTGCATCTTGTTACCTTTTTAGCCATTATTCAGTGGGTACAATAGCTCAGGCAATAGTGTGCAGCCCACCTGGGCACAACAAAATTATCTTGTGTAGCACAGATCGGCCGTAATGCTTTTATATATAAATCCTTTAAACTTGTGATTTTATGGACTTTTTTGAATCTGGTTGTATCATCTTATACTTTTCAAGTTAAATCCGTTATTAGGCTAATAATGTTGTAGATTGTATTTATGTTTTACTTAAAATAAGCCTTTGAATAATTAATAGCAATACAGTCAAACCTTAATTTTTATATAAAATTTTGATACCTGCCTCTTATAGCTGCTTGAAATATTTAAACAACCGTGTCCGGGCTGTCCGGTATTTTTTTTTAGAAATTTAAAGCTTGGAAATATCATTAGATGGCCGCTTCCGGAGATTGCTCGGCTTTTTTTTTTTGGAAAAGTGGCCATTATTGGCAAAAATATGAATAGTATACTATGTTGTATGCCACCAAACATCATATGTTATCACCTTCTACAATATCAATACATCTTACAATCTATTGACTACGACATGATGTATGGAAGTGCAAATTCTTGATATCGGATATAAGAAGCTCCTAACGTACCTGAAGTGTAATCCAGTAATTACCAAAAACACTTGGACCTCAATTATGATACCATATTACTTCTTCATCCCAGCGGTTAATCAATCAAGTAGCTATTAACTCAACATCCAAGCACCTTTAGCGCAGCATTGAAACAAGGCAACTCACAAGCTCTGCAAGAATGGTTATATTATGATTAATCCATTTCAATCCATAGATTACTATCAAACAGATCTACTGGTTCAATAGTGCGTTAAATTACACCTCAGGATCTCAATGACAAATCAATATAAAAGACCATAATTTTATATCTAAATAAACGAGATCTTGTTTTTATTATACAGTTAAAAAACTGATTCATTACTCATTCTCTTTTAATTGTATTCTTTTTTAAGTATTACTCATCAAACCTGAAAATATACGATAAAGCTAAACCTTTTGCAATTCTGCGGAGCAGCGCTAGAAGTACCTGCCATTGCAACGGGAGGTCATTTGGATTTATATTTGTTGAGAAGAACTGATAAGCTTGCTGATCTTAGTCGGTATAAGTAGCAGGTAACCAACTTGTTGCTCGAACTGGCTGAACGTACAATGACCCATGGATCCTGGTAGTATTGGTGTCGAGCCGGGCTTTGCCAGCCACATTTACTAGTATGCATATCAGCATATTATGCATTAATAATGAAAAAGGAAAACATTTGCTAGACATATGAAAAACCTACTAAGAAAAAAAAAGGAGGATCATATTCGATGAGAAGCAAAGTCATCGGAGATTCTCTTTCGAAATTTATATTCTAATACCAAAGGGCTTTCCTTTTGTCGGGTTTGAACACACAAATATGTATGTTGCACTCAATTTGTAGCGCATGCACTACGCGTTAAGCTTGTCACTCTCCTTTGGTCTACAATTTTAATCCCCATACATGTTCACATGTATTTGTCAGTTTTTCACTAGTTTGGGAAATACAGCAAATTAAGGCTTATTTTTCTTTTTGGAAATGACAGTAGAGCTTTCCAGATATTGGTAGTAGACATTATCTGGAAAAAGTACCAATTTTTGATGGAGATATAAATAAAACTCAATATTAGTACATTAATATTAAACTTTATAACACAAAAATTGAATATAAACGAATGTAAAGCAATGCTTTTCAAAATGGGAGTTAGTATTATAACATGAGCCACAACGCATAGAAACTCAAGTGATATTCAACAGATGCAGTTGCATTGAAAAATTCAGCTTTTAGGAGTAGTCGAAGCACCTATAATTGTACTGGAAAACCAAAGTACGCATTAGTCATCAAACTAAAGACAGATATCAACTTTCCAAACCGCCAGTGTTAAATGCAGATATCAATTGTATGATATCTACCAATGCGAAATACTGTTGTAGTAATATGATATACTGTATGAATCAATCAGTTTGACAATTATAATCAATGGTAGTAATAATAATTAATAGAATCAAGTTTTTTAAAGTAATAATTAAAGACTACAAACAGTAATACTAGTAAATTGTAATTTAATACATTATCGTTCAATATGATAGAATATTAATGAATTAGAGAAAATACAACTGGTAATGCTTATTGTCATTGCTATTATTTCAACAGTATTTACAATACTATCCGTTTTCTTGCCGAGTTCACCAAAAATTCCATCTTCTCCATCGTCTGATCAAGAACGTATGGGGTTAAAACATGGTATTAAATGTTTGATAAGAGGCACAGGTTTCTGGTGGATTACCATATTATGCGCTGTTAATGCAGGTATGGTCTTCTCCGTTTCTACCTTGATTATAAAAAACTGATACTCAATGTAAAACGAGGTCGAGATTGATAAAATATACATTCATTGTGTAGTGGAAATTATCACATTTTGATGGATAGAAGAAATTACAGGACCAAAGTGTTGTGTTTGCTTCAGGATTTTTAAAAGGGTTCAAAAGCATTCTTTATTAAACTCAACTAGATGTTGAATACTCACCAAATGTGATTGGTACCATTTTGTCTTTTATTTAATTGTTGTATTATTAAAAATCAAGCTTTTCATAGCTTGTAACAATGACAATGGGATGTTTCTGGTTTTAGATTGACATTTAGACGGATATCTTATCTTATATGAAGTTAGTATGTATCTTAAGAGAAAGCATAAATATAATGTTGCTTTTTCATGCAAAATGGAAAAGTTGCCTTCTTGATAATGTTTATTATATTTAATAATCATTTTAATTCATAAAGAAAGTTATAAAAATATGAAATCTGAAGATATACAAAAAAAAATAGGATATATATAGAAAATTAAAAAGATGTGAAAATTATAGATATCCGTCTACTATAATTATAATATAAAATTGAATTTTATCTAATAAAAAAAAGAAATGGATGGCATTAATAATGTTGGAGATAATTTATTAATGGAATTTCAAAATTTAACAAATGAATATTGGAAATTTTTAAATTATGGATGGCCAGAGATTGAACAAAAAAAGTATCATACTAAAAGACCTATTTCTATCAAAAAGATCAAGGAAATAAAAAAGGCTTTATTAGAAAAATTAGGAATTATACCTGTTTATTTCTTCTTAATTATATTATTTGGTGATAGAGATTATAAAGGACCATATAATAATATAGAAAAAGGATTACTAATATTATATTTTATTACGGAAAATAAGTCAATAGAAGATATGGATGATTATATAGCAAAAAGTACATTTCATCAAATTTATAGACAATTTTATTCAGCTGATAGAATGTTAAAATTAAATAAAATATTGAACTTTTCTTTACAAAATATGCTTTCAAATATAAAGATCAGATTATTAAACGGAATAATAGAAAATCCTATGTTGTTTAATCAAGTAACAATACATATAGACGGCCATGATAAAAGAGGTATGGTATATGGCGCAGAGGATAAATCTATTTATTACAGTTATAAATTAAAAAAAAATGGGTTTAGAACTCAGGTTGCTATAGATAATAACAGTATGATCATATTTATATCAGATAGTGTACCATGTAGTTTCAATAATGATGGGTCAATGCTTATAAATATGAATATACAAAATAAAATAAATTTAATGGATTGTGTTGCATTAGATGGAGGATACAGTCTATATGTAGATCCTATTATAAATAATTCTGATTTAAATGAGTATAATTTTGTATATCCCATTAGAAAAGATAAAAATATAAATTTAGATAATATTGAATTAGATTACAATGATCAATTTGGAAGTTTTAGATCAAAAATGGAGAAAACTTTTTCTGACATGGGGTTTATTTTTAAAAGATTAAATAATAAAAAGTCTTTTTTAACAACTAATATAAATATATATAATATACAATTAAAAATTGCATCTGTCCTTTTAAACATAAAAAATTTTGTTAAATTAAACAATATAGAACAATACGATTTTCATTCATATTGGATAAATGATAATTTTGATTTTGAATATAAGAATAATATCTCTAATAATATTGACAATTATAGATTACTTCCAAAATTAAATGATAGAATTAATAATTTAGATAAAATGAAATTGTTACAGCAGCAATTTTTAGGAATACAGTTATCAGATACCTCACATATTAAAAACAATCATAACGATAGAATGGATTTAGAAACAGACATAGATAGTAATGAAAATAGTTACGAGATAGATATTATTTTGGACCATAAGGGATTAATAGTCGAAGATAGTTACTATCTTGTAAAATGGAAAAATTATAGTGATATTGATAATTCTTGGATACATTATAGTAATTTTAATAATTATGAATGTATTAATACATATTGGAATACTAAACTATAGATAAACATTCATATTTATATAGAAATTACATAAAAGAATAAAAAAATAAAACAATTTACAAGGTCACGTGATATTCACATGCTATATATTTTTAGTTAATAGACTTCAATTTAATAGCTTTTATTGTATTAAAATATATTGGAATAGTAAATAATTAATTTAAGTTAAGATAAGGGAAGATTCATTTTTATAAAAATTACCATCTGGAATGAATCTTTAATTTAAATCCATATATATAAATATGGCATAGCTATAGAAGACGGATATCTTATCTTATATGAAGTTAGTATGTATCTTAAGAGAAAGCATAAATATAATGTTGCTTTTTCATGCAAAATGGAAAAGCTGCCTTCTTGATAATGTTTATTATATTTAATAATCATTTTAATTCATAAAGAAAGTTATAAAAATATGAAATCTGAAGATATACAAAAAAAAATAGGATATATATAGAAAATTAAAAAGATGTGAAAATTATAGATATCCGTCTATAGTATCAGTCGTTATATTAGAGACTGATATTTTTATTTAACCGCATTCTAATATCAAATATCACTATTTACTACTGTACTGTTGGACGTATTTCTAGATTACCAGATCAAATTGAAGGCAATGATATTTATATCTATTCAATGAAAAGCTAGAACTGGCTACAAACTCACGAAATGTTCCAGAAAAGTTATAAAATTTTAAATGTTATAGAAACACAAAAAAAAAAGAAAATCTAATGTCTTGCCTAATAACCATAGTTCGGATTGCAACTATAATACTTGAAAACAAATCTTCTTACAGCTGACAATCGTAAACTAAAATAGTAAGTTTAAAAAAGGTTAATTTGTTTAAATTTTATGTGTGATAAAGTGAAATTTATAATTTTAGATTTAGCTTGCATATAAATTTGGGCAGTAAGTGTTATTTAATTTTATGCTCAAGCAAAAACCATTGTTGCTGTAAACATTATAGCTATTGTCGTATATTTCCAGGATTGATAAATAGTACTTAAAAAAGAATACAATTATAAAAGAATGAGTAATTAATCAGTTCTTCAACTGTATAATAAAAACAAGATATCGTTTATTTAGATGTAAAAGTATGGCCTTTTATATTGATTTGACATTGAGATCCTGAGATGTAATTTAAGGCACTATTGAACCATTGGATCTGTTTGATAGTAATCTATGGATTGAAATGGATCAATCATAATTTAACCGTTCTTGCAGAGCTTGTGAGTTGTGTTATTTCAATGCTGCGCTAAATATGCTTGGATGTTGATTTGATAACTACTTGATTGGTTAACTGCTGGGATGAAATAATGTGGTGTCATAATTGAGGTCCAAGCGTTCTTGGTAATTACTGGATTAAACTTGGTACTCTAGGAGTTTCTTATATCCGATATCAAGACTTGCACTTCAATACATGTCGTAGTCAATAGATTGTAAGATGTATTGATACTATAGAAGGTGATAATGTATGATACTAGTAGGTGGAATACAACAGCTATAAACATATTTACAAGTGATAATGATTATAAATATATTGGCTCTTGTATGTATTGCTCTATATCAACAACGTATTGAATTGCTTGTATTGTCTATAATCTATATCAATAAAAACAAATGTAATTCAAAAACCCATTCCAGTAAAAAATGTAATGGAATTTTGAGAAAGGCACGATGCTCATAGCTCACGTACAAACCAATTTATGCCCATACGATCAGCTCATTATGCTCATGGCCAGATTTTGGTATTATGCACAAATAGGGGTAATGATATTATGCTTATGGGTAATTCTACTATTATGCACACATGAGATTAATGTCATGCACACGGACAGAATCTATAATTCTGCACATACAGGCTTTTCGTTATGCTCGTGTGCAGTTTCTTTTGTTGTGCCCATGTGCATCTTGTTATCTTTTTAGCCATTGTTCAGTGGGTGCAGCAACTACTCATCAGGCTATAGTGTGCAGCCCACCTAGGCACAACAAAATCATCTTGTGTAGCGCAGGTCAGCCGTAGTGCTTTTATATATAAATGCTTTAAATTTGTGATTTTATGGACTTTTATTGAATCCGGTTGTATCATCTTATACTTTTCAAGTTAAATTCATTATTACGCTAATAATGTTGTAGATTGTATTTATGCTTTACTTAAAATAAGCCTTTGAATAATTAATTTTTGATTGAAGAAATTTTGATACCTACATCTTATAGCTGCTTGGGATATTTAAACAACCGCTTCCGGGCTGTCCGGTAAATTTTTCTAAAAATTTAAAGCTTGGAGATATTATTAGATGGCTGCTTCCGGAGATTGTTCGGCTTTTTTTTAGAAGAGTGACCATTGGCAAAAATATGAATCATATACTATGTTGTATGCCACCAAGCACCAAGTACCATATGTTATCGCCTTCTACAGTATCAATACATCTTACAATCTATTGACTACGTTATCATGTATTGAAGTGCAAAGTTTTGATATCGGATATAAGAAACTCCTAGCATACTAAGTTTAATCCTCCAGTAATTACTAAGAAAGCTTGGACTTCAATTATGACACCATATTATTTCATCCCAGCGGTTAATCAATCAAATAGCCATCAAATCAACATTCAAGCACAATTAACGCAGCATTAAAACAAAGCAACTCATAAGCTCTGCAAGAACGATTAAATTATGATTGATCCATTTCAATCCATAGATTATTATCAAACAGTTCTAATGGTTCAATAGTGCCTTATGTAATGAGTCAAACATTTCAGTTTCATTCATGCAAAACCTTGCCTCATTCCTTATAGAAATACTACAAGGAAATCATTATATGATCCCTTGTAGATTTATCTGTCTTGTTATACTCCCTTTAATTTTATTTATTCATTAATAAATATCTAATTTGCAAATAAGAACACCAACCTTCATCAATCCAGTGATCACCAATTTATAATAACAAGAATAATATCTATAAGCATATTATCCGCCTCTGTTGTTAGTCCAAAATTACAGATCATTACACCTTAAATTACATCTCAGGATTTTAGTGTCAAAGTAATATAAAAGGCCATAATTTTACATCGAAATAAACAATATCTTTTTTTTATTATACAGTTGAAGAACTGATTCATTACTCATTCTCTTTTAATTGTATTCTTTTTTAAGTATTATTTATCAAGCCTGAAAATATACGAAAATAAAAAAACAATAGGAATTGGACTAGATAACATTAGGGTTTTATTATCGAGTTAAATTCTACTTGAGGGCTTTTTTAATAAATAAATGTCCCCTTTATATAGTTTTTATCAGAGAGATTAGGTAATCATTTCTAGGTCAATACATAACTGCTACAAAAATAGTAATTAAACAAAAAAAGCGTTGCGACTACAATAATAACTCTTTGATATTTATTTAAGATATAAAGTAAAAGCAAAGGTTTATGGATTACCATAGCCTTTGTGATATATATACTATTTTTTAATTCTATTACTAATACAATAATAAGATCTTGAAGCAAGATCTTCATGGTTTAGTTCCTAGTTTGGAAGTACCAGTGGTACAATTTGATATTTTAAAGTTTTGTGTGATTTAAAGTTATTAGAAGATCTTAGATGTTGACTAAGATCAATTTGATTACTAAACAAACTTG
The DNA here is from genome assembly GCA_027405735.1 of Mucor racemosus. NCBI lineage: Eukaryota > Fungi > Mucoromycota > Mucoromycetes > Mucorales > Mucoraceae > Mucor > Mucor racemosus. The sequence continues at coordinate 296,321 of JAPEHQ010000007.1, forward strand.
GTATATGTAGTTTACTACAATAACCAGTAATACCCCTTGTCAGATACAGTATAAGTCGCAATAGTACCCAATCGGTGTATTCATAGAGCTCATCGGCCCTTGATCATAATGGTGTGATTAGGACCACATTATGTTGATTGGTCTTTTAACTATAAGTTATTAAGATCAAAACTCGGTAGAAAGCTTATATTAGTATGCATCAGCATATATTATTTATTTAGTAATATAATGTCTATTCATGCTAGCTGTACTTTAATTGAGAATCAGATGAAATGGAGATTAATATAGTGAATAAATGTGTACATCTTCCATACATGTTACTATAACGTATGCCAGTGTGACGTACGCCACTGTAGCGCATGTCATTGTAGTAACGCATATCACTATAACATATGTAGCCTTCGCAAAATGACCGAGCCCAAGCGAGCGCAAGAAATTTCAGCAAGTACAGTATTTGCCGAGTCTAAAATATTTGAAAGTTACTCAAGCAACCCTATTTCAACTTGAAGCATTTCGAGTAAGTATATAAGCAAGCTTTTAATGCTTTTATCGAGCGTCAAGCAGGAAGAAATTGCTAAAAAAATTAATCAACCGAGCCAAAGCAAGTAATACTCTGAAAAAAGCGCAATTCAAGCGAACCCAAGCATAGGTATTGCTCGCTTGCTTATGCTTGCACTGATCGATTGCAATCACTAATAATTATCACTTTCTACTATATAAACATATCGCTTTTGGTTACACTCTATAGATCTCTTTATGTACGCTCGCTTACTGGAGGAGTAATTTGACTATATCAGCATAACTATTGTTCCAAAATCTATGAAGAATGAAACATATCAGCCAATAGCCAGTATAGATACAACGTACTAACATATGCTATATCTATTAATTTATACTGTCACTTCGAGCAGTCCTTAACTACTAATCTGTCGTCATTATTATTATTTAGTATATGAACTCCATCTCATGAATGAAATAATAAGAATCAGTTTAGTTTCGATCTCTTAGTTTGATCCACAGTTGGAAAGCTGACATTTATCGTCTTTATTTTGTTTTATTATTTTTAATTATTCAAAAATATCATATATACGTTATAATAAAACAATTTTAATATTTCTATACCTTTGAATCATTCTCTCAATGGTTATAGATTTATCAAATGAAGGGCTTCCATTGCAATGGAATGATTTATCAGAATATGTTTATGTTAAATAAAAACTAGAAAATTTAATCAAGTAAAGAGATATCGTTTATTGGAATGAAATTAATAGGGCTTATATACTATTTGATTTAGGGAATTAATGATGTGATAACGCAGTTTAGATGTTGTTATTTAATAGTAATGTGTCATGTTGGTATATCATGTTGGAATATTGCACTGGAGTATCATGCTTTTGTACCATACTTCTATAATACCATGCTTTTAGGAGCATGGTATAGTTAATATTCAATTAAGTAACTTCCGGTTCCGAATCTGTTGTTGTTTACTTTTTTGGATTTGACATGATCCAGTTTAAGAATGATACATCATGGAAGATAAATCTAGGGTCCAAACACAAAATATTAAAATTTAAACCCTTCCCAAGTTTTTATGAAAATGATATACAATGAAAACCCAAACTTTCCTGAGTATTTTTTTAACTTGCATATATTGTCTGTTGTAGAAGCTGTTGTAAATATTTTTGAAAGATTACGACTAATCCTGTACTACTAAACAACTGTCAGAATTATGCCATAGACACGACAAAATATATATGAATTACTCACATTGCGCTGCCTGTTTCTGAATTATTTTATATAGCACAAAAGACCTAAAAACATATAAAATTCACTGCCCTTTTTTAAGAAACTAGGTCCGACTTTTCTTTCCTCCTCTACTTTTTTTCCACTAATTAACACCAAGAAAAAACTTTATGCCAAGGTACCTGAGATATTCAACTTTATTCTAAAAACAAGTATTCAAAAATATCCTATTTTTTGCAGTTGGTATAGCTTTTTTAGCGTTAATGTTTCAGATTTTTACAGACGTTTTACTGCTAAAAATTAAAAAATTCGAGGCTTCATACCTCTACGAAAAATTAAGTTATTCTACCACTTTCTAATAATAAAACTTACTTGTTCTAAAGTGCTTTATAACATATGTCAGTATAAAAAGATTCTATGCACTTTTGTTTTTTTTTCATTTTCTTGGCATTTTTGTAGCAGATTTCAAAATATTCGTTAAATTGAGCAACGCTCTTTTTATATTCATGTCATCAAGCTCGTTGATCCCTCTTAGACCCAATTTAGTATTTTTCAAAATATTGATTTTTCGTGAAGATATTCTCAAAAATGTGTGCAAAGAGATACCCTCATCTCTAACCTCAATTTTCCCTTGTATACCCTCATCCCAAATTCTGAATTTGAAAAAAAAATTGACAAAAATCTTGTTTTCTCTACGTAAAATGCAGCTAGAAGGTTCAGCAATAGATCGATCGATAGATAATTTTGTTGCGCATTATTATCAATACTTTAATTTGACATATACTTATAAAAAGTGATGTGTATTTCCAAAAAACCTCCAAAATTTTAATTAAATTTTACACAAAATTTTACGTGAAGCATTTTTTTGACTTTTATTGAGATAGATGCAGAATTTAAAACTGTACAAAAACCATTTAATACACTAGGTAGACTTGCTTTGCAGTTCATGAGCCATTAAGCAATTTTGTTTTTTTAATCATTTTCTGGTCGATTTGTCTTCTGATTAATTTTGAAACCCAGTTGCTATCGGGTCAAGCTGTAATATAAACTACTATCTTGATTATCTCGACGAAAAATCAATTTTTTTCGATGAAACAAAAAATGCAGAGTAGCTTTCAATTGGATCTATCTTATGAGTACAAAAAATTAACATCTCAATCTTACGCTAATAGGAATGCAGCTAAAATTAAGCGAGATAGTTCAAATGAAAGCTAGACATTATAATATCAGAATATTCGATATAAAAAGTTCATAGTGCTATCTCTCTGATTGCTTGCAAGATCTTGTCGTTTAGTAAATATTGCATTTCTAGATACTAGGAATGCTAGAGATTCTAAATCGCCTTAGAACTAATGCGAATTTATTGTCGTAAATTGTGCTTTTTATTTTGGTCTTTAATTATCTCAAAAATCTTTAAAATTGGTAGATGCATCAAATAATTTAAAATAAGGGATTTTTGCGTTTCTAACATAATATGTTCTGACGAACGCAATTTTTGAGCAACAGCGTAGTTCCGGTAACTTTCGTCTTTTACTTGTTATTCACATTTCTTTAGTTCTCTAATTTGTGAAATAAACTAAAATTTACTGTATCTTCAAAGGATCAGTGGATGTGGCGTGAGTCCAGGTTTTGCTCCGAGAGATGAGAATAGTACCCGTATTTACTGTATTTTTATTGAACGTTGAGCTCATTGAGAAATCATTCACCAATTTCGGAAGTTGCTGCATACATTTCTGACCGCAATTTTTGCATCAAAGCAAGGAAACGAAGATGATAATAGCAATAATAGGGCCGTTTGTATTAAAACAAAGTAACATGATACACAGAACATATATTATACTGACATTCTGAAAATTGACCTTTAAACTTTTTTATTTCTCGAAATTACAAGATGTTTAATGATTTTTTCAAGTAATATCATTTATTATAGTATTATACAAAATTTAAATAAAAACAGCAAACAAAGCAAATTTAATCATCATCATCAGAATTGGATTGTTGTGTCTTCTTTCTTTTAACCTTTTTACCCATTTGAATCTTTAAAATCTCTAATTTTCTCTTTTGAGCACCCTTGATAGCTTTCTCATTTTCGGAATCCATTACTTCCTTTCTAACAAACATGTATCTTTTGGGATCTGATGATAAAATTTCAGCATTTGCACCTTTACTCAATCCTTCCTTGAAACCTAATGTACGACGATGTTCATAACCAGGGAAATCATCAGCATAGAAAGGTGATGTACCACGAACAGCTAATACACCTTTTGCTTTTACTAAGCTCTTGACGCCCCATAAATTATAAGGTGTACATGTCTTCATAGTAACATGGATTTCTCCGTCAGGTACAATATCTTCTTCTACTTGTCTACTTTCGGTTTTGTTGGCTGGAATTTCGCCCTTGGTTGCTACTGTTAAAAGAGGTTCCGCAGCATCAAAGAATCCATTTAACAACTTTTGATTAGCAACAATGTTACGATCTTGATCCTTGATACCAAGACCTGTGTTATAAAAAGGGAAAAAAAATTAGAAAACTTCAAATCAAGAAACATTCATTGCTTTTTTGTATTTACCTGCATGAGGAAAGTTGAATACAATCTTTGTATATCTGCTCTTCTTGACCTCTTTAGGCATATCAGTACCATCTACTTCAAACAATACAGTGCCACCATATTCACGAACTAATTCAATATTGTCCTTGGCTTCATCTCCATATTTTTCATTTAAAACTTTCTCGGAATCAAAACATGTAGCAACTAAATTTTCAGCACCTTCATCCAAATAGTTTTCACATAAAGAACGAGCAAATGAGAAATTACCCTCGCCGATCAACAGGATTTTGTCCTTTGAATTGTATTGAGGACGAACACGGACTCTTTCAACATTGTTCTTTTTAGGCTTTACTTGGTTCTTTTTAGCTTTTTCAATATTATCAGTGTATGCATTGGCTTTAACTTCTTGAACTCTTCTCTTTTCGTTCTTTTGAAGCATACGATCAAGTGCATTTGCCAACTTTTTTCTCTTCAATTTACCCATTTTCAATGAATGATATCTAATGACAAAGAAAAGGTATTGATAAAATTTTAAACTTATTACATTTGGCATGAAATTTGGAAGGAAAAAAAAGACATTGACAAGCCACTAATAATGGAATCGAGGCTGCGTTATAAATTGCGTTTGACAGATTTCATCCGGGGAAGTCTAATTTGAAGGAAACCAGCTATTAAGATGGAAAACAAAAAATATGGAATAAACGTTGAGGCGTCAAATATTCTTTACATGTAAATTATATAAATTTAAGTTTAATATATCTCTCCAAAAAAACTCTTTAAAATATATATATAGCTGGAAACAAAGGGATATTTTTATTATTTCTTTACCAGAACTGGCTTTGGAACCTTCAAAAGTGAATACAATTTATCTCTTTGAGGCTTAATTTGAGGTAATGGTTCAGTCCTGATATAATAAGTTGGTTAGTTTGAAGAAACTATGTTTTTTTCGGTGTATTTCCATTTACCAATCTGTTCCTGTAATGATTTCAATAGCTTCCATCATGTCGATATCTTCATCGGCCTCCTCGGAGACAGAAAATTGTGTAAATAATTGATCTGACACTTCGATACGAATCTAATTGAAAATGTTAAATGTGCTGCATTCGTTAGGATAAGATAATTTAATAGTATTTACCCTTGGAAATGCATGTACAAGATAGGATAGCATCTGCTGAATTGCTTTAACTTTAACAGGTGAGTTATCTATAGAAATTAAGCCAATATAGCTATAATACAAAGTTAATAAATGCAAGAAATGTTTACACAATATTATACACTGTACACTTTGATGGAAGAAAGTAATTTGCGTACATTTCTACATTTAAAAGTTTCTTTTTTAACGATTGTAAACAGCTTCAAATGTCTAGCAAAATAAAACAAAATAGAAATTAGTCGCTATCTTTGGATAATGATAATAATATTTACAATGAATTGTTCGTAATCTTTGTCAATGTTCCGGATTCATATAAAAGACCTAATACATCTAATAGTGGTATTGTTACACGATCTTGCTTTTCATATTTGATTGAGATATCTAAAAGTGTTTTGAAAATAACCTCTAAAGAAGGATCTGCAGGTTCAGTGATTGGCAAACTATCCATATATTCAATCAAACATGAACTTGAATGTCGAACCTAGAATATAATTAGAACTATTTCATTTATACAATAATATTTAATCTTACTAATGATTCAGTTAATCCACCAGCACTTGATATCAATCCAGTCAATAATTCAAGTCGATACTCTGGTATTTTCAGTATATGCACCATAACAGGATATAAATCAGAGGGGGAAGACCATAGTAGATCCCTAAAAAAAAAGTGTCAAATGTTAGGTACGAAACAGGTTTTTTTTTTTTTTTTTTTTTTTTTTTGTAGTAAACTTACTGATGGATATGCGTTCTTAAATAATCTTGACCAGGGTATTCAAGATGTTCAGTCTTTAAAATTAAATCACAAAGCACTTTACCAGCAATAGATCTAACTTTATCAATACGCTCTACACTTTGTTTCAGTAAGGCAGCTATTAAATTTGATGTACTGGTCATTTCAAGGTAATTTTGTCCGTCTAATTCAGCATCTAACTTGGATATATGAGGAAGAACATAATTCAAAAATTCCATAGATGGTATGCGAACCCAAGAGCCAACATCACCTCTTTGATCTGTGCTGTAATCTGTCAAACATGCCTCAATTGACCCCATAACAAATTGGAAATCATCACAAGAAACAGCTATAAAATAGTTAGTTTAGATGAACCCAAACAAAGTTTTAGTAGCTTACCTGTTTTTATATCGTTACCCAAGTTGGTAAAGATTTCATGTAAACCAATTACTGCATTTCTCTTGGATTCAGCATCATTTGCAACTGGATTTTCCTAGTGTTACTATATGAGTTATTTTATCATTTTCCCTTTGAGAAAAAACCTACTTGTATTTGAGATGATTTGCATAATTGAGTAATCACCTTATGCAACCAATCTAAATGTTGACGATAATCAATTGTGCCTAAAGCAAGTCCATAACCACGACGACTATAGTAATTTGGATGTTGTGTATCGACATTCTTTAATGCTTGTTCAATCTCTTCATTTTGAAGGCCATATGAATGTGCAGTAGCACCAAATGCAAGTACAGCAAAACCTTGGACGCTTTCTTCTTTACGTTCCAAAGAGGTGTGCACAAGTTTTTTCCAATCTTTCAAGTAAGCTTGATCAATTTTTAATTGAGTTTTGGATAGATTAGTTACAAGATGACAAGCAGCTTCTCGTACATGTTCAGATCCAAATGTTGTAAGTGATTTTGGGGGTAAGTTTGATACAATAGGTGCCAATACAGATGAGGTATTCTTATGATAAAGTGTAATAATATCTGCATCATTAGTCTCAATAAGTGCTAATGATATTTCTGCAATAGCAAGTAAGGCTCCATGTGAGACTTGCATATCAGTGCTGGTTGCATTGGGTATCTAAAATCAAGGAGTTAGTGCATGAACAACTTGAAAAAAGCATTTTACTTACCAAGTATGATAATGCTTTTTCGATGAAATAATGGGGATCTAAAGGAACTAATGTATACAATGCTTTGGATGCTAAGATTCGCATTGATTTATCCCAATGTTTAGCTGTAACAGATATAAGATGTTCAATCAAATGATAACGATATTCTTCAAATCTACTCACAATTTGTCAGTAAATGTGATAACAAATCGACGAATTCTTACTTTGCAATGTCGTTTGAAATGCTTAAAAATGCATTATTTCTATTTCCCAGGGAGAAATAATCTGCTTTTTGAATAATATCAATGCCATGTGGGAAAATACCTTGTCTGCCAACATTTTCTTGGAAAGCAGCACTACTCGCTCGACGTACGTTGATTTCTCTATCAAAGACAGAAACAACTACTAAATTTTGTGCAATTTCGCTCACAAAAGGTTGAATGATTTCAGGAGCATAAGCTCTTGCAAAAGCCCAACAAACATAGCAACAAGCATCTCTAACATGAGCACCGATTGAGTGAGATCCACGCTTTAAATCAAATTTAAGGCCCCTGAGAATCCATGGAATAGTTTCCTTTAATCTATTAGGTAATAATAATCCTCTTCTTGCTAATTCTGCCACTGCTAACGAAGCGCCATGCCATGTATGATCAGATACTGCAGATAAATCTAATTTGTTGGATTTATTTAAAAAGGTATTTTCCTGGAATAATTCTAGAATGGAGCCTACAACATCTTCTGCTAATTCTTGAGGCAAACGTTGTGTGATTCTTCCGATGCCTTTTGCAGCAGACCATCTTACAATAGTATCTTTGTCGCTTAAACCACTCAAAAGTATCTCAATAATAACCTCTAAATTATCAGATATATCTTCATCATCGTCCTCACCTTCATTTTCTTTCACGAATAAACTAGACTTTGCTGAAACTAGTCCTCCATCTGTTTGTGATCCTTCTAAATTTTGGCGCAAAGATCTGTTTCCTCTTTGATATCTCCATGCAGCTACTTTTGGTTTTAAATAACAAAGGCCAACTCTTTGCGTCAATTTTGTTTTAAGTTTTCGTACTAAAGCATTGTTTGCATATTGATCAAAAAATGGCATTGTGATGAGAGGAATGATGGTATCATCTAATGTTGGTAATAATACTTTGCGAGGAGCTAATTGATATGTAATACATAAACTTTGAAGGATACCAGTTGTCTATAGAAAAGATGTCAAAATGTGAAAACAAGCATACAATTCCACCGAGAAATATTACCTCAAATACATCAGCATCACTACTCAACCTTTGTTTAGCCCATTCAATAAAGGGTACCATATGCTCATCGCATAAATCTTGTCGAGATAATAAACGAGCGATCAAAAGACTTGCACCATCCCGTTCTTTACCGGTTGAGCAAAGATACTTTTTGCAAAGATCAAGCATGTTTACAATCAGAGATTGGTGAGACTGGTCGCTATCAATTTTCTTGAGATCAAATGGAATCATGCAAATCAAAGATAGCCAAATAAAGCAAATGTATCGAGCTTCCCATAGCTTAGAGTTTTCTGAATCTATTTTATTTAAAAACTCGTACACGGGTTCCAAATCAGTAACCTCATGCGACATGAATTTAACTATTGAAATAAGCTCGTAAATAAGCATATAAATTATGATTGAATATGTGTATATTCTTACCGATTGTCTTGAATCCTCGAGTCTTTGTTAATAGATATAAGAATCGAAATAATACCATGGTATTTTCGCTCAAACCATCACTATTGCTGTCAATATCTTCTCTTAATCTTGTCATGACAGGTTGAATCATAACTTCTAAGGTTGGATCAAGTAAATGAGATTGTTCCTGATATGAATCCAGCTTTGATAAATGTCAGTCAACGCTTTTAATATGAAACAATATAATAATTTACAATACTGCTCAGTTGTGATAATGCTTTCGTCGCTTCTTTTCCATTTGATTCTGTCCGAGTAATGGTATCTACAAAGCTTAAGAATTGATCTTTATGCTCAAAATGAGACCTTTGAGATGCACAGACATGCTCTTCATCGATTTGCTCGTTTTCTTCCATAAGAGTTAAATGAAAAAAAGGGCAGATTCAAGATATCCTATCTAGTTGTCGTGTTTGAAAGGACTCCATCAATTAAATAACCGCTGATAAACAGGAACTCTGTATTCCACACATGTCTGCAATAAGTTCCCTTTTCAATACCTTTTCACGATGATATTAAATACTCAATATGAGAAAACTATACCATTTTGTTCGTTTTTTGATTTACCTAGAGCTGCTATAATACGAGATACACCATCAGTAAGGTTGAGAAAGGCTGCAAAAGGTAGGTGTACAGCATATACGTTTTATATCTATATATTCACTTGTTTATTATTCAAAAGAGGGCAATATAGCTGCTGTGAAACGACTATTACGAAAAGTATCAAATATACAAAACCCTGACCCAGAAACAGGATGGTAGATATGATACATTTATATTTAGTTTCTTGAAATTGATTTTAGTTAATTGTTTCTTAATAGTACAACGCTTATGTATGCAACACAGTTCGGTCACGTTGGCCTTGTTGAATTACTGTTAGAATTAGGGCATGAAGAGGAAGTTATATCGGTTGTAAGTTGCTTTGATACTCGTCCAAAAATAAAAGAGAGATATTCATGTATTTCAACAGGATAACGAAGGGATTACCGTGCTCATGATTGCTGCCATGTTTAATCATGAGGAGGTAGATACAATTTTTAATACCATAGACTATCGGTTTTCTCATTATCTCAATATTATTGTAGATTTTCTTTCTATATGTCAGTAGATATCCAGAATGTATTCATGCTATCAGCAAAAATGGATGGACAGCACTGTTATATGCTGCTCAAAATGGAAATGCAAATCTTGTTAGTGTGAGTGATAGACAAATTTGTATTTTTCGGTATAGAAATACTAAATTATGAGTAGTATCTTTTATCAATATCTGCAGATTTCGACCATATTGATAATTTAGGTAATTCTGCCCTTCATTATGCTTCAGCTTGGGGCCATATTACAGTTATGGATTTGCTAGTAGTATGTTTTACTGCAAACATATAAATGTCAGAATTACTAAAACCTATTTCTAGTCGGAAGGATGTAATGTAGATCTTGAAAACGATGAGCACGCAACAGCATATGATTATGCGTACAGTACAGCAGTTCAGGAGCATTTAAAAGAGATTTCACAGATACCTTTTAATGACGACTCTACACTAAGTGTATCATCATCGCAACGTCAACAAAGCTTAATTAATGCACCTTATTCTTCATCTTACTCGAGTGGAATTCATTTGGGATTAGCACCAATGGCCATTTCTCGAGGACAATCTTATGCTGGCCATGAGAGCCCAGTGCCTAGAACATCTACTTCCTCTTCTTCCTCTCTTATTATACCCTCAGCGACAACACCAGGAGGTGGTCCATTAACAGCTTCTTCAAGCCCTCGTGGATCACATCATCAACAACCTCCTATAGGTAGCCCTTCTTCTTTTAGTGAATTAGAAAGAAGAAGAGCAAGCAGTTTTGGTGATGCAAAGCAAAAGGGATATAGACCTTAACATGTCAAAAATAATAAAGAAATGCTGCATGAATATGTTTAATAATAAATGATGTAAAAATGATGCCCCAAATTTAAAAACGCCGTAATATTTCATCATTAAACGCACAATTTTTGTATAAATACCCAAGTTTATGGTTGACATTTCTTGTTTCTTTTTTTACTTGAATTTTAACAATATGTCTGACAACAATAAAGAAGATAAAAGTTTACTCACAAAAGCATTCGATGCTACCGGTGGCATGTTACAAAGTTTCGTACCTATAAAGCAAATACACCAACATGTTTGTGGATTGCATTATTATGCAAACGATAAAAACCGAACTGTAGAAGCGCATCATTTCTGCACCCATATTAGCAAAGACATGCATCAATGTGTTATTTATGATTCAGCTTCCTCCGATGCAAAACTAATTGGCATAGAATACATTATTACTAAAGAGAAATTCAATACCCTTCCAGTGGAAGAGAAAAAGTACTGGCATTCTCATGTATATGAAGTCAAGAGTGGTACTCTATTTATGCCATTTAGTGATCTGGTCCCCAAAACAGTGCAAGATAATACCGAGCTAAAAGAAATGGAACATTTAGTAAATACATATGGTAAAACGTTTCATCTATGGCAAGTCGATAGAGGTGATGAAATTCCGCTAGGTGAACCACAGCTCATGATGGCTTTTACAAAAGATGGGCAAATACCCGAAGAAAAAACCAAGAGCATCGAAGGCAGGTTCAAGATAAATGTACAGGAAAAGAGGAAACAGAGAGAAGGTATACAGTTTGAACAACCAGATGCTGCCGCTGATGTTTATTGCAAAATATAAATAATTATTTCTTTAAATAAAATCACAATTTTTTCATTCAGTTTGGGTGTGTCAAGTTTTTATTATGAGAACTGTACTGAACTAGGTAGTATTAAGCCCATGCCATGTAATTCAAATAAAAGATTATAAATATAAACCATAAATAATCAAGGGTATTATAAATAAAAAGTTAAAATACATGTGAATCAAATGGAACAAGTAAGGGCTGTTCTGAATGCATGGTTGACAACTGAGATTACCAAAATCAATTTAAACCGTTTTCGATCAGGTAAATCAAGAACTCAACAACCCAACAATATATTCAAAATCACAGAATAACTGGCATTCGACAGAACAACTGCCATATAATATCAATAATTAAATAATATCAGTAGAAAAGTAGAAACAACATTTTATTGTACATTATCTATAGTTAATAAAGAAGGATTTAAACAGTATCTCTTTTAAAGGCTTTTTTTTTTTATAAACTAACCCTTTTTTACTACAAGGACAACAGTTACCTTTTAGAAAATTGATTTTTGGGGGGTTTGTTCAGATGGAATCAACCTTGTAGGGTTCACAAGTTCAACTAAACAAAAGAAAATTCATCCTTTCTATCTTGGAATACATCATCAGAAACGCCTAGCTAGATATATTTGATTTCCTTAAGCAGAGGACGTGTTGGAAAATCTTTTTTTTTTTATTCAATGGAATATTTTTAAAGAATGTAAATTTCAGTGAAAACAGTTGCTCATAATCGCTAGAAATGGTCGGCATTTGCATTTTATGAGCCTTTTATGGCAAGTTCCTTTACTACCACATTCTAAATAAGGATATTGGGTGCGCGTAGGATTAAAATGTAAGTATTTCATATTTGGGCAATTTTTTGATTCACTTTAACATGTAAAAAGGGGATGTAGCTCAAATGGTAGAGCGCTCGCTTAGCATGCGAGAGGCACTGGGATCGACGCCCAGCTTCTCCAAATTTTCTTTTTTTTCTCGCTCGATTAACGTTAGACGTTTTTTGTGGCTTTACTGTGTCGTGATAATAATGTTGCAAATCGAACAGCAACTCTTCTTTTTTTTTCTTAAATAAATTACTATCAATCAAAAATAAACAAACAATCTTGATCCCCAAAAATTACATTATACTTCCAGATTCTAGTTCAGAAGTAACACAAATCATACACGAAATTCACCAAACCTTATATACTATTGATTTAATCTCCCATTGTATTATTTTACAACTCATACAAAAGAACAACAGATTCAATTACCATAAATACAACATAACCGAATATTGACAGGATCAATATCTGAAATCTTTACCTAATCTTTCCAAATATTTACTCAGTGATTATAAATAATCAACACATATTCATGGAAATATACGGATGTAACCACATCTCATATCATTACAATCTGTAAACTCAACTTTTTCTTTAGATGTCAGTAAAGACATTTTATTATCAAATTCAAATAACATTATCAACATCGAGGATGTTCTAACAGACAAACATTAGTATAAATAACAACATTTCAAAAGAACAATTAATAAAGATATCTTATATTCTTACCTATATTTTGATTATATACTATTCTTCATATCATTTTTGATATTCTTTACTTTACATTTACTATTTTATATATATTTTATTGTACATTTCTTATTTTTCTTTATTCATTTCGTTTTATATATTTATATAAAACATTTATTATAGTTGGACAACTTAAAACCTGGTGCTCATTTAATAGATATAACTGCATTGGCTATACTCTATTCTCTTATTCTTAATTTCTTATTCACTTTACTACAATCTCAATTGTAACAATGTAATGAGACAAATACAGTTATAAGTTAAAAAACAATGTTTATTAAGTTTGACATTTAACTTATAACTATATTTGTCTCATTACATTATTATTATCACGACAATTGGTAGCAGCAGCTAAAAGATTAACTTTAGCTGTAATTTATATTCTTTTTTTTATTCCTTAATTGATGAACCCGGAAAGACAACTTGAAAATTACACTTGGCTCAAATCTGTCAATTTTATATTAAAAAACAAGCTTCATTCTGACAAGCACAGAAACTTCATCAAGTTTTACAACGAACAATTTTCAAACAAATCAATCAAGTATACGGACTACGCTAGAGTTAAATATATCAACAATCGTAAACATTCGTTGCAAATTGACAACAACAAACTCATTGCAACTGTGAATCATCTATATTCTTCTTATCAGCAACACAATTTAACATGGGCAAAAACATTGATCCTGAAGCTTTTTCAAAGGCTGATACCTTATCTCTTCTACAATCCTTACTATTAAATCAACAAAATAGTCGTCCATCCACTCCTGCTATTATCAAAATTGCTGAACCGAAAGCAACTGATCACTTTGTTTGAAACTTGAAATCGGCATTGTTTGCCAAGGTTCCTGGTGCTTATCCCGCTTCCTTAATAGATGCAACATTTAAGGCAGCCTTTGATGATGAAGAAATTTGTTTCCTCTCACCTGATGTTCCTCCTGTAAAGTATGTACACATTTATCCACTATATTGATCTCCATTTTATCTAATTCTTATTTAAAGTAAAGGTAGTATGAATAGACACTAAACTACTAAATGGTACAGTATATACTGATTCATACTAATGCATAAACGTTCTACTGAGCTTCGATCCTAACAGCTTATAGTTAAGGGCAAATCAACATAACAATGTGGATCTAGATTTAGTTATAATAATATAAATAAACGCAATTTGAATGTGCCGTGTTACTAATGTAAATAGATTGATCTGACATGGAATGTTAGAAAGATATAATTGATCCCATACTGATCTAACGGATAAATGTAATATAGAGTTTGTATATAAATAGGGCAAATTATTGATATTAAATAAAGATGATCTTCAGTTTCTGTGTGTGATTTAATTTAGCAAGTTTCTTTATTAAATTATACATTTTTCTCGCTACAATATTTATTCTAAATCTTATACATTTCATATAATAGCTATAATGTTTAGAGCAACAATGGTTTTTATTCGAGCATAAACTTAAATAACACTTACTGCTTAAATTTATATGCAAGCCAAATCTAAGGCTATAAATGTTACTTTATCACGCATATAATTTAAACAAATAAACTTTCTTTGAACGTACTATTTTAGTTTATGATTGTCAGCTGTAAAAAAATTTGTTTTCAACAAGCATAGCTACAATCAAAACTATGGCTATTAGGGAAGATATTATATTATTTTTTTTCTGGAGCATTTTGTAAGATTGTAGCCAGCTCTAGCTTTTTATTGAGTAGATATAAATATCATTGCCTTCGATTTGATCTGGTAATCAAGAAATACGCCCAACAATACAGTAATAAATAATGATGTCTGATCTTAGAATGTGGTTAAATCAAAAGATGAGTCTCTCATATACCGACTGCTACCTATTATAAAAAGTATTAGCTCATTATGTTAGCATATGCATCCAGATAAAAGAAAAGAATACCAGCTTGATACTGTAGTCTTATATGCATTATCAAACGGCAAATATATCCTTGGAATATGAAAACAAAAAGGGAGAAACAACATTACAGATAGAAAAGGATTTTTCAGGAATTACATTATTTAGCGCCGCAATTAAAATCCTGCAAAGTTACACATTTTAGCCAATGTAAAAGCAGCATTACAGCGCATGTACCATAAACTAAACAAAGCAGGAAATATTTGCTACCATAAAAACATACATTTTCCTACTAAAAAAACCGTCTGTCATGTCATACATTCATTAAAAAATTGAAAAAGCGAGCCCGTAGAGCGACGCCGTAATTGAGCATAGCAAGGTTGAACGGTTAAATCTCTTATCCTATCGTATATCTAAGTTTTGAATAAAAAAGCGTGTGTTTTTTTTACTTTTCTTATATTTAACCACGTACGGTCTAAAAATTCAGACTTTGTAGCGGACATTTTCGGGGCCTCATTTTATCCTTACCAACACTCGTGATTTTGATCAAAAAACAGAAAAATCAAATTTTGATACCAAAATCGACGTTTAAATATACTACATTGTGAGAGAAAATTGTAGCCATAGCTAATACACATTTTATAAAAGCTTAATATTAAATGTTAAGTAATGAGAATTTGTACTTTTGTCCCAAAAACGGTTTTTTGGTTAAGGGGTTTTCATGTTATATTTTGCAATAAAAATGTTTATTATTTTTTATTGAGCAAATAGAGCGCTAAATTCTGCATATGTGTATATTTTTTGCTTTTATAATTGGTAGTATAATTAACTCTAGATTTGCAAAACCAGAAAAAAAAAATTAAAAAATGTCAAAATTGATGATCTGGACAAAAATAATTTTCTAAATTAATATTCCGCTAATAGGCTTAGTAAGTCTTAAAAATAAGAGATTTTATAATACTGGGGAAATTTTTCAAGAATTTAAGATGATGTACCCATTTGATTCAAGCTTATTACTGTAAATCTTTATACAAGTTAATATTGTACGGTAGTTTATTTGATAATAATATAGTCTTACTTTATAATTATTGCGCTAGAGATGATTTAAATTAAGTTTTAGCCTTACCTCTCCAATTTCATAAACATAAACATGGCCATCATCGATGGAACCTATTACCGCCTTTTTACCCTCTTTGTCCCTGAAGTGAACTAAGCTAGATTCCCATCATAAAATACCTAAATTAAATGTCATCTCATTTGAAACCATGCTATCAAAGATAAGACTATATAGTAAATAGACAATTGCATAAAGATAGCAAGGGTATAATACTCAAATAAGAGATGCTAAAATACTAAAGTAATGTGGGATATCCTAAATAAAAGATACAAAAAGTACATGCTTATCAAGTAGAACAAGTAAGGGCTGTTCTGAAAGCATGATTGACAAATTATATTTAAAACACCGTTCTTGATCCACCAAATCAATAACCAAACAACCCAACATTTATACTCAAAATTAATGGAATCGTTGACAATTGCAATGCAATTGCAAGATAGTAAATAATCACTAAATAATATAAATAGAGACGTAGAATAACCATTTTATTGCACATTATCCATATTTTAATAAAGAAGGATTTTAACAGTATTCTTAATCGCTTTTTACACCCATATTTTACTGCAGTCCCAAGCCAATTTATTTAATGCGTTTGTTATGTCAATACTCATCCTATGTCTCACATCCAAGGTCACAGTCTATAATTAGTGTTGCAGTAAATCAATGTGGATCATTGACTTACATCATATTCTTAGATAGTAAAACCCTAGTAATAGTTATAATTAATGTATATAAATACATCCAAAGGATGTATTGTTAATAAAAGTGTAATATTCTGGCAAGATTATTTATATAGACTCTTTTGACATTTCAGCGTTACCAGAGCCAACTTAAGTACTTACAAATGGTTCCTCAGTATTTGCATTCAAATTATATGAATTAAACTGACTGATTCTATCTTCCATCTACAGTAGTAATTTATCGAGACTTTGTAAATTAAAATCAACGTAAAAAGTACCGTTTATTAGAATGAATTAGATATGGGTTTATATAGTTATTGGAATTGTGTGATAAGATCTAATGGACAGGGATCCATTAGATGTGGCAATAGATATTATTATAACATGTTATGTTTCAGTATTAGTTCTTGGGTGACAGAAACCAGTTACTGGATAGATAAGATCTGTTAGATCTGTCGGAACTCTTCTATATATCGAATGTTGTAATTCTGATAGATCAAGTAGTATCAAACGTATCATCAGCCCGCCTTATGATAAATGTCAATCTAAAATTAGAAGCATCCCACTGTCATTGTTAGAAGCTACAAAAAATTTGATTTTTAATAATACAGCAATTAAATAAAAAACAAGATGATACTAATCGCATATGGTGAGTATTCAACATCTAGTTGAGTTTAATAAAGAATGCTTTTGAACCCTTTTGAAAATCCTGAAGAAAACACAACACCTTGGTCTTGTAATTTCTATCCATCAAAATGTCGCAATTTTCACCACACAATGAATGCACCTTTTATCAATCTTAACCTCGTTTTACATTGAGTATCAGTTTTTTACCAGTTGTATTTTCTCTAATTCATTGATATTCGGTCATATTGAACGATAGTGTATTATCAAATAATTACAATTTACTAGTATACTGTTGGTAGTTTTTTGTTATTACTTTAAATACTTGATCCTATTATTATTATTATTATTATTATTACCATTGATTATAATTGTCAAACTGATTGATTCATACAGTATATCATATTACTATTTTGCATTGGTAGAGGTTATACTGTACAATTGATATCTGCATTTAACACTGATGGATTGGAAAGTTGGTGTCTGTGTTTAGTTTGATGAATAAAGCGTAGTACTTTGGTTTTCCAGTATAATATATAATTCTAGGTGTTTCTACTCCTAAAAACTGAATTTCCAAATGCAACTGTATCTGTTGAATTTCACTTGAGTTTCTTCTGTGCGCTGTAGCTCATGTCATACTAACTCCCATCTTGGCAAATATTGCTTTACATTCATTTATATTCACTTTTTGTGTTATATAGCTAAATATTAATGTACTAACATTGGGTTTTGTTTATATCTCCATCAACAAGTGGCATTTTTTTCAGATGATGTCTACTACCAATTTCTGAAAAGCTCTACTGTCATAAGAAAAATTTGCCTTAATTTGTTGCATTTCCCAAAATAGTAAAAAACTGACAAATACATGTTCACATGTATGGGGATTAAAATTGTAGTCCAAAGGAGAGTGACAAGCTTAATGGGCAGCGCATGCACTACAAATTGAGTGCGACACACATATTCGTGAGTTCAAACCCGGCAAAGAGGAAGCCCCTTGGTATTAGGATATGAATTTCAAAAGAGAATCTCCAATAACCTTACTTTTTATTAAATATGATCCTCTTTTTTTTCTTAGTAAGTTTTGCGTATGTCTAGCAAATTTTTTCCTTTTTCATTAATGCATATGATATGCATACTAGTAAATGTGGTTGGCAAAACCCGGCTCGACACCAATACTACCAGCATTCATGGGTCGTTGTACGTTCAGCCAGTTTGAGTAACAAGTTGTTGGTTACCTGCTACTTGCACCTACTAAGATCAGCATAAAATGTTAAAAGAGTTTGTATAAATAATCTTGCCAGAATATTACACTTTTATTAACAATACATCCAAAGGATGTATTTATATACATTAAATATAACTATTACTAGGGTTTTACTATCTAAGAATATGATTTAAGTCAATGATCCGCATTGATTTACTGTAACATTAATTATAGAATGTGACCTCGGATGTAAGACCTAGGATGAGTATTGACATAAGACAGCAAGCCCATCAGTTTTTCTCAACGAATATGAATCCAAATGACCTCCTGTTGCAATGGCAGGTACTTCTAGCGCTAATCCGCATAATTGCAAAAGGCTTAACCTTATCGTATATTCTCATGTTTGATGAATAATACTTAAAAAAGAATACAATTAAAAGAGAATGAGTAATGAATCAGTTCTTCCACTGTATAATAAAAACAAGATATTATTTATTTAGATATAAAAGTATGACCTTTTGTATTGATGTGACATTGAGATCCTGAGGTGTAATTTAAGGCACTATTGAGCCAGCAGATCTATTTGATAGTAATCTATGGATTGAAACAAATTAATCATAATTTAACCGTTCTTACAGAGCTTGTGAGTTGCCTTGTTGTTTCAATGCTGCACTAAATGTGCTTGGATGTTGATTTGATAGCTAATTTATCAATTAACCGCTGGGATAAAATAATATGGTGTCATAATTATGGCCCAAGCGGTTTTGGTAATTACTGGATTAAACTTCAGGTACGCTAGGAGCTTCTTATATCCGATATCAAGACTTTGCACTTCAGTACATATTGTAGTCAGTAAATTGTAAGATGTATAAATACTGTAGAAGGTGATAACGTGTGATACTAGGTGGCCTACAACAACCCCGCTAAATTGTACATTTCAGCCAACGTAACAGCAGCATTACAGCACACGAACCATAAATTAAATAAAATAGGCAATATCTGCTGCTGTTATGATAGAAACATACATTTTCCTACTAAAAAAACCGTCTGTCATGTCATACATTCATTAAAAAATTGAAAAAGCGAGCCCGTAGAGCGACGCCGTAATTGAGCATAGCAAGATTGAACGGTTAAATCTCTTATCCTATCGTATATCTAAGTTTTGAATAAAAAAGCGTGTGTTTTTTTTACTTTTCTTATATTTAACCATGTACGGTCTGAAAATTCAGTTTTTGTAGCGGACATTTTCGGGGCCTCATTTTATCCTTACCAACACTCGTGATTTTGATCAAAAAACAGAAAAATCAAATTTTGAAACCAAAATCAGCGCTTAAATATACTACAATGTGAGAGAAAACTGTAGCCATAGCTAATACACATTTTATAAAAGCTTAATATTAAATGTTAAGTAATGAAAATTTGTACTTTTGTCCCAAAAACGGTTTTCTGGTTAAGGGATTTTCATATTATATTTTGCAATAAAAATGTTTATTATTTTTTATTGAGCAAATAGAGCGCTAAATTCTGCATATGTATATATTTTTTGCTTTTATAATTGGTAGTATAATTAACTCTAGATTTGCAAAACCAGAAAAAAAAATTAAAAAATGTCAAAATTGATGATCTGGACAAAAATAATTTTCTAAATTAATATTCCGCTAATAGGCTTAGTAAGTCTTAAAAATAAGAGATTTTATAATACTGGGGACCTTTTTCAAAAATTTACATTGATGTACCCACTTGATTCAAGCTTATTACTGTAAATCTTTATACAAGTTAATATTGTACGGTAGTTTATTTGATAATAATATAGTCTTACTTTATAATTATTGCGCTAGAGATGATTTAAATTAAGTTTTAGCCTTACCTCTCCAATATCATAAATATAAACATGGCCCTCACTGAAACCTATTGCCGTCTTTTTATCCTCTTTGTCCCAAGCCAATTTATTTAATGCGTTACCAGAACCAACTTAAGTACTTACAAATGGTTCCTCAGTATTTACATTCAAATCATATGAATTAAACTGACTGATTCTATCTTCCATCTACAGTAGTATCAAACGTATCATCAGCCCGCCTTATGATAATAAATGTCAATCTAAAATCAGAAACATCCCATTATTATTCTTATAGGCTATAAAAAGCTTGATTTTTAATAATACAACAATTAAATAAAAAAAAAATGGTACTAATCGCATATGGTAAGTATTTAACATCTAAGTAAGTTTGACGAAGTTTGCCTTTAAATCCTTTTGGAAATCCTGAGGGAAACACAACATCTTGGTCCTGTAATTTCTATCCATCAAAATGTTGCGATTTTTACTACACAATGAATGTATCTTTTATCAATTTTTACCTCGAATATATTGTGATATCAAATAAAAACACATAAGGATGTATCAATTTTTTACGTTTGATTAATAAAAATAACCAGTCATTTACCTAATCTTTATAGATTTAGATATAATGTACAGTTACTCAATGAAAATCTTAGCTATAATTAGGCAAATTAAAATTAACAAGCAAGAGGTTGCAAATAAAAGCTATAAAAAACATTTAACACACATTATGTGTTCAGAAGAAAAAGGTTTTAAAATGGCTGATCAACTTTCCAAATGTTATATAAAATAAAAAGCCATTAAATAAAATGCGCACATGTAATAGTCTGTGATCTTGAATAAATATTATGGCCAAAATGATATGCTGATGATATGGTTTTTAATATTAGAGGTCGGTGAACATTGATTGTAGGAAGGTTGGTATCCTTATTTGTAAATTAGATATTTATTGAGGGAAATAAATAAAGGTGTAAAGAGAAAGAAGGACAGATAATTCTACAAGAAATGATAGAAAGATTTCTTTGTAGTAGTTAAACAATATCTAGTATATAATACAGAAACAAAATATACTTTAATTTCTTTTATATAAAGCTAAAGAATCACACTCCATAATTTTTATGCGATTGCTTTCCTTTCTGGCCAACCAAAAAAATAAAATAAAATTATAACTTGTTCTGTTATACATACATTTTATAGTTTACCACCTATTTTGACTTGCTGTAGTATTTGCTGAAGAAGTTATGCTCATAGTTAAAAGGAGTTTTGATATTAAATTTGGATTCTCAATAATAAAAAAATCAATTTTCATAGTCTTCAATCATTAAATTCGGAGCATGCCCGACTTTTTAAAACCAATCTTGTGTGAATAACATTTTTCAGAAGATATGATAGATGTCGGTTTTCGAGGATATTAAACAGCCAATTTTGAAGCCAATTCCATTTCTAACTCATATTGAAATGTAATTTTTATAAATAGTTTTTTAAACCAAAACCTAGAAGCTCCAGGTTCTTTTTTTTATCATTAGTTTTCTAGTAATAAAGTCTACGTTCTCCATCTTGGTAAATGTTACTAGTCTTTATTATTATTCTTCCTATAAATACGATTGTATGTATTCATAACTCTCAATAGACACTGCTAAATGCATATAAATTAATCGCATCATGCTACCTGGTCCTAAATTCATTTTATATCTCACAAAGGACTCAAACGCAAGCAAATTTCACTGTTTTTTTCTTAAAAACTGGATCTCACTTTTCATTCCCCCTCAATTTTTTTTACTGAATAACACCAAGAAAAAGATATATGACAATGTACCTGATTTGTACAACTTTAATTCAAAAACGAGTATCCGGAAGTATCCTATTTTTTGCAGTTGATATACCTTTTTCAGTGCCAATATTTCAGATTTTTAGACGTATTTCACTGCTA
Source organism: Mucor racemosus (assembly GCA_027405735.1). Taxonomy (NCBI): domain Eukaryota; kingdom Fungi; phylum Mucoromycota; class Mucoromycetes; order Mucorales; family Mucoraceae; genus Mucor; species Mucor racemosus. The sequence continues at coordinate 318,870 of JAPEHQ010000007.1, forward strand.
AAAATTAAAAACTTTGAGCCTTCATATCTCTGCAAAAAATTAAAATGCCTTGACACTTCTAATAACAAAACTTACTTGTTTTGATGCACTCTATACCATATTTCAGTTGAAAAATTCTGACCACTTTTATTTATTTATTCATTTTTTTGATATTTTTGTAGTAGAGTTCAAAATATTCGTTAATTAAGCAACGCATTTTTTTTTTTTTTTTTACATTTTTGCCATCAAGCTCGTTGACTTCTCTCGGACCCAATTTAGTTTTGTTTTCAAAATACTGATTTCTCTACGAAAAATGTAACTAGAAGGTTCAAAAATGGCTAGATCGATAGATAATTTTGCTGCACATAACTTCTATTACCTATATTTGAAATATACTTATAAAAAGTGGTATACATCTTCAAAAAGCCTTCAAAATTTCAATTGCATTTTAGGTAAAATTTAATGTAAAACACTTATCTGAATTTTATTTTTTAGATAGACGCAAAGTTCAAAGCTCTACGAGAAACATTTAATCTGCTAGTTCGACTTACTTTGCAGTTTACGATCTATTAAACAATGTTTTTTTAATCATTTTTGATAATTTTTTCCATCATCAAATCAATTTCGAAACCTCGTTACTATAGGTTCTAAGCTGTGATATGAACTATTTATTCTGATTATCTCGACAAAAAATCAATATTTTTTAATCTATCAGAATTAAGAATCACTGAATTATTAATTCAGAACATCTGTCAAACCATGATGTTTAATAAGCAAATCAAACAAGAATATATTCCATGCATCTATCATCATGCTCCTATTGAACCATAGAAGCATAATTCCAGTATATCCACATAATATCCATATGTTCATTCTAATCATATTATTATCTAAATTTAATACATTCATCCAATTAGTATATAAAACCTCTCTATAAGCTCATAATATAACGGTATTTTTTCATTTAATTAATTTTATATGTCTACCTTTCCATAAATCATTTTTCGCTAAAACGAAAAATGCAGAATAACTTTCAATTGGATCTCTCTTCTTGTGAATACAAAAAATTAATATCTCTAATCAATGGGTCGAATTTCCACACTTAATTTTATAGGTATTAAGGAACGCTTCAAAACAACTAGTTTTTTTTTATTAGAAGGTCTTGTTATATCTTAATTCTTTGCCAAGATGTTAAGGCTCAACGATTTGACTTTTAAGCAATGAAAACGGAAAGTCAGATATTTAAACGATTTGGTTAAGCAAATAGCAAACACTACATAAAAACAACAAAACATGGTATAAAATTGACACGTCTCTGATACACTCACATAATTTCATTTTTTGTAATTCATTAGAAAAATAACCATATTCAAAAACAAAAAGGCCGTAAATTTCATCCTTTTGCGAGATGCAAACCCACTTTTTAATAAGGGTGCTTTAAATTTACCAATTTATATACATTCAGTATTGTCCAAGGTATATTTTTAAACTTACTTTGGGTGGTGTTATACATAGAAAAGGTGGATTACCCTCCATTTGAAATCTGTTAATTTTTATATCACAAATCAACTTTTTTTGAAAGGGAACTGGTTAGTTGGCGGATGATTGCTACGCTGAAGTACAAAATTTGCATATTTCTACAAAATTCAATAAAACATATTTAAAATTGAATAGTTTGGTACCAGAAACCTTTTTTATGATTGAAGTTTGGCTAATTAATCAAACTTTGCTTTCTTTTTACATTTTCAAGAAAGGGTAATATTGAGTGAGTTCGATTTTTGTGATGTTAAGTCATAATATCATATAGTTATACTCATTTGTAGCATTATGAAAGCTTTTGTATAAAGTGTAACTCGTTGAGGCACAATTTATGATGTATTTTTAAAGTCGTTTTTTTTTATATACAAGTACAGAGTTTATAAGCTTGAATATAAAAGAAGATTCATTAGATATATTTTGACAAAAATTACTGCTTTCATATGATAACCTGACGTAAACTATTATTAAGTAAAAGCCCTCGATAGATATCAAGTAAAAGGACAATGCTATTTGCCTTGGCATCTTGTTTAAATTGTTCTGCTGTAATTTACATGAATGCAACGTGACTATAAAGGAGATAATTTCTTCTTTGGACTTTAAGCAGAGCACTCTAGTTTTTATTCTGTAAATAAAGATTTTGATTACTCTTTTCAAGCAAACTTAATCAATATGAAAACCTTGAAAGAATTTAAAAGATATGATCCAGTAATAACTACAAACAATCAGAGTTTAAATCATGTATCTAATTGTATTTTGTTACAAGCAAAGCCGCCATAAACAACTCATGCAAGAGTATTTGCAACGACAAATAAAACCGAAAACACACATCCCTGCCGTATATAAAACAGAAAGAGATATTATCCAAGAAAATCACAAGTAAATTATCTGTAAATTTCTCTGTGCTTATAATACTAATATGTCGTAGGTTTATACGTTCAAATTTTGATGAAGACGATTTGACTTGGGGACAAAGAGTAGCAAAGAAATATTACGATAAACTATTCAAGGAATACGCGCTATGTGAATTGAAATACTACAAAGAAGGTAAAATTGCTTTGCGTTGGAGAACCGAGAAAGAAGTTATTGTAGGAAAGGGCCACTTTATTTGTGCATCTACACGCTGTGATGAGACAAAAAAGTTGCAAAGTTGGGAGGTAAATTTTGGATATATGGAAGATGGAGAAAAGAAGAATGAGTTGGTCAAAGTTAGATTATGTCCTGAATGTTCAGATAAATTGAATTTCAAGACTAAGAAAAGATTAGCCAAGACCCTTAAACGAAAATCAAAAGAGCAAGATACCAACAATAGAAACAAGAAGCAAAGAAGCCGATCTAATGCATCTGAAACCACATCTTCTTCAGATAATGATAATGATGATGTTGGTTATGGTGGAGAAGGTGAGTTGTATTTCATATGATTATGTACCGGATTGCTTAAATTAACACTATTTTTAGCCGAGCATGAAGATGATAAATCTGCACACGAGTCCTCTTCATCCATATGGAGCAAGCCTTTGGATGTGAAAGAAGAGAAATCAAAAGAAGAAGAATATGAGGATTATTTTACTGATTTGCTACAATGATTTTGAATAAAAGATATAAATAATTTGATGTTTTATGTATTGGTGGAGAAGTATCTGATAGTCGCTGCTGTTTTAACATATTACATGGATATAATATATGCTCATCCATATTTCCATTGGATCCTATGATCAATGGAAATCATGTAAAATATCACATTTCACCAACAATGGTTCTGTGGTATGAAAAATTTAATATTTACTGTTGATGAGTATTTTTTGGGAAGCTTCAATCTTGGATTAGATTTGGTATTGTAAATTTAGATCAATCATTGGAATAAATGCGTTGAAATAAGATCCCATGGTTCAACCTTGATCAAATATTCAAAAGTGTAAGAGAATGTGGAGAACTCTCCAATACCAAGAAATTTTTGGATACTTAATATATTTCATGACCAAACATAAAACCAAAACAAAAAAATTTAGGTTACACTTACACAATGATCAATGGCAGCAAACATGCTAAGCCTGATCTACACCTTTGTGCTGCTCTGCACATGCGTGAATTGAGGTAAATATCGTGGGCATTTGCTTATTTATTTCGTCGTTTTCAAGTGACACATCTAAATAAAGTTATATGAATAGCTTCCAAGTCTCTGAAATACATCTAGGATAATTGTAAATCGGAAAAAACGTATTAAATAATGTTACCGAACTGCTGTTAGTAATGAAATCAATGCCAAATGTCCGAAACCGAGTCAATCAGATCCGAATGCTTAGCAACATTTCTATTGTTTGCTTAGCATATTTCCCATGTACAGTTAGTGTATGCGTCAAAAACGAGAATAAGGTCCGCAGCACAGCAGAATCTCAAACAAATTGAAAGTTTGTATATAAATCAACTGAAATATCTGTCCTTGCAGCAATTTACAAATCAAAAAATGAAATTGAATATTTTAGGTAGTTCTATTCATTGTTGTGTATTTAAAGCAAATGCATTCATTCTTACCCTTTTAAAAAAATAGTTTCTTTGCAATTATCGTTACTGGCATCGTTAATAACAGCTCAGAATAATATTACATATAATGTAATTGCTTCACCTGCAAGCTCAGATATGTCTGTTGCTGTAATTGTTGATAACAACACTTATCGTTTGGCTGCTTCAACGCCTACAAGTGTTTTATATTCCGGAAGTGCACCCGCAGCACAAAATGGATATCACTATGTAATTCTGGATAGCACGAATCAAGTCAATGCTTCTGAAGCCTTTTCTCGTACATTAAATCAGAACGAAGTTGCCACAAATGAGTTCTTCAATCGCTCATTAGTTACTTACCAACTAAATTATTTACCACAAGTTTATAAACCTGTATCTTCAATCAATCGAATCGATTCTGATCTTCATATTTTGAATCAAATCCCAACCATCCAAATATCAGGGAATCAAACTGAAATTGATATTTTGCATAAAAATCAATTACAAGATCTCGAGTTTGAATTCAATGTCACCTATTATGGGTAAGCAAAACGGCATTATGCAGATTGATTGAATGACTAATATCTCGCATAGCTCAAACAATGTCCAGGAATTCGAAAAAGTCAAAGTTTCGTTAGCTGGACGCTCTTCAAGATACATCCCAAAACTTTCTTATGGTTTAAAAATGAAAACTAAGGGGAACGATAGCTTATATGGCTATAAAAAACTCAAATTAAGAGCTCTTGGTATGGATCCTTCTTATGTTCGAGAATGCGTTTCATACTCTACTTTAAAGGCAGTGGGAATTCCTGCAAGCGGATTTTCTTATGTTCGGTAAATCGCTAATCTCTCTACATTTGACACTGCCATTTATTTATTTTTTTTATATTTAGATTATTTATCAATAAACAGCCAGTTGGGCTTTATGGCTTGATTGAGACCTTCCAAGATCCATGGACTGCAAATGTGTTTGCTGATGGCGATGCCAACTATAAACCAGGATATCTTTATCAAGGCCAGTTAGCTGCTGAAAATCAAACTGTACCTGTATTTTCTGATCTATCCTACTATGGTGAAAATACTACATTATACAGCTTGGGTCAATACAAGATTAAATCAGGCACTGATAAAGACGAAACACCGGATGATTATAAAGATCTTCAAGAATTCACAAAGTATGTTCATAGTACTACAAGTAATACAACTGTCGATGAATGGGAAAAGCATTTGGATACCGAAGTATTCACTCGAGCCATGGCTGTCGAAAATTTATTGGGATTTTCCGACGCTTACATGACTTTGGCAGACAATTTCTACGTTTACAATGACCCTAAATCTCCGGGACGTTTTATCTATATTCCTGCTGATCTCGATACAACTATAGGTATTGCCTTGTATGAACTCGATTATCTGTTGACTGGAAACTACAGTGAACATCCAGGCTTCAATATAAGACCCCTGACAAGTAAACTTTTCTCAAATCAGATCTTGTTGGATCATTACCAGCACATTCTACTCAACTTGACACAACAATTAATCAATCCAAACACAATGAACCCTTTTATTGACAGTGTTGTAAGCATGATATATCCTGATGTTGAATGGGATCAAACTCTTCCAGGAATGGGTACATTCCAGATACCTCCTCTCGATAATATGGATCCAGGCGCTGGCGGAAATGTAACTTCCAACCCTATACTTGGACCTGGATTTAGAACAAATTGGACAGATGTTCCTCAAACTTTTGATTCTGCTTTGAACGGACCAACTAATTCTACAACCATGGAGAGCGTTAAAGGTTTTATAGCTAGAAAAAGTGCAAATATTATAGCCTTTTATAATAAATAAATGCGTAGTGTTTATGTTTTATCTTTGATTGTAGCCCAAAGTATACGGATGATTTCAAGTTTTCGGAAAGTACCTACAGAAAGATACATATGCTTGCGAATATGAAACTCAAAATAAAGATCTTTTCACAACTTTTCTTTTGAATTATTATCGCTAATAATATATTTTGATTTAATATTATATATATATTTCTTGTCATTGGTGACTGTATGAGGATATTCTATCTCTCAATCTGATGAAATATGCAGAAGCGGTTTCTCGGGACAGTTTGACAGCAACCTCTAGACGGTGAAGACCTACAATGCTGTTTTCCATGAGGAGAAAAATCAACGAAAAATCATTTTTCAACAGCTAAAACAACTAAACTTTGTTAGTTAAAATGGGAATATTCTTACTCGGTCGAGTACTTAACCCTTAAATTAAGCTATGTATATGATATAATATAATATTTGTCAAGGTATTAACCAATCTACCAAATCAAATAATAAAGTAGCTAACTGAAGAAAAAAGAAATGATGAACAGGATATATGTATGTATGACAAAGAAAACTTATTATAAAATGCAAATAATTAAAGTAAGAAGTTCAACTTAACAGCAATAGCGATTGATTATTTACTTTAGCAATTTGTGAAGATAATGCTGTTGCAATATTTTGTACAGTGATGTTCAATTAACTGTTGTTGGTGATAGTAGTATCTTTGTTTTTAAATATATAAGGGTAATAGTGAAATCAAACAAGAGTGTGTTTCAGTATTTTCTTTGAGTTTATTTATCAATGTTTCAACAGTTATCTTTTCTAATTTAATGCTTGTAAGAACATTTTGAGCACTGAAATTGAGCAATTGGAGTCCTGCACAAAACACAATAACATAGTTTACAGCATCCCAATTGCAAAGTGCGAATACAGTACATAGTTTTGTTGCAATGTCGTCGGCAGGTTTGTTAAAGCCTTTGCAAGCAAAACAAGTAGTGCTGTCGTAGGCGGCCTTGTATTCATAGCCGGAATTCGACCTGACTAGATGTCATAACTTTTAAAAGAGCTGCTGTCCTCCTGAAAAAAATAAAATAACAGATTCAAGCAATGATTTTGTCAAATACTATACTGAACATTAACAAATGGACACCTTGTATGCTTTCCGCACTATTTTGTTTAGACCTGATAGGATTTGATAAAATACATAGAAATAATAAAACATTTTTTTTTCGAAAGAAAGGAGGTTTGGTATATGAATAATTGTTTAAATGCATTTAAAATTTATACGTTGAAATTTATTCTGGCCATTTTGTTTGTTGGTATATACTCATTCAAAAAAATTGAGCTTTTAAAAGGCTAATTTTTCAAGATTCCAATCCTCAAAATAGGGTCATGTCACCCTTTCTATAACTAACCCCCAAACTAAAGATATACTTTAAGCATTGCAAAATAGATACGAATTGGTCGCACTATGCTATCTGTTCCTAAATTCATTTTTTATCTCACGAAAGACTTAAAAATACATACAATCTATTGCTTTTTCTTTAAAAACTGGGCCCGACTTTTCATTCCTATCCAACTTTTTGTTTCCACTAAATAACAACAGACGAACAAATAAAAATCTATGCCGATTTGCCTGAGATGTTCAACTATAATCCAAAAGCGTGTTTCCAGAAATATATCATTATCAGGTAAAATGATTTTTCTAGTGTTATGACTTCAGGTTTTTACTGCTATTTTACTGCTAAAAATTCAAAACTTTGTTCATTAATATCTCTACAAAAAATTAGGATATATTAATACTTTTGATAGTGGATCTTACTAGTTTTGAAGTACTCTTTAACATATTTAAGTGTAAAAAAAAATTCTAAGAATTTTTTCGAGATCATTTTAGCATGAGATATTACCATCCAGAAAATTTTGAATTTGAAAAAAACTCGAAAGTTGATGAAATAGATCTTGTTTTTATAAAGGTAGTAATTAGGGTCGTTGTCGAGCCTGGTTTATACTACTAGTAAATTTGGATAGCAAAACTTAATACTATTAGTAATAAAGAGGCTAATAGTAATTCAATCACGGAGAACGTAGGGTTTTTATTGTAAAATGAAAAGGGAACCGAGAACCATTATTAGATCTTGGTTCTTGAAGATATTTATAATACAACTTCTATTAAGTGTCAGTTTTAATGTTTTAATAGGAATTAAAACTAAATAAAAGAGTGAAAACCGAAAAAAACTGACAAAAGTCTCGTTTTATCTACGAAAAATGTAGACATAAGGCTCAGTAATAGCTAAATTGATACATAATTTTGTTATATACTATTTGAATTACTCACTTTTCAAATATATTTATAAAAAGCAGTACATATTGATCTCTCAGAACTACAACATTCGATATATAGAAGATCTCCGACAAATCTAGCAGATCTTATCTATCCAGTAACTGGTTCCTGTCACCCAGGAACTAATAATGAAACATAACTTAGAGCAATATTACCACTGAAACATAACATGTTATATCCATAGACATTAATAATAATATCTATTGTCACATCTAATGGACCCCTGTCCATTAGATCTTATCACACAATTCCAATAACTATATAAACCAATATTTAATTCATTCTAATAAACGGCACTTTTTACGTTGATTTTAATTTACAAAGTCTCGATAAATTACATATTTCCAAAGACCTCAAAGATTTCAGTCACATTTCACAGAAAATTTCATGTTCAAATTTTGTAGAAATAAATGCAGAACTTGATTGAGTTGTATATCCTGTGAAATATGTACACATTTATCCAATATATTGATTTCCATTTCATCTGATTCTCAGTTAAAGACGGATATTTTATCTTATATGAAGTTAGTATGTATCTTAAGAGAAAGCATAAATATAATGTTGCTTTTTCATGCAAAATGGAAAAGTTGCCTTCTTGATAATGTTTATTATATTTAATAATCATTTTAATTCATAAAGAAAGTTATAAAAATATGAAATCTGAAGATATACAAAAAAAAAATAGGATATATATAGAAAATTAAAAAGATGTGAAAATTATAGATATCCGTCTACTATAATTATAATATAAAATTGAATTTTATCTAATAAAAAAAAGAAATGGATGGCATTAATAATGTTGGAGATAATTTATTAATGGAATTTCAAAATTTAACAAATGAATATTGGAAATTTTTAAATTATGGATGGCCAGAGATTGAACAAAAAAAGTATCATACTAAAAGACCTATTTCTATCAAAAAGATCAAGGAAATAAAAAAGGCTTTATTAGAAAAATTAGGAATTATACCTGTTTATTTCTTCTTAATTATATTATTTGGTGATAGAGATTATAAAGGACCATATAATAATATAGAAAAAGGATTACTAATATTATATTTTATTACGGAAAATAAGTCAATAGAAGATATGGATGATTATATAGCAAAAAGTACATTTCATCAAATTTATAGACAATTTTATTCAGCTGATAGAATGTTAAAATTAAATAAAATATTGAACTTTTCTTTACAAAATATGCTTTCAAATATAAAGATCAGATTATTAAACGGAATAATAGAAAATCCTATGTTGTTTAATCAAGTAACAATACATATAGACGGCCATGATAAAAGAGGTATGGTATATGGCGCAGAGGATAAATCTATTTATTACAGTTATAAATTAAAAAAAAATGGGTTTAGAACTCAGGTTGCTATAGATAATAACAGTATGATCATATTTATATCAGATAGTGTACCATGTAGTTTCAATAATGATGGGTCAATGCTTATAAATATGAATATACAAAATAAAATAAATTTAATGGATTGTGTTGCATTAGATGGAGGATACAGTCTATATGTAGATCCTATTATAAATAATTCTGATTTAAATGAGTATAATTTTGTATATCCCATTAGAAAAGATAAAAATATAAATTTAGATAATATTGAATTAGATTACAATGATCAATTTGGAAGTTTTAGATCAAAAATGGAGAAAACTTTTTCTGACATGGGGTTTATTTTTAAAAGATTAAATAATAAAAAGTCTTTTTTAACAACTAATATAAATATATATAATATACAATTAAAAATTGCATCTGTCCTTTTAAACATAAAAAATTTTGTTAAATTAAACAATATAGAACAATACGATTTTCATTCATATTGGATAAATGATAATTTTGATTTTGAATATAAGAATAATATCTCTAATAATATTGACAATTATAGATTACTTCCAAAATTAAATGATAGAATTAATAATTTAGATAAAATGAAATTGTTACAGCAGCAATTTTTAGGAATACAGTTATCAGATACCTCACATATTAAAAACAATCATAACGATAGAATGGATTTAGAAACAGACATAGATAGTAATGAAAATAGTTACGAGATAGATATTATTTTGGACCATAAGGGATTAATAGTCGAAGATAGTTACTATCTTGTAAAATGGAAAAATTATAGTGATATTGATAATTCTTGGATACATTATAGTAATTTTAATAATTATGAATGTATTAATACATATTGGAATACTAAACTATAGATAAACATTCATATTTATATAGAAATTACATAAAAGAATAAAAAAATAAAACAATTTACAAGGTCACGTGATATTCACATGCTATATATTTTTAGTTAATAGACTTCAATTTAATAGCTTTTATTGTATTAAAATATATTGGAATAGTAAATAATTAATTTAAGTTAAGATAAGGGAAGATTCATTTTTATAAAAATTACCATCTGGAATGAATCTTTAATTTAAATCCATATATATAAATATGGCATAGCTATAGAAGACGGATATCTTATCTTATATGAAGTTAGTATGTATCTTAAGAGAAAGCATAAATATAATGTTGCTTTTTCATGCAAAATGGAAAAGCTGCCTTCTTGATAATGTTTATTATATTTAATAATCATTTTAATTCATAAAGAAAGTTATAAAAATATGAAATCTGAAGATATACAAAAAAAAATAGGATATATATAGAAAATTAAAAAGATGTGAAAATTATAGATATCCGTCAAAGTATAGCTGGCATAAATAGAAATTATACTATTAAATGCTATATGCTGATTTATATATCCGTAAACTCTCAGATGGTATTTATATGATTTTGGGATTAGTGATTTGAGTTTCATATAAACTGAGATAACATATAATGCGAATCATTATAGTTTTGTTGCTGAAGTCACTTGAAAAGCGAGGAAAATAATGAAAATAGCTAAACCACACAATTTTTGCATAAAATTAATTTCTGAACAAACATTATATTGATCTAAGCAGGCTCCGTTTTCACATAAAGATACTGTAGCAGTAAATGTGTTTCATTGATGGTCTAAGTTTCAGCTTCTATTAGTTATTATGTGTTGAGAAAAAGATGGAAAAACCAACTGGTATCCCATGTACATATTTGCTGAAACTAATAAAAAATTCTTTCTCAATGAATACTGATCCCAGCAATTCCCAATTTTACAGGAAGTTAGTCGTGAGTGTAGTGCATAAATGGCCTTAATTCAAGCTTCCATAAGTTAAGTTTTTGTGCACCGTATAAGTAATGAAAACAAGTTGGCAACCTGCTACTTGCTTATCCTCAAAACTAAGTATAAAACACAAGCCGAGCATTGGAAGAGCTTGACCAAAGCTCGCGACAACGAGCCGAGCTTTAATAAAAGTTCATTTGTGAAAGACGAGCTTTTGACTTCTTTTCAAAAAATTCAAATTAAATAATAATTAGTAAATGATATGACATTGTTACTTTAGATAATCGTCACTTGACGTTCATAAGTTTACTTTACTTTAGATATTTGTCACTTGAAAGGTAAAATAAAGCTCGTGTTGGGATGATGAGTTTTAGTCGCTGAATAAAAAAGCTCGTGTGGGATGAGCGAGCTTTAGTCACGCGCAAAAAAAAAGCTCCGCTGCATAAAAGCTCGACCCATGTCGTATATTTTCAGGATTGATAAATAGTACTTAAAAAAGAATACAATTATAAAAGAATGAGTAACTAATCAGTTCTTCAACTGTATAATAAAAACAAGATATCGTTTATTTAGATGTAAAAGTATGGCCTTTTATATTGATTAGACATTGAGATCCTGAGATGTAATTTAAGGCACTGTTGAACTATTGGATCTGTTTGATAGTAATCTATGGATTGAAATGGATCAATCATAATTTAACCGTTCTTGCAGAGCTTGTGAGTTGTGTTGTTTCAATGCTGCGCTAAATATGCTTGGATGTTGATTTGATAACTACTTGATTGGTTAACTGCTGGGATGAAATAATGTGGTGTCATAATTGAGGTCCAAGCGTTCTTGGTAATTACTGGATTAAACTTGGTACGCTAGGAGTTTCTTATATCCGATATCAAGACTTGCACTTCAATACATGTCGTAGTCAATAGATTGTAAGATGTATTGATACTGTAGAAGGTGATAATGTATGATACTAGTAGGTGGAATACAACAACCCATTTAAAATAATTACTCAAGACAGTGAAAAAAACTTGTTCTCAATGAATATTGATCCAAATGGGCTCAAATCATAATGATAGATACGCATAAGTACCCTTCACTAATAGTTTAAATTTTAGCCTTCATAAATTATTGTGTGATTTGTAAAGCAGAAACACCCACTTCCTTGAACACATCTCATCAGATTTGTATAGCTTGTTTCAGATATCCCCCAAAAATTGATGATATATAATTAACCTGCTATTGGAAATTAAATTTTAAAGTAATTCCAAATAGACAATGAATAGGAGAATAGTCTGTTTTTGTTTCATTAGCAAATGAGTCTTTTTGGGTGAATACATCTAAATATACATCCAAAACTTGTTCTTTTCGCCTTACAAAAATGAAAAAAAAAAAATGTAGGAGGAACTCATTCTCAATGAATATTGATTGAGATGGACTAGATTAGAATACAAGATACCCAAGTTGAAACTGCACCAATAATCCAAATTTCAGCTTTCATGAGATGCTAGTTAATATGTAAGAAGAGAACGCCCACGTTTTTGTTGAGGTTTTTTTTTGCGGCTTATTGGGCTATTCTAAATTAGAAATATTTGATACTAAATCAGTCAAAACTAGCATTTAAAGCAATGTCTGAGAAATATAACATACCAATATGGGCCTAATTCTGTTTTATTGACTGATTATCACAGCAACATGCCACTTCATCGCAGTTTTCATATCCATTTTTATTTAAAATATTATTAGAGACTCTTTTATAATAAATTTCAAATTATTCAGATGCTATGCTGTTAAATTCATAAATTGTCTGCCAGTACACATATACAAAATTCTGGGCATTGGACATTAGACATATTGTGCAATTTATAAAATCAATCTTATTTACACAAAAATGAAACGTTTGTTATGTTTATTATATAACCAAAGAGACATCTATGCTAATAAAGCATATTAATCAAAATTATATCATAGTAGTATATCAGCTTTCAAATTGCTGTAGCATGTATGAAAAAATAACTACATTATGTTCAAATATAATAGCAACACTTGAAATCCACCACCAGCACAACCATTAGGTACACAATATATTACTTTTTACACTCTTCTCGATTTCTTTAATGTATAATTTTAGTGGAAAGATTGATATAGAGGATTACAAATGGAAAAGGAAAAAGAAGAAGGAGGATTCGAGGGGGAAATAATTATATAAAAAATCTAAATGCTAATAGTCTTGAAAATGTTCAAACCAGTACTTGCTGTACTAACGATACAGCCAGGTATTTGTCTATGGAAATGTAACTCCTTAATATCCTCTTGACCTTGATGAACAAATAATAATTGAGGAGGCACCTCAACACCTTCATTTGTCAAACGGCCTTCTTGTTCAGTATCAGGTTCAACAGACAAATCCCAAAGTGTTAATTGATTATCAGCGCCAGAAACGGCCAATACAGATTCTTCAGTAGGGTGCCATTCGATAGATGTGATGGGTCCATTATGCCACTTAAATGTAGCGACAGGTGTAGGTTGAGAAGCACCTCCCTTGAAGGTACGAAGATCCCAAACACTGAATACACCATCGTCATGACCACTTGCCAATAAATAAGAGGCCTTTTTGTTCCATGTAATTACATTGACATCAGAGTTTGATGCATGAATACCGACTGCCGAACGTTTCTTGTTACGAGTATCCCAAATTTTAACAGTTTGATCAGCGGAACAAGAGGCAAAAACATTGCGTTCGGTGGGAGACCATTGAAGATCCTCAACAGATGATTTGTGTTCTCTGAATGCAACGTTATCAGTGCTGATACCAGTAGGACTCAAAATTGAATGATAAATACGACCATTGTTATCACCAGTTAAAAGACGACCAGCTTCAAGGCTAGACCAGTCCATGGCATAACCTTCTTCACGGCCATGATTGTTGATGGTAAACAAAGGCTTTTGTTGTGTGTTTGAAGGAGCACCGGGAACTTCCAAACTGGCCATAGCAGGAGTTAAGTCCCAAATATGAACCTTACCAGTTTCTGCCCAAGTGGCAGCAATGCTCTTTTCTTGTTGTTGAGGCATAACTCTTAAACGATTTACACAACCATTGTGAGGAAGGGATCTATATTCGAGAATAGGATCTTCATCTAAAGCATCTGGGTCATCTTCGTCGTCAGAATCTAAAATTCGGTGTTAATGCTATACACTTTTTTCGATTAAGTCGTATTGAGGCTATTACCATCTTGTTGAGTTTTATGTAATGAGGACATTTTCATGACCAAAACTTCGTTATTTCTATCACCGGGAAGAGAAGTACCGGCAGCAACATAAGCAGTAGCAGGATACTATATAAAATATTTAATTGGCATGGCAATTGACGCAACAGACCAAAAATCAACTTACATTCTTTCTTTCTTCACCTAGTTTATCTTCCAAAATATCAAAACTCAAGAAAGGAAGGCGAACATCCAAATTGTGAAGCATAACGTAGACAGATTGATCAGCTTCCAAAACTTCACCTTCTGCTAAAGGTTGACCAGGCAAATATAATTTTAAATCATCGTCTTTTTCTTCCTCTTCTTCCTTTTCATCAACATCCATACCTAAATATAAAAAGTAATATATAAGAATTCCATCAAGATAGTTATGAAAAAGGCCATCGTACCATCCTCTCCCTCATCTTCCATGTCATTATTTTCTACAATTTCTTCTTCTTCCATCTCATCCTCCCAAGCATCCTCAAAATCACCCATTTCGTTCTTTGCCTCGGTAGCATGTCTGCTGGAGCCATTACCAAAAGCAGTAGACTTGCTTTGCTCTCTAATGTCGGCTTGATCGGCTTGACGCTTTGACATTTCGTGTGTTAATATTACAAAATAGAGGGAAAAATTTATTAGACTCCATTTTTTTCTTTTTTTAAAAAAAAGATAGACAGTCCTTGGTGACTACTTGAGTTGAATAGCACACATTTGGAAAGCACGTTTGGATGGATCAATAAAGCTATTTATTTATCAGATTTTTTATTTTATTATTTACAATTATAAAAGATTGATGGATTAATGTTCAATCCAATGATATACGTAAACCTTCTGCAGGAATTGGTACAAAATTATCAATATCAGTTCCTCTGGATGCTAATTCATCGTAGCAATGTGGTGGTACAAGTTTTTTAATAAATTCAGGTTGTATCGATAATTCTAAATATACATATTTTCATGAGTAACAAAAGAAATCGAATGATTTAATAAAGTTTACCTCCAATCGAAAAATCAAATAGTGGTGGAAGTTCTTTTCCTGTAGGCATTTTTGTGTCGGGATTGCGCAATTCGTCAAAGAAAGGATGTATAAGTGCTTCGCTGGCAGTTGGTCTAGCTAATGGATTATATTGTAAAATATTTGACATTAAATCAATAGCTTCTGGTGGTGTTCTTAATCTGAAAATCTATTATACTGTTAAGTGTCCATCGCTGTATAAAAAAAAATCAATAAAAATTACCTTTGCAAATGGATGTGGTTTAATCAATGGAAATTTATGATCATCATAATCTGGATTCATTAATTCAATTTGTTCTCTTGATGGAGTACCAAGTACTTTGATGATCTCTACTAGTTGATCTATACCACTTTCACCTGGAAATAATGGTTGTCCTAATAACAATTCTCCCATGACACAACCAGCAGACCAAATGTCAATTTTAACTGAATATTCAGCAGCACCAAAAATTAATTCTGGAGCACGATAGTAACGGGAACAAATGTAGGATACATTTGAATCACCTGAATTTAGTATTTTAGCACTTCCAAAATCACACAATTTCAAGACACCCGTAATGGGCTCTAGTAATAAATTTTGAGGCTTAATATCTCGATGACAAATACCAATGCTATGACAGTATGCGAGTGCTCTGTATAATTGATACATGTAAATCTTGACCTGCAAAACGGGTATAGGTTGTCTAATTTTGGCGTAATGACGAGCTACTCTATAAACTGTTTCTGGCACATATTCTAATACAAGATTTAAGAATATTTCATCTCTCTAATGCTAATGTTAATTTATAATAAATATGCAGTGTATAATCTATTTACCTTTTCACCTTGATTATAAAAATAAGCCCTCAAGGCACAAACATTGGGATGATGCATCATTCTCATCATTTCCAATTCTCGGTTCTATTGTACATTCTAAGGGTTAACAACCGTTCAAAATTATTGTTAATTTCACATCATACCTTGAATCGTTTATCCTGTAATACTTTTTTAATCGCTGCTAATTCTCCAGTATGCATTAATTTTGCTTGATACACAACTCCAAATGATCCATTTCCAATTACTTTCTCATGTGTGTAATGAAGTTGCATATCGTGTCCTGTTCTACCATCCTTTGCAGCGACGATTACATGCCGCAGATGATTCGTTGGTGATGGTGAACCTATATAGATTGTTGGTTGCTGCTGTATTTCAGGTTGATAAAGACGCAATATTTACCTGGAATTGAAGGTTTCACCCCCAAGTGTATTGTCTTTTCTGGTTGTTGTTCCATATTAAGCGGGGAGGCGAAGCTTTTATTTTGTTGAAAACACAAAAAGAAGGTTAGTTTTAATCAGAAACATTTAAATATCAACATACTTTATTAGCTTTCACTATAAATAGTTTGTTTTTCCTCTTTTCTTTCCTTTCAAATGACAAGAGAAAAAAAAAAAAAAAAAAAAAGAAGAAATCCAGTGGGAGAATCAATAGAAAATAAAAATATTATCAACAACAACGATCGCTTTTTATTGGTGATAACTTTGTTTGTCTTGTCTTCTGTACAACTTCCAAGTGACGCACTCTTTAATCAGCACTGGTTTCAAAGCCCTTTTTCAATGGTTGATTATGTATTTCATATCTATCCATCACTTTGAAGCATGGGCTCGTGTCCTTCATTATTTGTTACGGTGTACAGGAAAGAAAAATAGGTGAAGGTGCACATGCAATGGGTAAAACATATTGAAAAAAAGGGTGAAATGTTTCAAAACTTATAATGTACATTCTTAAAGGATTTATTCACCCAAAGTATTGCACCCATTGAATATTTTTTTTTGACACAAACACTTGAACAAACATTTTGTTTAAATGTGTATATTTTTTTTTTTTTTTTTTGCCATTACATGTATTTAAGGTCAATATATTTAAGGATTGATAGGGATAGAATCTTTATGTAAAGAAAAAAAACTTGTTTAAGAAATGCTTTGAGTGTCGTATCACAACAAAATCAGTAAAAAGAGATTCTGTTGTAAAGCCTTACGGAAAAAAACATCATTTATCAGTTAAAAAATGCATAGCTTTCCTTTCTATTGAGACATTTTTGCTTTAATCCTCCTGGTTGTAAAATATGAATGCTAGATCTTCAGAGACTTTTTCAAGCCTAAAATATAAGGCAAATACAAAAATCACAACAGAAATTCATTTTGTAGCATTTCAGGTTGATTACAATATGAAGAAACTTTGCGCACCCAGTTTAAAATTCATAGATATCTCATCGAAAGACTCAAAGCACTAACTGGTGAGTGCCAACGCAATGTTAGATGTCAAGAATAGCTCTTTATACTCGTCTGACATCGTATTGGTACAGTATATGGGGCCAGCATGAATATTTGATCTGACCGAATTAATGAGGAGTTTTGAGTTTGACTAGGATAGTTTTAGCCACAAAAGCATAATCTATTTTGCAGTTGCTAGCTGCAAGTACTGAAAAAAAACATTGAATCCCATTGATTTAGTAAAATTGGTCAATGGCTGTGTCTCAATGCTTCATTAGGTCCAAAGGTACATGAAACAAATTCGATCGTTTAGTAGATTAACTCTAAAACATTTCTGCAATTCGTTCATGTCATAATTTCACCTCGTCAATTTTTATCTTATGATACCTCCTTTGAAATCTCATTTAACACAAAATTCGTTTTTTTCAGCAACTTTTCACTTATATAGTAATTGAAAATAATGGCTGAAACAGCGATATCTTCAGGGTGGCTATGTTTGTTTTGCGTTTGAAACCAATTTTTTTTAATATTTCATCAGACATCTCATATTTTATGCTAAAATATAATCATAATGTACAAAATTATTAATCATGTATACTTTTTTTGTAGCACTATACTCATTCCTGGGGTAGACGAATAAAAATGTAATAGACTTAATACTAATTGTACAAAGAAATACACACATGATTCAAAAATGCATTGCAATTCAAAAATGTACAAAACTGTTTATTAAAAATACAGTAAAACTCTCTGGATTTACTAAGTAGAATATATCAAGGATATAAGTAAATGCAAAAAGTCTTCCATAAAGTATATACGATCAACAATAATGGCCAAGAAGAATGCTTTTGACTTTTGAAATCTGTTCTCTTGAAATCTTGTTTTATCAATAACTCCATCAAAAATTGTATTCTTTGAGATTTTAAAAACCTCCAGCAGTAGATAGCGTTAGCATCGAACCGGGTTTTGCCAGCCAAATTTACTAGTACAAGCTTGGCTCGACAACGTCCCTAGATAACGCTAATTACTATTTAATTTACTCTTATATTCTAATCATCTACTAAAGCGGCTCATCGAATAAACAAAGTTTACAATTTTTTGGTAGCAATTTTCCGGTATATAATATATTACTATAGATACCTAAATCAATATCTGGAATACAAGGTTTTTTTTTTGAAAATTAAATGTAGAACACATTGCACTACAATTTAAACACAAAGAAGACGCGTACTCAATGATTTCGGTAGCTATAATGTTTACAGCAACAATGGTTTTGCTCGAGCATAAACTTGAGTAACACTTAATGCTTAAATTTATATGCAAGCCAAATCTAAGATTGTGGATGATACTTTATCACACATAAAATTTAAACAAATTAACCTTCTTTAAACTTACTATTTTGGTTTACGATTGCCAGCTGTAAAAGGATTTGTTTTCAAGTATAGCTACGATCAAAACTATGGTTATTATACAAGACATTAGGGTATTCTTTCTTTATTTTTGTTTCTATATCCTTTGAAATTTTATCACTTTTCTGGAACATTTCGTGAGTTTGTAGTTTGTAGCCAGCTCTAGCTTTTTATTGAGTAGATATAAATATCATTGCCTTCGATTTGATCTGGTAATCAAGAAATATGTCCAACAATACAGTAGTAAATAATGATGTTTGACCTTAGAATGCGGTTAATAAATGATAATATTAGTCTCTAATATACCGACTACTACCTATATTAAAAATATTAGTCCCTTATTTTAGCATGTGTATTCAGATACAAGAAAAGAATACCAGCTTGATAGTCTGATATGCTTTATCAAACGGTAAATATATCCTTGGAATATGAAAACAAAAAGAGAGAAACAACACACGCAAAAAAAAAAAAAAAAAGATTTTCAAGGCTTTACATTATTTAGCGCAATTAAACCCCTGCTAAATTGCAATGTAAAAGCAGCATTACAGCGTATGAACCATAAACAAAGCAAAATAGGCAATAGCTGTTATCATAGAAACATACATTTTTCTACTAGAAAAACCGCCTGTCATATCATACATTCATTAAAAAATTGCAAAAGCGAGCCCGCAAAGCGACGCCGCAACTGAACATAGCAAGATCGAGTGGCTAAGTTTCTTATATTATGGTATAATATATCTAAGTTTTAAATAAAAATACGTTTTTTTTAACTTTTATTGTATTTAACCACATATGGTCTGAAAATTCAGTTTTTGTAGCGGACATTTTCGGGACTCATTTTATCCTTACCAACACTCATGGTTTTGATCAAAAAACAGAAAAATCAAATTTTGATACCAAAATCAACGTTTAAATATACTACATTGTGAGAGAAAATTGTAGCCATAACTAATACACATTTTATAAAAGCTTAATATTAAATGTCAAGTAATGAAACTTAGCATTTTAGGCCCAAAAACGGTTTTTTGATTAAAGGATTTTCATGTTATATTTTGCAATAAAAATATTTATTATTTTTTATTGAGGAAATAGAGCGCTAAATTCTGCATATGTGTATATTTTTTATTTTTATAACTGGTAATATAATTAACTCTAGATTTGCAAAACCAAAAAAAAAAAATTTAAAAAATGTCAAAATTGATGATCTGGACAAAAATAATTTTCTAAATTAATATTCCACTTATAAGCCTTGTAAGTCTTAAAAATAAGAGAATTTATAATACTTGAGAACTTTTTTAAGACTTTGCGATGATGTACCTACTTGATTCAGACTTATTACTGTAAATCTTTATACATGTTAATATTGTGTGGTAGTTTATTTGATGATAATATAGTCTTACTTTATAATTATTGCGCTAGAGTTTGTTTACATTAAGTTTTAGTCTTACCTCTCCAATATCATAAACATAAGGATAAACATGACCATCACTGAAACCTATTGCCGTCTTTTTATCCTCTTTGTTCCAGACCAATTTATTCAATGCTTTACGAGAACCAGCTTAAGTACTTACAAACGGTTCCTTAGTATTTTCATCGAAATTCCATAAACTAAATTAACTGGTTCTATCTACTACAGTAATGTCAAACATATCATCAGCCCGCGATATGATGTTATGATAAGACGGATATCTATAATTTTCACATCTTTTTAATTTTCTATATATATCCTATTTTTTTTTGTATATCTTCAGATTTCATATTTTTATAACTTTCTTTATGAATTAAAATGATTATTAAATATAATAAACATTATCAAGAAGGCAACTTTTCCATTTTGCATGAAAAAGCAACATTATATTTATGCTTTCTCTTAAGATACATACTAACTTCATATAAGATAAGATATCCGTCATATTAAAAACATTAGTCCCTTATGTTAACATGCGCATTCAGATAAACGAAAAGAATACCAGCTTGATAGTCTGATATGCCTTATCAAATGGTGAATATATCCTTGGAATATAAAAACAAAAAGAGAAACAACACACATAGTAAAGGATTTTCAAGGCTTTACATTATTTAGCACAATTAAAACCCTGCTAAGTTGCTCATTTCAGCCAATGTAAAAGCAGCATTACAGCTCATGATCCATAAATTAAACAAAATAGGCAATATCCGTTATTATAGAAACCTACATTTTTTTACCAGAAAAACCGTCTGTCATATCATACATTCATTAAAAAATTGCAAAAACAAGTTTGTAGAACGACGCCGTGATTGAGCATAGCAAGATTGAATTGCTAAGTCTCTTATACTATGGTATATCTAAGTTTTAAATAAAAATGCGTTTCTTTTTTTTTAACTTTTCTTATATTTAACCACGTACGGTCTGAAAATTCAGTTTTTGTAGCGGACATTTTCGAGGATCATTTTACCCTTACCAACACTCATGATTTTAATCAAAAAACAGAAAAATCAAATTTTGATACCAAAATCGACGTTTAAATATACTACATTATGAGAGAAAATTGTAGCCATGACTAATACACATTTTATAAAAGCTTAATATTAAATGTTAAGTAATGAAAATTTGCGCTTTTGTCCTAAAAACGGTTTTTTGATTAAAGAATTTTCATGTAATATTTTGCAATAAAAATATTTATTATTTTTTATTGAGCAAATAGAGCGCTAAATTCTGCATATGTGTATATTTTTTATTTTTATAATTGGTAGTATAATTAACTCTAAATTTGCAAAACCAAAAAAAAAAAAATTAAAAAATGTCAAAATTGATGATCTGGATAAAAATAATTTTCTAAATTAATATTCCGCTTATAAGCCTTGTAAGTCTTAAAAATAAGAGATTTTATAATACTTGAGAACTTTTTCAAGAATTTACGATGCTGTATATCCCACTTGATTCAAGCTTATTATTGTAAATCTTTATACATGTTAATATTGTGTGGTCGTTTATTTGATGCTGATATAACCTTACTTCATAATTATTGCACTAGAGGTGATTTACATTGAGTTTTAGTCTTACCTCTCCAACATCATGAACATAAACAAACATGGCCATCACTGGAATCTATTGCCGTCTTTTTATCCTCTTTGTCCCAAGCCAGTTTATTCAATGCGTTACCAGAACCAACTTAAGTACTTAGAAATGGTTCCTCAGTATTTTTATTTAAATTCCATAAATTAAATTAAGTAGTTTCATCTACAGTAACTATCTAGAAAACATATAAATATAGGCAGATTTTCTTTGAAGATTCGACGCAATTTGACTTAGTATTAGGCAAGGAAATTTGAAAAACCTATGAAAACTATCTGAAACTATCTGAATCCTACATGATGATAAAAGCTCCATCTCCACAAATTTGGATTCTAGTAATTTCCAATCTTACGTGATAGTAGGTACATATATGTGATACAATGGTCTTAAACGGCAACTTTCACAAACTGCTATGTGTTGAGAAAATCATTTCCAAAGTGCACCTATGATTTGATTCGCACTTTTATTGTAAATAATAAAAAACGCGATATCAATGAATACTGATCCAAGTAAGCTGCAACTACACATAAACATAGATATGGCAATAAAAATATCTCAGATATCAGCTTCCATAAACCATTGAGCATAGATCAAGTAGAAAAACAAGTTGGTGCCCTGCTGTTTTTATGCGTGCTAAACCAGAAGACATTTGTTCTCTACGAATATTGATCTGAGTAAGCTCTAATTATGCATACATTTAATTGGTATTACAAATACCTTTTCAAAACACTCTTTCAGTTTAGAGACGATGTTGAGGACTCTGCGCACATCATTCAATCCAAATCTCACCAAACAAACAAGCCCTACAACGCAATTAACAATAAATTTCATAGTTCAAGGATAGTATTTCCATCTCGTACCATGCAGCAGCTATCGACGCAAACTTGGTACACTCCTTCAAAAAAGGAGTATATTTTCATTGCAAAATCTTCAGCTGTTGGAAACTGGTTCCGATATCCTAATCGGAGAAGATACTCTCAGTTCTCCTCTGAATTTGTTGATGATGATAGCGAATTTACCGTAAAAGATTCCTTTGACCTTATTAAAGCAGGAAATAGGCGGTATTATTTTGGTCTTAAAAAGCGCTTTTGTAGACATCTTTTGGAATGATTATTATTTCTATTTGCATTGCTATTACTCTTGTTGGTTTATTACTTATTGTTATTGGTCTTATAAATATCGTTAGTTCTAAAGTTGAATGACATTTAATTATATGAAACTCTACAAACAAGATATACTTTTGAAAACATGGCACTCTTGTTTTACGGTAAATTGATTAATTATGAAGCACAGAGCTTACTTGATTATGCTCTAATATGTCAAACATTACAATAGCATTTCATTAAAAACAATTTGAGGTTAAATGTGCTTGGTCTAAATTGAAAGCACGTTTGAGTAGGCGGATTCAAATACCGTAAAGGTATAGAGCAAATATAAAAGCAATTGAATTTCTGAAAGCACCATCTGATTGTATTATTTTGTTTTGGCTTTAATCAAAAAGTAGATGTATGGCTCTTCCCAGTATAAAACTGATTATTTGAGCATACTTGTTGCATAATCAGGTCTAGCAAGTAGCAATTGTCTATTCCCTACCATTTTTTGCAAAGTTTCAATGGCTTTGTCAATTGTGTGCTATGTACTGCTTGTGATAAAAGTAAACTTCATTGCGCACTCGTTGTTGTAAACTATAATATCTAAGCCAACCTTTAATTTACAGACAAAATTCTCAGATCAAATAGTAGAAATTGAAATTTAATCATTTTTAGATTTGACAAGGCAACATCCCAATAAAAAATATGTAGGCATATAATAGTAAACTATGCTTTATTACCTTTGAAAAAACACTTTGAAAACTAGGTATAGGCTGTAATTTCCAAGACAACGTTTTACTTTTAGAAATGATCATGATTATAGTAACGATTCGCTTTTTGTATATAAAAAGGGGAAGTGCTACACAAACAAATCATTCGGAAGCAACACCGTAAATGTGTTACCTACAACTGGATGTTCTTAAAACTTACATCAAGTTTCCCTCCTTTTCTTGTTTCTTTTTCTCTCTTTTTCATTTCTTTCTCTCTCTCTCTCTCTTTTTCCGTTTTTTTTTTTTTTTTCTTGTATATAACATTCCATATTAAAAGAAAGTTTTGCATCATATGACTTCAACAGCGGTTAGGTAGATTTAATATGATTTATTTTTCCTTTTCTTTGGTTAATAATAAATATAAATATATAAAAAACAGAGTTGGATTACGTGTGAGACCTTTGACGGAGAAAGAGCAGATCAATAATTGTACAGAATGTCTTTCATTTATACCAAACGAACCACAAATATTGATTGGAACTGATAAATCATTTACATACGATTATGTGTTTGGTACAAATGCAGACCAAGCACAAGTTTATTTAAATGCTGCTTCTCCTCTTTTACATAAATTTATGGATGGGTAATAGCTTATAGTTATATTTATATATTTCATTGTATTAATAAAAACATGATAGATTTAATGCAACTATATTAGCTTATGGGTAAAAAAAGAAACACACATATTTTGTATATATTAACATTCTCTCTTATTTATACATTACATTATAATATAGCCAAACTGGATCCGGAAAAACATTTAGTATGGGCACAAGTTTAGATAACAGTGTCAGTGCTGAAAATGAAGGTTAGTTTCTTTATTTTATGAATCCCCTTCCCCCCCCCCCTTTTTCCCCCTTTACTAACCCTATTTATTTTCAAGGCATTGTGCCTCGCTGTATCATTGAGCTATTTCAAGTATTAAAAGCTCGAGAAGCACAAGATCAAGATTATAAATTTGAAATCTATGTATCTTTTCTCGAATTATATAATGAAGAATTTATTGATTTATTAAACAACCCACAACAATCAAAACGGAAATCAACATCATCACAGCAAAATTTGAATGCTGCAACATCTAATAATACAAACGAAGTTTCTGTTAGAGAAGATGTTGCTGGAAATATTTACTGGAGTGGAGTAAAAGAAGAACTTTGCTATAGCCCTGAAGAACTATTAGGGTAATTCTCATTTCTTTGCACAATTGAATTGAATTAATAATCATACGTTTTTAACATTAAAAAAAAAAAAAAAAAAAAAAAAAAAAAAGGTTCCTCGCACAGGGTTCTCTAGGTCGTACAACGGGATCAACTGAAATGAATTCCGTATCTTCTCGTTCACATGCTATATTCTCTGTTATTTTAAAACAACAGAAACCTGAAGATGATGAAGATGGAAAAAGAGTGACAAGACCGCTAACAAGTAAATTTCATTTTGTCGACTTAGCAGGTTCTGAACGAGTAAGTTTTATATATATATATATATATATATATATAAATTATGTACTAAATCAGTGCTATTCACAAGTTGAAACGAACACATGCTCAAGGTGATAGAGCTAAAGAAGGTATAGCCATTAATTCTGGTTTACTAGCACTTGGAAACGTCATATCAGCATTAGGAGATGAAACAAGAAGAGCAACACATATACCATATCGAGATAGTAAATTAACTCGATTGCTTCAAGATTCTTTAGGTGGAAATAGTCAAACACTCATGTTAGCATGCGTATCTCCAGCAGATACTAATTTTATGGAAACATTAAATACTTTAAAATATGCTAATCGTGCAAGAAATATTAAAAATCGAGTAACTGTAAATCAAGATTTTGCAGGCTCATCAATGGAAGTAAATCAATTAAAAGCACTTGTTTCTCGCTTACGCATGGAAATTGCATCGCTTCGTGCAGACGGTTCTCATTCTACAACTACAACAACCAGTAACAATAATACTACTTTATTTACTAGTTTATCAAATAGCAAGGATGAAGCATCAAGACTTCGTGAAAGAATAAATGAAATGTCTAGTCATATTATGCAAGTGACAAGCGAAAGAGATACTCTGCTAATGGAACGTGAATTAGGTGAATTTATGCAGAATGAAGGCGTGGAAGATGATGATCTTTTAGAGAGCGTTGGTGCAACTAGAAAGATAAAAACACATCCAATAATTGAAAAATACCTATCAACAATTCAAAAATTAACAAGTGAATTAAATGATACAAAAGATAAATTACAAAATATAGAATCACAACAAAAAACTGGCATGCTTCTGCAAAGATTTTCATCTTCTTCTAATCAGCAACCTAAAAGAAGAAAATATGGCGGTAGATTAAGTGCTAATAATTCAAATGCTACTACTACAACAAATGGTTATGCAGCCAGAATTACAACTAAAGTAACCGCAAGGCGCCCCATTCTTACTAAAAGCACTAGTACAAACTCACGAAACGCCAATCGTCAAAAAAAACATGTTCGAATTAGACAACATTATAAACAAAATGATGATTATGATTATGAAGATGAAGGTTATGTAAATGATCTTCAAGAAGATGATGTACGACATGAGGAGGTCAAGGAGAGCATTGCAAAAGTTCGTGCAGATATTAGAAAAAGCTTACAAGTTTTAGAACTGGTCAAGGTAAGGGTATTATTATCTTGTATTAATTTCAAATAAATATCAACATGAAAAATACTTAGCCTTTAGATGACACTACTAATTCTTGGGAAGAAGAAATAAAGGTACATATCAACGATTACTTGCCCCTGAAAAAAAAAAAAAAAAAAAAAAAAAAAAACTAAAATATCTTTGTTTAATCATTAGGTTTTCGAAGCAGAGGAAAAACGCTTGCATGACTGTAAGGAAATGCAAAGAGCTCCATCTGATGAAGGCAGGTTCTCGCTTACACCTTCCCCTACTGATGAGTATATTCACGAAATTGAGACTTTGGTATGTAATTTCTTCCCCCCCCCCTTAACGCATAACTAGTTTTTGGATATTTATTATATGCATTTCTATTTAGGCTGTACCTACTTGGGAAAATAATGAGCACAATGCACGTGAGAGTTCATCCTTTGTTGGAGTAGAAGAATCAGAATTCGATGATGATTTTATATCTATCAAAAGCAATACAACTGCTACAACAACAAATGAACATCAAAGCAAATATAATTCTCAATTATCTCGTATGCTTCATCAAATTCAATCTGATATTAAAGTCAAAGAAGAACTCGTATCACATTTAGAGAAATCAGAAACTGAATTTACATTTATGCGTAAAAAGTTTGATGAAAAGATCAGTGTCTTACAATCACAATTAGCAGATACACAAAAAGAAAAAGATATGGCAATGATGAGAACTAAATCAGGTTTAGCTATAAGATCAGATACTGCAAATCATCAAATGCAACAACAACAACAACAACAACAATCTAAAAACACTGATAAAGACATTCGGCATGCTTATGAAACAAAAATGAAAAACCTCATGACTGAGATTCAAGAATTGAGACGGAAATATGCTCATGCAACTACAACAATGCAATCAACAAGAAATCAAAACGAAACTCTTTTAAGGTCTCTTAAAGTCAATGTAGAAACACTTAAAGTTGAAAAGAAAAGACTTGTTCATCGTATGAAAGTAGAAGCTGATCGCGTTCGAGATCAAATTTTCAAACAAGAAAGAAGAATTCAGCAATTACAGCGTCAACATGCTAAATCAAACCAAGCAAAACGACGATTAGAACTTGAGCATGAACAACAAAAATCAGTTTTGAAAAAGAGAAATGAGGAAGTATTGATTAATTCAAGTCAAATAAAGCAATTGACTGCCATCATGAAGAAAGCTGTTCGCGAAGGGGGTATTCTAGATGAAAAGATGTTGAGTAAAGTAACTCCCATTATGGGTGGTAGCTTTGCTGTCATTGCTCGTGGCGGTGGCCATGGTTTCCCAAGGCGATTAATTAAAAAGAAGAATCCTATTCCATTAAGTGTTCGTGTATCTCGTAAAAAAGAGCTATT
The DNA here is from genome assembly GCA_027405735.1 of Mucor racemosus. Taxonomy (NCBI): domain Eukaryota; kingdom Fungi; phylum Mucoromycota; class Mucoromycetes; order Mucorales; family Mucoraceae; genus Mucor; species Mucor racemosus. Next base: position 347,066 of record JAPEHQ010000007.1, read on the forward strand.
AGATAAAGCTTTATATCAGTATATTCAAGGAAAGCAGGCCGTTGTTGAAATGGAGCAAATCTTGGTACGCAGAGAACGTCTAGTTGAAGAAAAGTTAGAGCTTGAAGAAGAAAGAGATCAAGTTTATCATGTCGAGAAAGAGCATGAAGAAATCACAGGTCAACCAATGGATACTATTGCCATTGAATTAATGGATGAACGTGTTGATTTAATTTCTGCTGAAATATCTTATTTGTCTGCTAGAATTCGTACATTGCAATCAGAGGCAGCAGAAGAAGCAATGCAAGCAGAAGAAAGTGGTGCTCATGTAATCAAAAACTCAAGTCCAAGACCACCAAAGCATGTTACATTTGCTGATGAAATTATTACTGAACCTGTTGCTAATGACGATTGGGCAGACGTTGATACATTTGATGATCAATTCAGTGTTCCTGCAAACGCTGCTCCAGAAATGGCATATGATATTACCTCAAAGCTTATTAAATCATTTGAATCTGATGAATGTAAACGTATCATTGAGAATTTGGTGGATGATATTATGGATCTTCAAATGAGCGAATGCAATCGACAATTAACTGTGCAAAATTTGGAAAAAACTGTTATTGATCTACGTCGTACATTGATCGTTATGAAGAGAACAGCTATTTCAAGCACAGCAGAGAATGAACGTCGTATTCGTCATCTCAAGACAAGCGATAATAATGCAATTGATATGTTTATGATGAATGCTGGTATTGATGATGATGATGATAATCATTCTATTGATGAATACATGAATAATGGGAATACCATTTTTGATAAAATATACGAAGATGGTGTTCGTGGTTTAATCAAAGACGCATCCATGATAGCCACTTCTCCTACCTCCGATACCATGTACTCATCAGAGCAACAACAACAACAACAAATGAGCTTACCAAACTCTCCTGTTGCCTCACCTCCATACGTTAGCAACACTTTCTCTAATGCAAACATAGGTAATACCAACAATAACAATAAACCACCATTACCTGTGCAGATGATGGAAAGCATTAGTAAAAACACTACTTTACCTCGTGAATCTACACCTTCACCTGATAGATTTTACAACATGATTCAAAAACGACTTTCCTGGCAAACAAAAGTTTCTAGTGATGAAACATTAACAGAAGAAGATGAATTATTAAGAGCTGCTGCAGCAGTTGCTGAAGCTGCTACAGCTGCTAGTCCTCCTGATTTTGAACATTATGTTACTGATCATGAATCATCTACATCTTCCATTCGTAGTAGTCATTTAAGGAGATCTTCTATACAATCTGACATGTCATCTCTGTCATCTTGGAACCAGAAATCAATGAATCGTATGAGTAGTACTAGTAATATCAACAACAATAATAACATCATAAGCTCTCAAAATAACAACAATAATAATCGTCGTCAACGAAATATACCACCTCCACCTCCACCTCCCATGAGCCCTTTATTGTCTCATATTCCTCCAAAGCAACACAATGATTTAAATGACCATCAATCACCTTTATTTACAACATCATACCAACAACAAAGATCCATGAGAAGACCATTACCACCTCTCATGCCCAGTGTATCGACATTTGAAAGACCAAATACACCATCTGTATTTGATCGATTAGCACAAACACCTACTAGAGCATCTAGAGCTAAAATGAGCTATCGTCATAGTAGTAGTAGTGTTGATGATCTGAGAAGAAGATGGGAATTGGATCAACAACAACAACAACAGGAACAACGATCTTCTAGTGTTATGAGTGGCCAATATGTATAAAAAACAACAACAAAATATTTTTGCCATCTATTTACAACCTTTATCTATTTTATCTATCTTGAACATATTCCCTCTTTCTCATATATGCATATATAAAATTGTAATATTTATACGATTAAAAGAAATAAAGCTGTTTGCTATTAAATTAATTGATCAAAATGTAAATATACACATGAAATCGAAGCCAAAATAGCGGATCCTTACATTGCTCTATAGTAAGGAAAAAGCTTTCTAACTCGACAAAAACCTTTAAGAGATCATTGACTTTTCGAAAGATGTTCAAGCAAATACGGCAGAGATTTTAGTTTTAAACGACCCAAAGACCTGGCTAAAACAGAGCTTATCTGGGTTTTCAGAGTGAGTTTTGATCCAATTAGTTATGCAAAACTTGAACCTTGCAAGTATAATAAATTGCTTCGGGCGATTTCATAAAAGACAGATCGTACGTCAAGGTACTATGCCAATACTGGCTATATAATGAGAATAGAAGAGTTATTTTTTAAGTTGTATTACACTATATGTTTTTCAATGTTAGGCATAATATGTATTTCATTTTATGTATTACTAATTGAATACACATATAGAATGATTTGATGTTACGTTCTTTGTCTTGTAAACCGTATATAATGCTTCATTATCTATATTTGGTACTGTGCATGTATCTTCTTTATCCTTCTTAAGAATATCAAAATCAAAGGTAGATTAATCAGCAAAACCGTCAACGGGACATTTTTATGTCTGAATCCTCGAGGTGTCTCTGTTAAGAACCATAGAGCTGTACAATCAAGAGACAAATCATCTGCCTTGGCAATTGCCATTTCTGGCCTCTCACACATGCTCTTCAATGAGCCATTACCAGTATTCAACCCGTACACCAGTCAGTCTAATACTGGAATTTTTTTCTCTAAGACCACTGCTTTCTGTACAAGAAACGGAGATAGGGACAGCAGCGATGCTGCTTTGCCGAGTGATTGAATATGGTAAGTACAAATTTAGTCCTACTACATTATGTATACAAAGTTTGCAATTATCAATGCTCTGCTAATAGAATCAGCTCATAAACATAGCTAGGTAGGATATCTGTTGCTTGAATGACGCTATGAAATAAAGCACATACAAGTACATATTGGTGGCAATTACTTTCAGAAATTACTTTGAAGATAATTAAATGTAGGTACTTTTTTTAGCAGAAATGGCAAAATATCCGTCAATCACAAATACAGGATGGTTTACAATTATGGAACTTTCTATATAACATTCTTAAAAAAAAAAATATCTATTAATTGCATAAACTCGGTGAAAGGAGACAGTTGATATTTGATCTACAAACGTAAATTATGATTTATCATTTGATTCAGATCTCCTAGATCTTTCTCACGGCCCATGTTAGTTTCCCAATGTAAGCCAAGAATGGAAGAACCAAACTAACTTTTCTCCGCCTTTGAAGGTTGCTTCAATTGGTTAGAAAAATCCTTTAAATATCAAATATGATTCTTATATCCGCTTCGCCTTGGGTTTCTTTTTCTTTTTTTTACAAATATTTTTGGTAGGAAGCTATATATACTTACCTAACCATGGAGTTACACCATATTAAAAACGAAAAATCATTTAATGGAGATCCAACATTAGATAAGATTACAGATAGTGTTGTTGGTAAATAAACAGTCGAATTGACATCTGTCAGATGATCGAATATTGATGGTTTTTTTTTTAAAAAAAAAAAATTAGGTGAAGATTTAGAACATGATAAAATTAGCTTCAGTCATGGTGTAGATCGTGATAGTGAAGGAGGTTCTTCTTTCCTTGCTTATTTCAACATTGTCTGCGTTGTAGCAGGTACTGGTGCTTTAGGTTTGCCTTATGCTTTGAGGCAAGGTGGCTGGATCGGTAAGTACAATCATGTCAATTACAACTTTCCCATATACAAACTTTTAACATGCCATAATTTTTAGGTCTTTTTATTCTTGGTATTAGTTGGCTCTTTTCATCATGTAAACCCTTTATTTGATCACTTGCATATTTACATTTTGTTTAATTTCAGTATTTAGATTCGGGTGTCATCCTGGTTCGTTGTTTATATCACAACGGTCGTACTCGTTTATCCTCTTACCAAGAAGTTGCTGAGAGTGCTTTTGGTAAAATTGGTGGTTGGATTTCATTCTTTTTCACTGCAATTACCTTGATCGGTGTCCCTGTATTGTATATTCTTTTAGCTGGTCAAAATTTACATAAAGTCTGTGAGGGCACTAGTGGTGAATTAACCTTCCCAATTTGGGTGATAATTTGTTCTGCTATCGTTACTATTCCCTTCATTTTCTTCAAATCAATGAAGGAAGTTGGTTTCTTGAGTGCCTTTGGTATGCTTGCCACTGTCATTGTTGTTTTTATTGTTTTGGCAATGGCTGTTAGAAACCAGCCAAATCATGCTGATGTGCATCACGATGCCGTAATTTGGGATCAATTTCCAATTGCTCTCAGTTCCATTGTCTTCAGTTTCGGTAAGTTTTCTCAAAAATTTTATGCACTCCGATTTTGTGTTATTTCGAAAATTATGACTCACACTAAACTCCTTATGTGCCAATAGGTGGTAATCCTGTCTATGCTCACGTTGAAGCTGGTATGCGCCGCCCCCAAGACTGGAACAAGGTAGTCTTTGGTGGTTTGACCACTTGTGTTTGTCTATACTTTTTGACAGCTATTCCTGGCTATTATGTTTATGGTAACAAGGCTGAATCTCCCATTTATAATAATATACCCGATGGAGGTGCTAAAGTTGCAAGTGCTATCATCATTACTATTCATGTTTTGATGGCATGTCCAATTTTGATTACCTCATTCGCCTTGGATTTAGAAAAAATGCTTGGTATATCTAGCTTCAATCACTCTCGCATTGTTGAGCATTTGTTACGTTTCGCTCTTCGTATGACCATGATTATTGTGATTGCCGTCATTGCCGTTTACGTTCCTTACTTTGGTGATTTCATGTCATTATTGGGTGCCTTCTCTAATTGTGCTCTTATTTTAATTTTCCCTGTCATGTTTTATCTCAAATTAACAGGCTGGCGTAATAAGCATTGGGGAGAACTTATTCTTTGTTTCTTCGTAGTGCTACTTGGTATTGTGGGTTTGATCTTCGGTACAAAATCTGCTATTGAGGCCCTCAAAACAGATTTCCAAAACGCATAAAATAATCCCTCCAAAGTATAGATATTTATATTATAAAATTGTAATCTAGATGCATGCTTTTTCTCATACTAAAGCATCTCATGTGTACAATATTCAAAGTCTACAATGTAATAAATTTATAGAAATTAGTGAAAATTAAGCAATTTGATAAAGCAAAAGCTATTTTATTTTATTTACATATCAATTAATTTCATGAAAAATGATCTACAGCTAGTTGTATGTTGCATTTACCATTTATATGGCATAATATGCAAATCACCCATGCTGTTTTTTCATGAAATAACTTCAAGCAACTGCATTGGACACTGCAAAACATATATAAAGTAGCTGCATTATACTACCTGCTCCTGAAATTATTTTATGAAAGATTTAAATGTGAAATTTGCTGCTTTTTTACTAAATCAATGGTCTATTTTTTCATTCTTATTCAATTTTTTTTTCACTAAATAACACCAAGAAAATATTATATGCCAATGTACCTGAGATGTTTAGTTTTAATCCAAAAGCACTTTTCCAGAAATATTTTATATATAGCGGTTGGTATTATGTTTTTAACGCTAATGTTTCAGATTTTTACAGGTATTTCACTGCTAAAAATTAGAAACTTTGAACTTTTATATCTCCTTAAAAAATTAAGCTATACTAACAATTTTTAATAATAAAATTTACTTGTTTTGAAGTGCTCTATAACATATTAAAGTATGAAAAAATTCGGAACACTTTTTTTATTATTTCTTTTTTTGACATTTTTGTAGTAGATTGCAAAATATTCGTTAAATTGAACAGCTTTTTTTTTTTACATTCATGTCATTAATCTTGTTGATGTCTATCGGATTCAATTTAATTCTTTTTAAAATATTAATTTTTCGTACAGATATCCTCCAAAATGTGTACAAGAGGATATCCATCCAAAATTGATGGGTATTCACTCATCCCGAATCCTGAATTTGAAAAAAAAAAAAAAAAAAAAAAAAAAAACTGACAAAAATCTCTTTTTTTCTATGAAAAATACAGAAATGATTGAATACCATACAGATAACTAGATTCGAATAAACCGAAGAAAAGGGACTCCAATCACGTGACTTATTCTATTACTTGTTTTATTTATAATTTTTATTAAATGACAAAAATGTAAAACCGGCTTTAGCTCAGTTGGTAGAGCGGAAGACTGTAGTGAAAAGACATCTTCAGGTCACTTGTTCGAATCAGGTAAGCCGGATTAAATTTTTGTACTTTTCATCGAAAGTAGTGCATGTAGATTTTTGCTGTGTCTAGATAATTCAGTTATAAGTTAAAAGACATTGTTACGAGCGGTAACTAGTGAAAGTGATAAAGTTGTTACAAATCGAACATTTATTATTTGAATAAACTCTTTTTTTTTGTTACCCTTGAACTCATCTTTCCAAATCTGTCACAATCTGTCAAAAGTAAAATCAAACACAAATTCAAAGCACGAAGGCTTTGTAACAACACCCATATATTCATACAGATTCCTTTTTAATCAAACTTCTGGAGACTCGACTCTCTTTAATCCATAAATTTATTATATAATCCCTGCATTCAAGATACGACAACCATTTGATCTTGCCATGACTCACAATTACTCTTATTTTGCCCCAATTATTGGAAGGAGATCAGTTAAAGATTGATCTCGAACATATTATCTACCTAGACATAGAAATTATTAGAAACAATTAGAAATTATACAATTATTATAAAAAGGAAGCTATAGACTTCAACCAAATAAAGATCATCTTATATCTTACATACTTTATATCATATCTAAATTGCTCGCTATTCTATTAGTTAGGAGCTCAATTGTCTTTTATCCTTTTATATTACATTACATTATATACTAGATCCCTTGAACTGCCGTTAGAAGTTCATTGTACCTTTTCCACATTTACATCTTTCGTTTTATATACATTTATATAAAACATTTACTTACTAGTTGGACAACTATAAACCTGGTGCTCATTGAATAGACATTACTGCTCTGGCAATATCTATTTTATTTACTTTCAATCCTACTTTCTCTTATTACTTTATCACTTTCACTAGTTACCGCTCGTAACATTATATTATATTTCCAGATTCTAGTTCAGAAGTAACACAAATCATACACGATATTCACCAAACCTTATCTACTGATGTGAACTACTGGCAATCTTTCACACATCAAATTTGTAATGATCCAGTTACATTACATAAGCAAATTGCACATATAAATAACAACCAAGAACGGATCAATTGCACATTAGTGAATTTATCTGTTCTTTCCTTTCCCTTATTATATTTATAACCACAATCCAAATAAATATATATTATTGCTTATTTATCATTGTTACTTATAACCAATTATTATATAACTCCATATAATCAATCATAGGTAATAATCGTATACTAGTAATAGCAATTACAATTAGTAACACCAACCTCTCATATCCAATCATAGAATAAAAGTCAGACATATAATCCTCTATATCATATATCCAGTTTGACAATCCATTGATCTATTACAAAATTGAATTAGTAATGAATAACATGAATCTGGTTTGAGAACCAAGATCATGAAATATAGAAACTTAACGATAATTTAAAATCACAAACAACAATTATAGATAATTGTATAACCTGAATTAGTAATTGCTGATCCCTTTTCCCATCAGCTTTAAAACCAAGAAGATCAAATTACTGCATTAGTAATTTGAATTAGACATTTAATATAAATACCACAACGATCCATCGAGTAGATGAATCGTTGCTTTACTTTATACCTTTAATAAACTTAGAAGAGTTATAATTGTATTTCCCATCGCTTTTTTATAATTACGTTTTTGTAGCATCTACTATTGATTTAATCTCTCATTATATTTTTTACAACTCATGCAAAAAGAACAAAAGAGGAGTCAATTACCATAAATATAACATAACTGAATATCGACAGGATCAATATCTGAAATCTTTGCTTAATCTTTGCAAATCTTTACTCAGTAATTATAAATCAACACATATTTATGAAAGTACTGTATACGGATGTAACCACATCTCATATCACCATAATCAACAAACTCAACTTTTCCATTAGTTGTCGTTAAAGACATTTTATTATCAAATTCAAACAAAGTATCAGCATCTCATCAAGTATCTTATAAAAGAATATCAATAAAAGAGAGTATGACTGAGCACTTGTAGAATAAGCATCAATGCACAAACATCCACTGTTTTCAAGACATATAAATATAGCATACTTTATGAAGATATTATTCTTTTTCTTCAGATTTCTTTTAATCACAATTGAAGTGAACTAAGCTAAATTCCCATCATAGAATACCTAAATTAAATGTTATCTCATTGAAACCATGCTATCAAAGATAGAACTATATAGTAAATAGACAATTGCATGAAGATAGCAAGGGTACAACACTCGAATAAGAGATGTTAAAATACTAAAGTAATGTGGGATATCCCAAATAAATAATACAAAAAGTACATGGTTATCAAGTAGAACAAGTAAGGACTGTTCTGAAAGCATGATTGACTGAATATACTTAAAACACCGTTCTCGATCCACCAAATCAATAACAACCAAACAACGCAACATTTATATTCAGAATTAATAGAATTGTTGGCAATTGCAATACCATTGCCAAATAGTAAATAATCACCACATAATATAAATAGAGACGTAGAATTAACCATTTTGTTGCGCATCATCCATATTTTAATAAAGGAAGATTTTAACAGTATTCTTTATCGCTTTTTTACACCCTTATTTTACTGCAACAATAAAACCATGGAAATACTATGATTGTAATTTATCAACGCTTTTATTTTATTTTATTCTTTATCCTCATAAAATTACTTCAATTTTATTGCAGAAATGATAAACATATAAAATGAACTGATAAAGTATAATGGAATGTCAAAAATAATATATGTTGTCGTTTATTTTTAGGTTTAGTGAATAATATTTAAAAAAGAATACAATTAAAAGAGAATGAGTAATGAATCAGTTTTTTAACTGTATAATAAAAACAAAATCTCGTTTATTTAGATATAAAAGTATGGTCTTTTATATTGATTTGACATTGTGATCCTGAGGTGTAATTTAAGGCACTATTGAACCAATAGATTTGTTTGATAGTAATCTATGGATTGAAATGGATCAGTCATAATTTAACCGTTGTTCTTGCAGAGCTTGTGAATTGCTTTGTTTCAATGCTGCACTAAATGTACTTGGATGTTGATTTGATAGTTACTTGATTGATTAACCGCTGGGATGAAATAATATGGTGTCATAATTGAGGTCCAAGCGTTCTTAGTAATTACTGGATTAAACTTAGTACGCTAGGAGTTTCTTATATCCGATATCAAAACTTTGCACTTCAATACATGTCGTAGTCAACAGATTGTAAGATGTATTGATACTGTAGTTGATAGCTTATGGTACTTGGTGGCATACAACATAGTATATGATTCATATTTTTGCCAATGGTCACTCTTCCAAAAAAAGCCGAACAATCTCCGGAAGCGGCCATCGAATGATATTTCCAAGCTTTAAATTTCTAGAAAAAAATACCGGACAGCCCGGACGCGGTTGTTTAAATATCCCAAGCAGCTATAAGGTGTAGATATCAAATTTCATACAAAAATTAAGGTTCGACTGTATTGCTATTAATTATTCAAAGGCTTATTTTAAGTAAAGCATAAATACATTCTACAACTGTATTAGCCTAATAACGGATTTAATTTGAAAAGTATAAAATGATACAACCGGATTCAAAAAAAGTCGATAAATTACAAATTTAAAGGATTTATATATAAAAGCATTACGGCTGACTTGTGCTACACAAAATCATTTTGTTGTGCTCAGGTGGGCTGCACACTATGGCCTGAGCTGTTGTGCCCACTGAATATGGTTAAAAATATAACAAGATGCATATGGACACAACAAAAGAAACTGCACATGCATATGAGCATAACGAAAAGCCTGTATGAATAGAATTATAGATTCTGTCCGTGTGCATGACTTTAATCCCATGTGTGCATAATAGTAGAATTACCCATAAGCATATTATTATCCCTATTTGTGCATAACAACATAATTTGACCATTAACACAATGAGCTGATCGTATAGGCACAAATTGGTTTGTACATGATGAGCATTGTATGGTTCTCAAAATTCCATTGCATTTTTTACTGGATTGGGTTTTTAAATTACATTTTCTTTTATTAATACAGATTATAGTCAATAATACAATTCAATACGTTTTTTATATAGAGAAATGCATGCAGCAGCCAATATATTCACGGTTATCATCACTTGTAAAAATGTTTATAGTTATAATGTTTACAGCAACAATGGTTTTTGCTCAAGCATAAACTTAAATAACACTTACTGCTTAAATTTATATGCAAGCCAAAGTCTGAGATTATAGATGTTTATCACACATAAAACTTAAACAGATTAACCTTCTTTAACTTACTATTTTGGTTTACGATTGTCAGCTGTAAAAAGATTTGTTTTCAAGTATAGCTACAATCAAAACTATGGTTATTATATAAGACATTAGAGTATTTTCTTTGAAAGAGATATAAATATTATTGTCTTTGATTTGATCTGGTAATCAAGAAATACGTCCAACAATACAGTAATAAATAATGATATTTGATCTTAGAATGCGGTTAAATAAAAATACCAGTGTCGAATATAACGACTGCTACCTCTATTAAAAACATCAGTCCCTTATGTTAGCATGCAGCATATTCAGATACAAGAAAAGAATACCAGCAGCCTGATAGTCTGATATGCCTTATCAAACGGTAAATATATCCTTGGAATATGAAAACAAAAAGAGAGAAACAACACACGTAGAAAAGGACTTTTAAGGCTTTACATTATTTAGCGCAATTAAAACCCTGCTAAATTGCACATTTCAGTCAATGTAAAAGCAGCGTTACAGCGCATAAACCATGAACTAATAAACAAATAGGCATTATCTGTTATCATAGAAACATACATTTTTCTATCAGAAAAACTGTCTGTCATCATACATCCATTAAAAATTGTAAAAGCGAGCCCGTAGAGCGATTCCGTAATTGAGTATAACGAGATTAAACTATTAACTCTACTATACTATGATATATCCAAATTTTAAATAAAAAGTATTTGTTTTTTCTATATTTAACCACGTGCAATCTGAAAATTCAGTTTTTGTAGCGGACATTTTCGGGACCCATTTTATCCTTACCAACACTCATGATTTTGATCAAAAAAAAGAAAAATCAAATTTTGATACCAAAATCAACGTTTAAATATACTACATTGTGAGAGAAAATTGTAGCTATGACTAATACACATTTTATAAAAGCTTAATATTAAATGTTAAGTAATAAAACTTAGCATTTTTGACCCAAAAACGGTTTTTTGATTAAAGGATTTTCATGTAATATTTTGCAATAAAAATGTTTGTTATTTTTTATTAAGCAAATAGAGCGCTAAATTCTCCATATGTGTATTTTTTTTGTTTTTATAATTGGTAGTAAAATTAACTCTAGATTTGCAAAATCAGAAAAAAAAAAATTAAAAAATGTCAAAATTGATGATCTGGACAAAGATAATTTTCTAAATTAATATTCCGCTTATAAGCCTTGTAAGTCTTAAAAATAAGAAACTTTATAATACTGGAGAACTTTTTCAAGAATTTACGATGCTGTACCCATTTGATTCAAGCTTATTACTGTAAATCTTTATACATGTTAATATTGTGTGGTAGTTTATTTGATGATAATATAGTCTTACGTTATAATTATTGTGCTAAAGATGGTTTAAATTGAGCTTTAATCTTACGTTTCCAATATCGTAAACATAAACATGGTCGTCACTGAAACCTATTGCCGTCTTTTTATCGTCTTTGTCCCAACCAAGCCAATTTATTCAATGCTTTATTAGAATCAATTTAAGTAGTAGTACTTACAAATGGTTCCTTCGTACTTTCATAGTAGTAGCAACACTAATCGTATTATTCGCAGCAGAAGGAGACAACTTTATCATTCCAAAGCGGTGCAAAGCTCTGGATGGAGGTGAGCCTGTACGTGTAGCCGTGTTACATTGGTGCCCTGAAACCCAGTTAGGAGCACCATATTCGAAACAATGTTTGACAAAATCAGGACTAGTAGATGAGGAATTGTCACCGAAATAAGAAGTTGAAAGAGCAGCATATGCACCATTGGCTTGTAAAATCCTTACATACGCCTTGCACTCAGATGTGTTGTGAGCCTTACTCTTGTGCAGTTCGCAGTACTTGCTGGAACCGTTATTAGAAGGAAATTTTTTTGACGACAGCGACGTAAAATTCTTAAAAACCTTAGCACTTTGAATGCTGTAAATTCATATAGTGGGCGACGTATTGACCTTCGGTTGATCAGTAAATGTACGAGCAGATCTTTGAGTGGTATATAGATTCTCTACCGGGTCGCTCGCACCCATCACTTGCTTAACTTCAATTGGGGACATAGTTGAGAGCAAATCTCTTGTATCCCTAATTACTAAATCAACGTCTATATGTCTATATCATCAGTAGAACCTTTGCTTTGTCGAACAATATTCACTTGTCCCTTGAGTTTGGGAGGAAGTAAATTCATGAAGCGCGCTACCATTAAAAAGGTCGGCGGTACCTGGTCATCTGCACGTCAACGGAGATCATTAAAGCGGTCTACAAATGAATCCAGCAATTTAGCTTGATGTAGCTTAATATCCACGAGATAGGAAGTATACTTTTGTCTATCATCTAAGACACTGAGACCATAGCGAGCCTTGAACGCAGCCTTGAATTCACCCCAAGACGGTTTTCTTGTGGTCGCTTGGTATGACTTATACCATGTGCTTTGAGTAGGTGACAACATTGGAGGAAGCAGACGAGGGCACTCGTTGTTGAAATTTAAATTGTAAGAGTACATTGCATCCTCAAACTTGGTCAGACAAGCGTCAACATCTACAAAAATAGTGTTCTTGTTATCGAAAACTGCTCCTTCCCATTGAAAATAAGGTAATTTTGCTGGGCAAATTGCTTTATTATGAGAGTGCAAAGGAATTTTGTAGAATGCTGTTAGGGATGGAGGAAAAGAAGTACGAAGCTGTGACAAAAAATCCATGGACATACACAGCGTCTTAGTATGATCTTCCAATTCTTGAACTTCAGCACGACGAGCAGCTCCAGGTAGTGTAAAAATCTTAGCAGAGGCAAGAGTAGTATCAATAGTCAATTGATTTACCGTAGATTGCAATTTGTCTACATTCTCTCTTGGTGATGCAGGCCTAGGTCCAGTAGTAGCAGCAGGTGAGGATGATTCATTGCTAACGGAATCAATTTCCATGTTACTTCGGTCTTGTTGATTAGGTGGAAGAATTGGAGATATAACGAGAGCTTGAGTAGATTCCGGTGCGAAATGAGTAGGGCCTGAATTGACTTCTTGCATTTTAATAGCAGAGTAATAGCTTGATAAAAAAAATGAATTGTCAGAGAAACAATATAAAATAATAATAATTAAAAAGAACAAAAATGATCAGTTTCTCAACTGTTATAAAAAATCAGAAAGATGGTAAAGTTTTATTAAAAAGTAAAATATGGTTGATTTTATATGTTTTTAGGTGTTATGGTTATCTCAGGCACCACACTACTAGTATAACCCTTTTAATTATATTATGGGAATAATCATCAAATTATGCCTTAAGGATTATTTATCAATAATCTAACCAGCACAAATCCAAACGTTGCGATATTTGTGTGATGGTGTAAACGATATGAAAATTAAGATTATCAACACTGTGGGAATTGTTGTCTTCTTGAGTGTTGTGAGAATTTCTCTTTTATTCATGATTTAAACGTGAGAAATAAGTGGACAAATATGGCGGAAACAAACCACTGTTTATAGCATTTATAAGATGTAACACATATGGATTACGTCGTAGAGGTAAAATATACCATTTATGGACACGTTGAATTTAGAGTTTTAATGTTACTTCAAATGTTTCTATTTGAATCTGGTGGCTGTTAACATTGTAGAAGGCGGCATATACAGTTGGCACAACAATGATTCTCCTTTTTTTCTTAGTAAGTGTAATGATCTGTAATTTTGGACTAACAACAAAGGTGGATAATATGCTTATAGATATTATTCTTGTTATTATAAATTGGTGATCACTGGATTGATGAAGGTTGGTGTTCTTATTTGTAAATTAGATATTTATTAGTAAATATTAAATAAATAAAAGTAAAGAGAGTGTAACAAGACAGATAAATCTACAAGGGATCATGTAATGATTTCCTTGTAGTATTTATATAAGGAATGAGGCAAGGTTTTGCAAGAATGAAACTGAAATGTTTGACTCATTACAGCAAGTTTTGCATATGTCTAGCAATTTTTTTTTCATTAATGCATAATGTGATATGCATACTAGTAAATTTGGTTGGTAAAATTCGGCTCGATACCAATACTACCAGCATCCAGGGGTCGTTTTACGTTCAGTCAGTTTGAGCAACAAGTTAGTTACCTGCTACTTACAGCTACTAAGCTCAACAAGCCCATTAGTTCTTCTCAACGAATATGAATTCAAATGACTTCCCGTTGCAATGGAAGGTACTTTTAGCGCTGATCCGCAGAATTGCAAAAAGTTTAGCCTTGTCGTATATTTTCATCATGTTTGATGAATAATATCTAAAAAAAAATACAATTAAAAGAGAATGAGTAATGAATCAGTTTTTTAACTGTATAATAAAAACAAGATTTCGTTTATTTAGATATAAAATTATGGTCTTTTATATTTATTTGACATTGAGATCCTGAGGTGTAATTTAAGGCACTATTGAGCCATTAGATTTGTTTCATAGTAATCTATGGATTGAAATGGACCAATCATAATTTAACCGTTGTTCTTGCAGAGCTTGTGAATTGCTTTGTTTCAATGCTGCGCTAAATGTGCTTGGATGTTGATTTGATAGCTACTTGATTGATTAACCGCTGGGATGAAATAATATGGTGTCATAATTAAGGTCCAAGCGTTCTTGGTAATTACTGGATTAAACGTGGTACGCTAGGAGTTTCTTATATCCGATATCAAGACTTCGCACTTCAATGCATGTCGTAGTCAATAGATTGTAAGATGTATTAATACTGTAGAAGGTAATAACGTGTGATACTAGGTGGCATACAACAACCCTGCTAAATTGCACATTTCAGCCAATGTAAAAGCAGCATTACAGCGCATGAACCATAGATTAAATAAAATAGGCAATATCTGTTGTTATCATAGAAACATGCGTTTTCCTACCAGAAAATTTGTCTGTCATATCATAGATTCGTTAAAAAGTTGCAAAAGCGAACCTGCAGAGCGACGCCGTAATTGAGCATAGCAAGATTGAACGGCTAAGTCTCTTATACTATGGTACAGTATATCTAAGTTTTAAATAAAAATTTGTTTTTTTTTTTACTTTTCTTATATTTAACCATGTACGGTCTGAAAATTCAGTTTTTGTAGCGGACATTTTCGGGACTCATTTTACCCTTACCAACACTCATGATTTTGATCAAAAAAAAGAAAAATCAAATTTTGATACCAAAATCAACGTTTAAATATACTACATTATGAGAGAAAATTGTAGCCATGACTAATACACATTTTATAAAAGCTTAATATTAAATGTTAAGTAATAAAACTTAGCATTTTTGACCCAAAAACGGTTTTTTGATTAAAGGATTTTCATGTTATATTTTGCAATGAAAATGTTTATTATTTTTTATTGGGCAAATAGAGCGCTAAATTCTGCACATGTGTATATTTTTTGTTTTTATAATTGGTAATATAATTAACTCCAGATTTGCAAAACCAGAAAAAAAAATTTAAGAAATGTCAAAATTGATGATCTGGACAAAAATAATTTTCTAAATTAATATTCCGCTTACGAGCCTTGTAAGTCTTAAAAATAAGTGATTTTATAATACTTGAAAACTTTTTTGAGACTTTACGATGCTGTACCCACTTGATTCAAACTTATTACTATAAATCTTTATACAGGTTAATATTGTGTGGTTGTTTATTTGCTGATGATATAGTCTTACTTCATAATTAATGCGCTAGAGGTGATTTACATTAAGTTTTAGTCTTACCCTCCCTGTAATGAGTCAAACATTTCAGTTTCATTCTTGCAAAACCTTGCCTCATTCCTTATATAAATACTACAAGGAAATCATTACATGATCCCTTGTAGATTTATCTGTCTTGTTACACTCTCTTTACTTTTATTTATTTAATATTTACTAATAAATATCTAATTTACAAATAAGAACACCAACCTTCATCAATCCAGTGATCACCAATTTATAATAACAAGAATAATATCTATAAGCATAGTATCCACCTTTGTTGTCAGTCCAAAATTACAGATCATTACACTCCCTCCAACATCATAAACATAAACATGGCCATCACTGTGACCTATTGCCACCTTTTTACCCTCTTCGTCCCAAGCCAATTTACGCAATGCCTTACCAGAACAAATTTACTTTTGATCTAGTGCATAAAAATTGCTTTATTAGTAAAATCAATTATTAATAACAAGCTAATAAGTAATAATTATGGTGTACCTTTGATAGTTGGTAGTGATATACAAGACAACATCTTGTTTTCCTCTTCTTAACCGTTGGCCATTAAATAGAAATAAATGCTTTTTAGAAACTAAATAGACTAACATGAGTTTATTCATTCATTCAAATCAAGTCAGTACTATACATACTTTTATAATCACTAGTTTTTCTCCAGGTAGATATTGACTTTCGACCAAAAAAGCATTGATTATAACGTAGATAATGAAAGAAAATGATTAAGTCGTCCTGGACGCTTTTTTTGTTCCAGAAAGATATTATAACGTGCCCTAATATTAACCGTTAATAATTTATTTTTAAATAAACAATAGGAAAAACATGTACTTGCACCTGCTACTTAATTTTAGTTTATGAAAAATATTGGTTTTTTTGTTGTAGTTTTAAACGTAAATAAACGAGCTGAGGAAAGAGTAGAGAAGAAAAAAGGTTTTGTGTGTTACAAACAGAAATTTACAAAGGCATAAATACTTTTAGTGTTACCAAACAGGTTGTTGTCGTTGTTTCCATTTGGTCCCCGAAAGAAGAACATGGGCAGAACTCTATCAAAACCCAAGTTTCAAATTGATATATCTCGTCAATAAGGCAATTCTGTTGAATCAGAGTAATTCATATCTATTTTAAACGATTAAAATTATCTTCGTTATTAATTATATTGCGATTGATATACTTTAGTAAATTGACTAAAAAACCTTGATCTCATTGCTTTGCTTATCTGGGCTGCCTGATGTGCACAGAATTTTTTATTCTGCCCATCTGTTGTATTCCACCTACTAGTATCATACATTATCACCTTCTACAGTATCAATACATCTTACAATCTATTGACTACGACATGTATTGAAGTGCAAGTCTTGATATCGGATATAAGAAACTCCTAGCGTACCAAGTTTAATCCAGTAATTACCAAGAACGCTTGGACCTCAATTATGACACCACATTATTTCATCCCAGCAGTTAACCAATCAAGTAGTTATCAAATCAACATCCAAGCATATTTAGCGCAGCATTGAAACAACACAACTCACAAGCTCTGCAAGAACGGTTAAATTATGATTGATCCATTTCAATCCATAGATTACTATCAAACAGATCCAATAGTTCAATAGTGCCTTAAATTACATCTCAGGATCTCAATGTCTAATCAATATAAAAGGCCATACTTTTACATCTAAATAAACGATATCTTGTTTTTATTATACAGTTGAAGAACTGATTAATTACTCATTCTTTTATAATTGTATTCTTTTTTAAGTAATATTTATCAATCCTGAAAATATACGACACCATCTGTGCAGATCATTATGCCCATAGGAAGCATAGTTTGGTGGCCGTAGTGAATGCAGTAGTAACTAATGATATTTGATCTTAAAATGCGATTAAATGAAAATATAAGTCTCTAGTATAGACAGCTACAGTAGTATGTTCCTACTGTATTATTATATTAAAAACATTAGTCCTTTATGTTAGAATGTGTAGTAGTCATATATAAGAAAAGAATACTAACTTAATAGTCTGAGATGCCTTATCAAACGGTAAATTATATTCTTGGAATATGAAAGCAAAAAGAGAGTAACAACACACGCAGAAAAGAATTTTCAAGGCTTTATATTAGTTAGCGCAATTGAAACCCTGCTAAATTACACATTCCATCCAATGTAAAAGCAGCATTACTGCGCATGAACCATAATGTTATATCAAAAGATACTAATATAAAAATACTCTGCTAAAAGATTCATTTTATTAATTCATTGATGCTTCGTATTTATATGTTTTCTAAATAGTTATATGATTATTAATATTATTAATGAATTGCCGGGTATTGAGGCACTCGATATGATTTTGGAACAAATCATATACAATGGAATTTGTGGAATTGGGAATCTGTGATTGTATCATTTGGATAAGATGTAGGATTGCTTATGTTTCATTGTTGCCAAGTGTTCCTGAAGGTTTCTGACAGTCGCTGTTAATGCTAGTGGTTATGTATGACATTTAGTATGAGTTACTAAATGTCATGCCATGTTGGATTTCAATAGTTGCTCCTGGATTTCTACATCTGGGTAAACTTCTGATATATCACATAAACTAAACAAAACAAACAATATCTATTTTCATAAAATAAACATTTTTCTACCAGAAAAACCAACTGTCATATCATACATTCATTAAAAAATTGCAAAAACGAGCCCGTAGAGCGACGCCATGATTGAGCATAGCAAGTTTAAATTGCTAAGTCTCTTATACTATGGTATTATCTAAGTTTTAAATAAAAAGGCGTTTCTTTTTTTTTAACTTTTCTTATATTTAACCACATACGGTCTGAAAATTCAGTTTTTGTAGCGGACATTTTCGGGACTCATTTTATCCTTACCAACACTCATGATTTTGATCAAAAAAAAGAAAAATCAAATTTTGATACCAAAATCAACGTTTAAATATACTACATTGTGAGAGAAAATTGTAGCCATAGCTAATACACATTTTATAAAAGCTTAACATTAAGTGTTAAGTAATAAAAATTTGTACTTTTGTCCAAAAAACGGTTTTTTGATTAAAGGATTTTCATGTAATATTTTGCAATAAAAATGTTTGTTATTTTTTATTAAGCAAATAGAGCGCTAAATTCTCCATATGTGTATTTTTTTTGTTTTTATAATTGGTGGTATAATTAGCTCTAAATTTGCAAAACCAGAAAAAAAAATTAAAAAATGTCAAAATTGATGATCTGGAAAAGAATAATTTTCTAAATTAATATTCCGCCTATAGGCCTTACAAATATTAAAAATAAGAGATTTTATAATACTGGAGTGTTGTAAATGTATGAAATAAAGAAAGATAAGTACGTGAGAATTGGTCAATCTTTATTCAATATAAAAAACGAGATGGGGAAATCAAATGAAGGGTGAATGTCTACTGCTATTTATATTTGATTTAAGGATTGCTTACACACCTGTCTAGAACAGTGTTCTCATACTAAAATTTAGTGTCAATCCTCACTTATGCTAATGTAATTATATTCAGATATAGATGATCAATCTAAAGTCTTTAGTTGCTCTTGGCAACACTAATTATTAATATTCTTTACTTTCTATCTTTTATTGTAAGTCTAGATTATCAGAACTTAGCTTATGTGATTATCAGGGTAATCATTCACAGTGTTTATATGACACATATGCTAAATATATTAAGGCATAGTTTATTGTCATATTTAAACTACAATTTAAGGTACATTTATATATGCAAATACAACATGGAGAACTTTTTCAAGAATTGACAGTGCTGTACCCATTTGATTCAAGCTTATTACTGTAAATCTTTGTACATGTTAATATTGTGTGGTGGTTTATTCGATGATAATATAGTCTTACGTTATAATTATTGCGTAATAGGTAATTTACGTTAAGTTTTAGTCTTACCCCTTCAACATCATAAATATAAGCATGGTCATCACTGTGACCTATTGCCACCTTTTTACCCTCTTTGTCCCAGGCCAGTTTATTCAATGCTTTACCAGAACAAACTTACTTTTGACCTATAAAAATTGATTTATTAGTAAAATCAATTATTAATAACAAGCTAATAAGTAATAATTATGGTGTATCTTTGATAGTTGGTGGTGATATACAAGACAACATCTTGTTTTCCTCTTCTTAGCCGTTGGCCACTAAACAGAAACAAATATTGTTTAGAAACTAAATAGATTAACAAGAGTTCATTCATTCAAATTAAGCCAATGCTATACATACTTTTATAATCATCAATTTTTCAGCAGGTAGATATCGATTTTAGACGAAAAAAGCATTGATTATAACATAGATGATGGAACAAAATGACTAAGTCTTGGATGCTTTTTTTGTTCGAGAAAGATAATATTATAACGCGCGCTAACATTAACAGTTAATAATTTATTTCCAAATAAACAATAGGAAAAACATGTACTTTTACCTGCTACTTGATTTCAGTTTATAAAAAAAATTGGTCTTTTAGTTGTAGTTTTAAACGTAAATAAAAGAATTGAGGAAAAAATGGGGAAGAAGAAAGAAAAATAATTCTAAAACAGTTGATTTTGTGTGTTACAAGCCGAAATTTGCAAAGGCATAAATACTTTTAGTGTTGCCAAACAAATTGTTGTCGTTGTTCCCATTTGGTCTTCGAAAGAAGAACATGGACAGAACTCTTTCAAACCCCAAATTTCAAATTGATATATCTTGTCAATAAGGCAATTCTGTTAAATCAAAGTAACTCACATCAGTTTTAAACCATTCAAATTACCTTTGTTATTGATTATATTATTATTGATATAGATTAGCAAATTGACTAAAAAGCCATGGTCTCATTGATATGTTCATCTGGGCTGTTTGACTTGCTTAGATATTTTTATTCTGCACATTTGTGAAGATTATTATGTTCATGGGAAGCATATTTCGGGCAAAGTGTTAGTTTTGATAAAACAAAGGTATTTGTTTGTACAAAAATTAATATTTTGAAAAAGAACTAAATTAAATCCAGTAGAGCTCAACGATGTCGATGTCGATGATATAAAAAAAAAAAAAAAAAAAAAAAAAGTGTTGCTCGTTTTAATGGATATTTTGAAATCTACTACAAAAATGTCAAAAAAATAGAACAAAAGAAAGGTGCTTAGATTTCTTTTGTGCTGCAATATGTTATAGAGCGCATCAAAACAAATAAGTTTTATTATTAAAAAGTGTTAGTATATCTTAATTTTTTGTAAAGACATGAAGTCTCAAAATTTTCAATTTTTAGCAGCGAAATACCTGTAAAAATCTGAAACCTTAGCACTGAAAAATTAATACCAACTGCAAAAAATAGGATATTTCCGGATACTTATTTTTGGATTAAAGTTAAAAATCTCAGGTATCTTAACATACAGTACAATTCTTTCTTGGTGTTACTTGGTGATAAAAAAAGTTGAGCAGAGATGAAAAGTAAAACCCAGTTTTTTTAAAAACAGTGAGTTTTTATAAAAAATGCATGTCATATCTAAAAATAAATAAATAAATACGATTTATGACGAATTCAAGAATATCAGATGATAATTTATCGAATCATAGCAATATTTTTTGGGGAAAATATTTTAACATTGACATTAATACAGATGGTTTTGCACATTCACGATATAGTGTATTTTAAAGTTGTCAAAACAAATATCATTGGCGGTAAGATTTGTATTTGAGCAACTCAAGCAATCACAAATTGAGCCTTAAACTAAATTGATAGATCTAATTTTTGATTTTAATTGTATATGAGTCTTCTGAAATAGTTATGAATAGAGAAAAATATAATGATAAACAAATAAAAAGTCTAGGATTTGGTGGAACACTAAACACGGCGAATTACAAACAAAAAAGATCAATTTAGTATACTTTTCTCTTGGAACAAATAGCCGTGTGTGATAGCACCAAAAATTAGAGTTATTAATGATTTGCATCTCTTTGTTTCAATCAAATAGGACCCCCTATATTCACTTTGGTGGAGAAAGCTGCATAGCATACGAATTGCTTACATCTGGTAATATGGATGTTGCACTTTTGATCCTTTATACTATAGACTTCAATAATCTATCTATTTAGTAAATTCTGTCAATTACACAGTAAACGAATTTTTATTTGAAAAGTAGGATTTGTTTTCTGAAAATCATAATGGTAAAATGGAAGTGTAAGCAGTAGTGGTAATTTCTATCAACATCTATATTTGATTAAAAATTGCAATTACGATTTCTTATAATATCATTTGAATTCTCAAAAGTGTATTTAACAGTAATATTAATGTGCTTTTGACCTGTTTAGATGGGTTAATCTAATATTTATTTCTGCAATGCACATGTCTATTCCAGCTCGTACAACTGAGTTTATTTTCCCAACGATTTGTACAATGCAAAATCCGGTATTACAAAAATAAATACGATATATAAACCCATTTATACTGTAGAATTCTTCTATTGAGAAAAAGCTTCATATATCTTTATTAATTTCAATAATGGGAGTTATTTTAACTACACTTACATGGACAGGAATTGCTCTACTTACTACTATTATTTATGCATTGAGCAAGCGTAGACAAACATTGGATTCACTTATTGTTGCGCCTCATAGTATTTATACCCCTGATTTCTATCCTGGTGCTCATGATTTGGAATTGCCTTTAGCTAGAATGCATTATTGGCTATTTGGTAATCCTCAGGGAAGAAAAGTTGTATTGATTCATGGTATATCTACTGGATCTGTTATTTGGGATAGATTAGCTAGATTTTTGGCTGAAAAGGGACATTATGTTTTGGTTTATGATACCTGGGGTAGAGGTTACACTCAAGCACCTAATACTACTTATGATGAATCATTGTATACATCTCAATTAGCTATGCTCTTACAAAAAGTTGGATGGACTAAATGTGATGTTATCGGAGTGTCTCTTGGAGGTGCAATTGCTGTTTCTTTCTGTAATTATTATCCTGAGATGGTAGATAAGAGTGTTTTAATCGCTCCAGCTGGGATCATGGACAGTAAGACTTATTTACCTTTGATTTCTAAAGTTATCAGATTACCTTTTGTATACCAACTTGTCATTAACCAACCTATTTTCCGGGATTTCTTGTTGAAATCTGTTCAAAAGTTTGCCAATTCTACTAAATCTAAATTGACCAATTACCCTCAAGAAACCTTAGATCAAGGAGCCAAGATTAGCAAGGTTGCAACATATCAATTCGCTAATCATCCTGGCTTTATCAGAGCATTCGCAAGTACTGTTGTTGCATATCCATTAACTGGATTGTACGACAAATTCAAGAAAATGGGACAACAAGATAGAGATGTATTGGTTGTTTGGGGTGATCGTGATACGGTAAATATTGTATTTATTTGATTTTCAATTGATCCTAATAATGTTCATTTATATATATAGACTTGCCCTTTTTATCCTGAACTGGTCGAAAAGCTTCTTCCCAAAGCACAACTTGCTATTTATCCTGAACAAGCACATAATGTCTTGACTACAAGATGGGAATCTATTCATGAAACTATCGAAAGATTCCTTACTTCATAAAAAGTTTATTTGATTTATATCATATCAAAATAAACATGAAATCATTGATTTGCTTTATTTGCATGGTTTACTTAATAATTCATAATCAAATTTCTTTGCTTTATATAATGGCAAACAGGCACCTGGAGAGATTTCATCAAGCTCAAATCTGATAATATGAATGGTAATTTAGACGTCAGCTAATGCTGTCAAAGTTTGATTGTTGAAAACTTACCCTAGTTTCTTGATGTAAAACTTGAATGCACCTTGATTTGCTATACATCTTATAAGTAAATATCCATTATAACTAATTGTAAATCATTACCTTTAAACACGGTAAGCATTACTTTATCCATCTTCCAATGTGTTCCAATTTGACTCAATAAATTCATCAAATATTCACCTAAACCTTGGTTTCTGGCACTTTCAGCTAATTGAATTTCGTAACTAAAACATGAAAAATTTAGAGGTTTTACCCAAGCAAAAAGTAATCATGGTTACCAGTATGCACAGTTAGCCATAATATCATCGTCCATTGTCTCTTCTTGTACCATTTGAAAGTGTAAAAATCCTTTGAAATCATTAGGATCTGTTGCTGATCTAGCAATCAAATAGCGTGCTTGAGGAGCCAACATTTCTTTCCTTTTTTCTTGCTCGTCCCAGCCATCCTTTGACTTTTCGTACCTGAATCTCCTATTAATAAACGTCAAAAAAAAAGTGATTTATCGTACTTACATGTCTTGGAGATTAGTTTTCACTAATTGAAACGTCCATTCATGAATTTCTCGGGGCAAATCATCCACAGAATAATAATCAATAATTACATCTAATTGCTGACTATGACAGTATGAGTCAATGTCGTATAAAAGACGGTTCAATGCTTACTTTTGATATTTGATAGGTGAATCTAAAAATCGAACTAGACATTTTTCCTGATAAAAACTTAAGTACATTTGTAATGGAAATATTTACAACATTTTACCTTATTGACCTTATCAATTAAACTGTTTCTTTCAGCCTAACAGATGATTATGAATGATAATTCTCAACAATTGAATAATTTTGTACCTCATGAATTGGCATATTTTAAGTGGTTAATAAAGAGATGAACAACTGTAAATAAGCTAGGGAACCAGTGACGTTTTATGCGCGCCTCTTCAATGAAATTGCAATAAACCGGTGCATTCATTTATGAAAAAATCTCACAGGGAAACGAAGGATTGAACATTATCTTTTTTTCTTTCATTAGAAATCATGGCAACCACATATTTACAACCTGACGTTAGTGTATCTAACGATGGAGACAAGATTTTATGTAATGAGCATGGACTCGAAAAGTGTAGTAAATGTCAAGTTGATTGGACAGAACATAATTTGTTAGCTTCTACTTTAAAGCATGTTAAAGATTTACCACCTCCCAACGCGCCTAATCCTACTCGCAATGCTCAAGTAACTCGACTCAAGGAGGAAGGAAATAAGTATTTCAAACAAAATAACTATCCAGAGTCTATTCGATTTTATACCATGGCTGTTGATTTATCTTGGTCTCGTCCACTCTGGGAACCTTTGGCTTTTCAATATGTCCGGGAAGAATTGGCTCCTGTTTTAAGTAACAGGTCTGCCGCTCACTTATCGCTTCAAAATTATGTAGATGCTTATGTTGATGCTGAAATGGTTACTCGTTTAAAGCGTGAATGGAGCAAAGGATGGTTTAGAAAGGGTAAAGCTTTAGTTGGTCTCGGTAGAGTTGAAGAAGCCGCTGAAGCATTCCAAACTGGTTTGAGATTTGATCATGAAAGTGAAGAACTCAAGAAAGCTTTAATCGAAATTGGACATTAAAAATAAATATTTACTTTTAATTTTTTTTTTTTTCAAGTTTTTATTAAAGCTATACAATATTATGATTTTTTTTTGTTGTTGTTTAAAATACGATTTTATCTACGCAATGAAGGTTCTTGATCTCTGACAACCTCTTCTTGTAATTTAGTAACTTCTTGGATCTTGTTTTGCAATTGAACTGAATGAGTATCGATCCATTGCAAAGATGATAAGTGAGAGTTGAGAATTTGGACGATTTGAGTAACAATATCATCATCATCATTATTGGTTGCTTGTTTAGCATTGCCCATCTTGTTAATTTCTTCAACCATGACATTCAAATTTCTGTTAACATCATCCAATTGACAATTGAGACTCTCAGCTAAACCATAAGCCTTTTCTCTTTGTTCATCAGCAGCTTGCATTGGTTGTTGCAAATTAGATTCATCAAAAATATCCTTGATTTGCTTTTCATAATTGTCAAGAATAAGATTTAATTCCTCTTGTTGTGCATTGATATAACTCAAATTTTGATCGATTTCACGCTGAGTAACTTCAACTTTGGTAACATTTTCATGCAAAGTAGAGATCTATACAAAGTTACATACATTTAGCATTGCTAATTACTGATAAATTTGTCAATTATTACCTTGCTGCCATTCTCAATCAATTGTTGATCCCATTGAGCAACTTGGTTAGCTTGCTTGTGGAAATCCTTTGTTTGTTTCTCTAATTCCTTTGTCCATAAATTAAGAATATCTTCCATGGATTTATTTTTTAATGTAGATGGTGTAGGGACAGAAATTGGTTTAGCTGAAACGGCAGGTTGTGTAGTAAGAGTTGAGCTGACTCCTCCTCCAAGTGCAGATGTTGCTGGAGTAGTAGTGTTAGTTGTAGTAGTTGTAGTAGCAGTAGTAGCAGTAGTAGTTGCAACTGTAAATCTGTATTAATAAAAAAAAAAAAAAGAATCAAAGCTATTGATAATAAACCCTTACCATTTGATTTTTGTCCGAATCCACCGAATCCACCAAGAGAAGGAGTAGATGTAGTAGCTGTAGATGAAGGTGTTGAACTGGCTGTTGAGGCACCAAATGAAAGTGCTGGCTTGGCTGCGGGAGTAGTACCAAATCCACCAAGGCCACCAAATCCACCAGCAGCAGGTGTGGCAGTTGTAGATGTGGGAGCTGGTGTACCAAAACCAGTAGCAGGAGTGGAAGCAGCAGGTGCAGCAGCAGCGCCAAATCCACCGAATCCAGTAGCGGTAGATGCAGCAGGTGTAGATGTGGCAGCGCTTGTGGTGGTGGCACCAAATCCACCGAATCCACCAGTGGCAGGCTTTGCAGCTGAAGCAGCATTACCAAAACCACCAAATCCAGTTGCGGCAGGAGTAGTTGTGGTAGCAGGAGTGGAAGTGGCAGCACCAAAACCACCAAATCCAGTTGAGGCAGCAGGTGCGGAAGTTGTAGAAGCGGCAGATGTACCGAAACCACCAACACTACTTCCAAATCCAGTAGTAGAAGCAGAAGGAGCTGAAGAAGTTGAAGTAGCACCGAATCCAAAACCAGTAGCGGCAGGAGTAGTAGCAGCAGAAGAACCAAATCCTCCACCGAAACCACCGGCAGCGGGAGTAGATGTTGCAGGAGTAGATCCAAAACCACCAAATGCAGATGTTGCGGGAGCAGCAGTACTAGCTGCTGGAGCTCCAAAACCACCGAAACCGCCTGCAGCAGGGGTAGAAGAAGCAGCAGGTGTAGCAGCAGCACCAAAACCGCCTAAACTTCCACCAGCAGCAGGAGTTGTTGAGCTACCAAATGCAAATCCAGTATTACCGGCAGGAGTGCTAGTAGCAGGAGCTAATTCATCAAAAGAATTAAACAATTATTCATTTAATAATACTGAAATCATATACATACTGGAAGCACCGAAACCAAATCCACTAGCTGGCTTATTCTGATTATTGTTATTGAAACTGAAAGCTACATAAATCAAAAAGATTTGTTGTTAATTTAAAATGAAAAATTCGCAGTTTTTTTATATCTCTAATCGTACACATTTATTTATATTTTTCTATTTGGATTCTCTTGGGGAAAAAAGGGAGGGTCTTTATAATATGAAAAATGAAATGGAATTAGAGAATTCAGATAGGTATAAGAAAAGGGAATGAACCTCTTTCATTTTGTCAAAACGCGTTCATGTTATCAACAAGAAAAGATTCTTTTTTGTGACGTCCACGGCTGTTTATGTGACTGAATGCAAAGCAAAAAATGAGAAATGAAGAAATGCCTATGGATATGTATGTACTATTTATAAATTTATAGAGGTTTTTTTTTTTTTGTTCGATTAATCAATCAAGACAGTAGTAATGCCTCGATTGACATTATATGGCGTGAGGTATTTAGGTTTTTAGTGGTGTTTGATGCTGTGTTTGTGAGGTGTTTTTTCTTGGATATTTTGGGACATACACATTTCTGATGAATATGTCTTTTTAATCGTTGTTCTCGACATTCATCGCATTGGCTTATTGGTCTTCCTTTTCTCTTGACTATAACCAAGTTTCTTTCCGTATGATCACAGCGAGAAGATCTATGGCCCTTTTGTACTATTGAATATTTTGCTATACATTTATTGCTCATGAAATCTTGTTCTTACCTTGATGCATTCTGTGCATGTAAAGAATTTTAATTCAACATTTGACAAGGAAATTAGTAATCTAAAATATGATTTTATGCATAGAAAATGTCTTACTTTGACAGGCATATTTTATATTATCGATTATAATCATATTTCTTTAATGCTACAGAAGAAGGGGAGAGAGAGAGAAAAAAAAAAGAGAAAAAAAGACTATTGCAACTTTTGTGTGTGTGTGTATGTGTATATGTGTAAACAAAACGAAAATTTATTAAACAGTTTTAAGGGGTTTTATATGTATGAAGTGACTTATTAAAAAGAGAGGAGAAGCATAACCACTATCTTTTTTATAAATGTATCATTTTATCAAGGCAAATGGTGTTGTTATTTCCCCTCAAAAAATAACTCAAATCAAAAATTTGAAAAAAACGAGGCAGTTTTGCGATTTGATCTATTGTTCCTGGTCAAGATAAAATGAGGAGATATGCTCCTTTTTTTATTTTATTTCTTTAATGATTAACTCTATTGATGATTATTCTACCGAGATATGTTCAACACATAAAACTGCTGTTATTTTCATCAATTTATACAACTCATAAAACTATTATTTCGGGAGTATTCTTGATTTGTGTGTGTGTGTTTTTTTTGTGTTTCATTACTTTTGAGTCAATTTTGCTTGAATCAAATAAACTTATTAATGCGCATTTTGCAGATATTAATTGCGCAAATCATCTCTTAATTTTGACAAGCAGTTTTTCGGATATTGGTAGTGCGATTCCGTGAATGTTTAGGCAACAAAGGCGTCACGAAACTGATGATCGCTTAAACAATTTTTCATTTTATCACCACCTTAAACACGCTTAAATCTCTCACTATCATAATATACAAAATGGAATCACCTCAAAAAGATGCCATCATGAACACAACATCATTTAAAAAATCAGATTTCTCTTTTGTAGAAGATTTTAATCAGATCATTGAACTCATGTTGACTGGTAACAATTCTGATGCTGTTGGAAAATCTGTTGCTCAACTCGAGGAAAAGTTTGAAAATGCAAAACAAGTGCTTGATTCCCTACCTGGATTACAATATACAAAGGAAGAACAAGAAGCTCTTTTAGCTGATGAATTAAAAGTGTTGGAGCGTAAAAAGATTCAACTTCAATCATATAAACAAATAAATTAAGTCGAGCTACATACCCTTTTCACACAAAACCTTGACTTACTAGCGCTCCCTTTCTCTCCTTTCTTTCTTTCTTTTTTCTGTAACTGTAAATGATTAATTAATAAAGTAAATAACTCTATGCTTGAAATATTCAATTGATAAATATCGTTGCTTGTTGTGGGTTTATTTTATCTATTGTTATTTTTTTTTTTTTTTTTTTACTAGGGAATGGTGGCTTTCAACAGGTTTAACTAACATTGGGAATAGTAACCAAGTAGTAAATATTATTTCCTATAATATACACCTTCTCTCTTAATAGTATAGCTTTAAATACTACCATTCATCAACATTATTTCTTACAATTGCCTTTGTCACACCACTTAGTCTTAAAAATGGGACAAATTGTATGTTTCTCTCGTGGATATCTCAATCAATTTTCAAGGCTTTTGCAATCATAATGTACTAAATCAAAGGTACAATTTAAGACATGAAAAGTGCATTACTTTTAAAAAGCATACCAACGCTTTTTTATTATTAATATCTATCTGTAATCATCTTTATTTTCATATCTTCACTTTTACAAGTTTCAATGACACGGCTGCATTTGTGTTTACCAATATCGTAAGTAGAGTATTATGAAAGACGCTGATAAAAAATGGCACCTATTATAGTATAGTAAAATGCAATCTGTTTCATAAGATATGCCTAATACAAGTATCGGTAGTATGCTTAATTTATATTTTTTGGTAGTTGCAAGTGAGCTTAAGAAATAAGCCTTGGTGGGCAAAATTCAGTGAAATCTAATGATAACAAAATAACCCTTAAAATCGGAGCGTGCCTTCCTTTCTATAACAAACCCCATACTAGACAAATTTTAAGATATACTCAAGGACACTGCGAAATAGATATAGATTGGTTGCATTATGCTTTCTGCTTCTGAATTCGTTTTATATCGCACAAAACATAATAACGCTTAAAATTCACTGCTCTCGCCTTGAAAACTGGGTCTCACTTTTCATCCTTCCCCAACTTTTTTTTCACTAAATAACACCAAAAAAAAAGTATATGCCAATGTACCTGAGATGTCCAACTTTAATTCAAAAATAAGTATCCGTAAATATCCTTTTTTTTGCAGTTGACATAACTTTTTCAGTGCTAATGTTTCAGATTTTTACAGGTATTTTTTCACCGGTATTAATTAAAAACTTTGAGGCCTCATATCTCTACAAAAAATTAAGCTATACTAACGCTTTCTAATAATAAAACTTACTTGTTTTGAGGTGCTATATAACATATGTAAGTATAAAAAAATTCTGGGCACTTTTATTTTTTTTTTCATTTTTTTGACATTTTTGTGGTAGATTTCAAAATATTTGTTAAATTAAGAAGCATTTTTTTTACATTCATCTCATCAAACTCGTTGAGCTCTCTTGGATCCAATTTAGTTTTTTTAAAAGTATTGATTTTTCGTGGAGATATCCTCAAAAATGTGTACAAAAAGATACCTCCATTCCTAGCTTCCATTTTTCCCTTATATACCTTCATCCCAAATTCTGAATCTGAAAAAAATTTGGACAAAAATCTCGTTTTCTCTACGAAAAATGACGCTAGAAGAATCAGCAATAGCTCAATCGATAGATAATTAATTTGTACATCATTTCAATTAATTATATTTAAAACGTCCTTATAAAAAGTGATGTGTATCCTCAAAAAACCTTCAAAATTTCAATTGCATTTTACGCAAAATTTAATACGAAGCATTTAGTCGAATGTAATTTAGCTAGATGCAGAATCTAAAACTATATAAAAAATATTTAATAAGCTAGGTCTACTTACTTTGCAGTTCTTGAGCTTTTAAACAAACTTGATTTTTGAATCATTTTCTGGTTGATTTGAAAAATAGATTTTGAAACTCAACTACTGAAGGTTATAAACTATAATGTATAAATTTAAAAGTTTGGTGAAAGCTTTTGACATTTGTAAAGCATCCATAAATGTCCAAGTTGCTCAATGATTTGTCCTCTCAAATCTCATATCTCAATAAACAGTATAATAATTTGATCCATTACGTTCCTTTAAGTTCAAGATCAAATATTACATAATGCTCCTAATTCGAATAAGTATCAAAATTTAATACAAATCAACGAACATGAGTAAATTTATCTGTTTTCTCCTTCCCTTTTTATTTTTATAACCACAATCCAAATAAATATATATTATTACTTATTCATCATTGTTGTTATTTATAACCAATTGTTATATAATCCCATATAATCAATCATAAGTATTAATCATATATTAGTAATAGCAATTACAATTATTAACACCAACCTCTCTTCTCAATCATAGAATCAAAGTCATTGGCTTTCTTTTTTTAGCTGATACCTCGGAGTGAAACTCTTTCTCTATCAACTCAAGCATCCCCTATTTTCAAAGGTATAATAACTTTGGTAAAGTGTAATGATCTATAATCTTGGACTAACAACAAAGGTGGATAATATGCTTATAGATACTATTCTTGCTATTATAAATTGGTGATCACTGGATTGATGAAGGTTGGTGTTCTTATTTGTAAATTAGATATTTATTAGTGAATAAATAAAAGTAAAGGGAGTGTAACAAGACAGATAAATCCACAAGGGATCATGTAATGATTTCCTTGTAGTATTTATATAAGGAATGAGGCAAGGTTTTGCATGAATGAAACTGAAATGTTTGACTCATCATCATTACATAAAGCTTATAATTCCTCTAGCACATATACACCCAATGATGCTCAAATTAACGCCTTTTTGTGTGTACACTTTTACATTTGCTGGAGTACCAACTTTCGACCATGCACCCCCTCTCATCAGTTGAGAGTAAAATCCAGCTTCATCAATAAACACACAGTTTTTCTGGAAATCAACACTGGTGTCTACTGTAACAAAAGTAATACTCGTTAGCACTTAGAGAAAAATCTCGCATAAATTCTTAGTGCTTATTCTGAATAAAACTGTTACGCCAGGAGATTATATCAACCTCAAAGCTAAAATATGTACTAAATCATTTAATAAAAATAAAGGAAAACTATTATAAAATGAAAGAGCACGCACACTAAAACTAAAGAACTTTATTATAAGATCGAACCATCTTCTTTTATATTCACATTCTCTAATTATATGACCTGTTTAAAGGAGTCTATTTATATATATACATATATCCAATCAAGTCTAGGTGACACACACTAGTTCCACATTTTTGTATAAACGGAGCTTCATAACATAATACACAGCAATGTAGAACTTAACATATCAAACTGTGTCGTAATCTTAACCAAGAAATGCACCCAGATCTGTGGATGCAACAAAAACGTAGCAACCTTTTGAATTAAAGCAACCTTAGTGACCATCAGATAACAAAATGTATCAGTCGCCTACCGTAACAAAATATCAAACATTAAATAATGGAAGACCAGTTGCTTAGATAACACTTTTTTCACTAGGGTTTAGGGCCCAAGAAACGGCATATTAATTGCATGCCCTTGATTGAAAAAATTACCAAGGGGGATGGCTAGCGATCACAATTGAGCTGTGCGAGCATAAGCAAGCGATCGAGCCCTATGCTTGAGCTCGCTTGAATTGCACTTTTTTCAGGTTATTACTTGCTTTGGCTTGTTTGATTAATTTTTTTTTAGCAATTTCCTGCTTGGCGCTCGACGAAAACTTTGAAAGCTTGCTTTTATGCTTGCTCGAATTGCTTTTAAATCAAGTAAGCAAGCATGTGATACAGGGAAAATTTATCCAATTTACGTAATTTTAACTTCAAAAATGTCGAAATTCATCACATTTTGAACCAATATCACGCTGAAAATATATAGCACCATGCTTGCGCTTGCACTTGGATTTGCTCGCTTGCTTCTATGCTCCTGCTCGACTTGCTTGGCTTTTCAAAAAATTAAATAATGCTTGATTTATGCTTGCTTGCTTTCAAAACTGAGAATGCTCGATATACAACTGCTCGACAAGCCGTTGCTTAGGCTTGCGTTTGCTTGAGTAATTTTTAAATATTTTAGGCTCGGCAAATGCTTGCTGAAATTGCTTGCGCTCGCTTGGGTTCGGTCATTTTGCGAACGCTATCCCAAACTGACATTAGACATGATAAACAAATTAGGATCATCATGCAATCTGGCATTATCATGTGTCCCCTTATCAAAGATACCTGCTCCTTTGCTCAATATATATCAACAACATCGAAAAGACCAGTTTAATATCAAAAGTCTTCGTGGTGAACCCACTTTACACGCCAAAATAATTGAAATTCTTGATGTAGAGGACAATGACAGCAACAGGGCAAACTTTGCTTTTGAGTTGTAGAAAAGTGAGAAAGAAGCACACGATGCGAGTCAAAAGAATTTAGAATTGTATAAAATGTTTAGTCTCTGCGTAACCGATTTTTAAAGTATTTGCTTTCAATCAAGATGACTTTCGTAAAGACCATGAACGTTCATTCTGGGTTGAACGTATTGTATCATTATTTAAGTACCTTGGAGCTAGTGATCAGGTTGTATTCTCATGGTAAGTAAAACTTGTCAAACGTATTAAAATTTTGATAATGATATTTAATTGTTCTCCTGATAAAACACAGGTGCGAGGATCATGCCCAGTCAAACCAGTCAAACCAAAGGGATCCTGGTATCTGGTTAAATTATAAAAATAACATTTTTTCAGATGGCATACAGTAAGTTGAGTCCAAGCTTCATTAGAAAATAGAGACTTTTGAGAAGAACTTGAATGATCAACTAAGTCTAAAATTGAAGACAGCCCATTTCTAATATATTAGATTTGAACAGACTATTAGTAATGCTCCTTTTCTATATAGATAAAAAACGATATTTACGTCATGATTTTTCTTTCGCGAGCACTAAGCTTACGGGTCTTGCTTTCATAGAAATATTGTAGAGCTGTCCTTTTAATGATTGTACTGTCTGAAATATTATTTCTTCCTACATAAAGACCATCATATTCAACCTGTTCCATGTCTTGGAACGCCTTTACTTTTTGTTTTTTTTGTTTCTTGTCTCCATGGGCTGCTCGATTTTACGTTTACTACTGGCGGAGGCATCAATCAGATCTGCAGCTTTTCTTATACCTACAACCATCAACTCCGCTTCTGCAACTGGTTTTTTGTAGTTGACGCTCATTAATCTAGGAGCAACATCTGACCAAAACACCATGTTGCTTTCATCATTTCTGGTGTTTTTTAGCTTTTTCTGCAGCGATTTGATGTGATAAAGTAGTTTAGCATTTTCTGAAAAGTGTTCAGGAACATACTAAATGTCTGTTGCCAAATAGTAATAACAAGTCTGCTTATTGATTACTTTTTGTTTGCATAAGAATTCGTCGTATTTGGCCACGTCAAATTCTTCTTCTTTAATGCTCGCCCAGAAATCTATCAAAACACGTTTAATATATGTTAAAATCAGCTAAGAAGTACATTAATACCATAGTTTTTTAAATTGGTTTTGAGCTCGCCAAAAGGATTTATACTCATGTTTTTTTAAAAAAAAAGAAAATATGTTGTATAGGTTTTGTTTATCAAACAGCCGCCATAATGATTTTTTTTTGCTGCGACTATGATGTATAATTGGAGATTACCTGTATCAATAATATTTATCTAGATAGGGTATGCTTTTGTGGAATAGGTAGAGATATTTACGGATGCAGTGAATTTACAAACTAAAATGCTTGATAATAATAAAATAACCTAATTTCCAAGTGTCGCTCATAAAATATGATGCCACTTGAAATGTGAACAACAGTAATAAACAAACGCTTCAATTAAACACAATAACAAACGCATGCTAAAAGATATGAAATAACTTTTTGAACCATACATGTCGTGTAGATGATAGCACCCTTGATCACGGTGCAATCAATTACATAAATGACATATATATTAAAACAGGGTTCTATCCAAATCAATAATAATAACAAACAAAGATATCAATTTAGTCAACTACTCATCTATATTGAAGTTGCACTATCAATATAAGTAAGATTCAAGCATATAAAAATTACCCCTTAAAAATCAAGGTTATATAAAATAAATATAACAATAATAAACAACCATTTTTCAAAAGGTCGATATTATCACACCTGACATCAATTCCTTATGGTCAATGCTTTACATGATTTACCCCTTGAAATATTAAATCAATAACAATGTACTCAAAACTAGAAGATTACTAAATATAAATCCGTATAAGTCTGATGGTATCCAAAGTTCCCCAAATGCCAAATCACTATAAATACCCTCATACTTTTTCAATTATTTTAAATTTTGAGAAATCTTTTGTAATAAAACTTGTGCTGATTATAATTGTATTTCTACCGCTTTTTTTTTTTTTTTTTTTTTTTTTAAGTAAACAACACCGTTATTTGCTGCAAGTAGATCCAACTAAAAAAAGCTACTCTGCATTTTTTATTTCAGCAAAAAGTATTGAGTTTTCGTCGAGATAATCAAAATAATTGCTCATATTACAGCTTAGAGCTATGGTAACTGGGTTCCAAAATCGATTTGACAAATCGACCCGAAAATGATCAAAAAACAAAATTGTTTAATGGCTCATGAGCTGTAAAATAAGTCGACCTAGCGTATTAAATAGTTTTTGTACAGTTTTAGATTATGCATCCATCTAAATAAAATTTAAATAAATGTTTCACATTAAATTTTGCGTAAAATGCAATTGAAATTTTGAAGGTTTTTTAACGATACACATCACTTTTTATAAGCATATTTAAAATATAACTTACTGAAATGATGCACAAAAGCATTATCTATTGATCAAGCTATTGCGCAGTTTTCTAGCTGCATTTTTCGTAGAGAAAACAAGATTTTTGTCCAATTTTTTTCAGATTCAGAATTTGGGATGAGGGTATATAAGGGAAAAATGGAAGCTAGAGATGAAAGTATATTTTTGTACACATTTTTGAGGATATTTCCACGAAAAATCAATATTTTAAAAAAAACTAAATTGGATCCGAGAGAGCTCAACGAGCTTGATGACATGAGTAAAAAAAACTGCTACTCAATTTAACAAATATTTTAAAATATACTACAAAAATATCAAAAAAACGAAAAAAAATAAAAGTCCTCAGAATTTTTTTATACTAAAATAAGTCATAGAGCGCTTTAAAACAAGGAAAATTTATTATTAAAAAGTGTTAGTATAGCTTAATTTTTCATAGAGATATGAAGCCTCAAAGTTTTCAATCCTTTAGCAGTAAAATACGCGTAAAAATCTGAAACATTAGCGCTGAAAAATTAATACCAATTGTAAAAAATAAGATATTTTTGGATACTTGTTTTTGGATTAAAGTTGAACATCTCAGGTACATTGGCATATAATTTTATTTTGGTGTTGTTTAGTGAAACAAAAAGTAGAGCAGGAATAAAAAACGAGACCCAGTTTTCAAGGAAAAAGCAGTAAATTTATGTGTCTTTGAGTCTTTTGTGAAATATAAAATAAATTTGGGACTAGGTAGTATAATGAGATCAATGCATATGCTTTTTGAATTATTTAAAGTATATCCTGAAAGTTGTCTAAAGTATTTCTAATATAAATTCACATAAAATAAATAAAATTTGGGATGAAATGTGAATAAAATTGGGATGTGATGAAGATAAAGTTTGGATGTAATGAGAATGAAATTTGGATTTAACGAGAGCTAAGATTTAGATAGAGTGAAGATATAATTGAGATAAAATGAGAATGAGATGTAGAGATGATGAGAAGGGGCTTTGGAAAAGATTAAATTAGTCTCAGGTATTATTTCAAAGAGTTAATCTAAATGAACCTAACTGTAATAATCTAAACTCCCGAAGAAGAAACCGTGTTTGTTACGGCAGTCGTAATAAACTTCTTTAAAAGCATCAGCGTCCAAGCCCGAGATACAGATTATACAATATTATAATGTTTTAGACATTAGCGCCTCTTGACTTGTAAGATAAGCAGAATACTGTCTAAAAAATCAGTTTAGAACCAGTTAAAAATCATACATCTTCATTTGTTGACTCTAATGAAAGAAATGTATCAGTGATAAATAAATATATTAGTGTGATGAATCTCTTACAGATTCATAAAGCACTCCAGACAAGCTCAAATCATGCGAATTAAATCGTGCTTAGTTCAGAGCAAGTCGTCAGAATACCATTCAAATGTACTTGCCTTGAGGGAAAAAATCTTGTGGATCTTGAAAACAACATATTAAAGCAAGAGAGACATCAGACCACAGTTAATGAAACAGAGTATCAAAGATTATAGGCTTAAAGAACCCTACTCCAAAAAGCAACAGGAGAGGAAAAAACCTTATGATCACGTAGAATCAGTAGATACACCATAATAATAGCTAATATTGAAGCGTAATAACCACGGGAGGCTTGGAAATGATACTCAAGTAAAGACAGGTAGGTAGAGAGAGGAGATTTGTAGGCCTTTTTGAATAGCAATACAGGATGCTTGGGTAATATTGTACCTTTTAATGAGTAAAGGTTCTCTTTGGGACATCTTTTAAATGTGATACTTACATTTGCTCTCCTTTTCATGAGAGCAGAACCGTGGATTTATAACAAACAAATATTTAAAGTATCTAAAGTAATTAATGTTTACACATACCAAATGTTCAAATTATGAAGTAATTTCAATATTGAAGTAGAAGAAGCAGAATGTATGGATAGAAAGAAAGAAATGAAAAGATGATTAGAAAAAAATTCCTTTCATCATTCCATTTATAATGCAAAGAAAAATGATAAATTGCATTGGCCCACGATACGAATGTTTGAAAGCACAAGCCATGCTCTATATTTTATTGGATATTCAAAGAATGTTTTGCTTATAGTGAAAATAATCACAAGATATTGTTGTCCCTTATGGTCTTTTTATCTTTGTCAATAATATTACATTGTACTTTTTCAGTTTGATTGTTTTGGATATACGCTCAATTTAGATATTTATCATAATAAACAACTAGCATCTAGAAACAATACTTTATTCGCTCAAAAATTATTCGCAATTTGTACGAATTTGCATTCTCACTTTGTCTAGATTTATTTTTACTCTGTCTCGATATATAACTACAATCGTCCAAAGTTCAGTTGGAAATCGTCTAAATATTTCTCTAAAATGTCTGAATTTCAAGTGGAAATACTATAGTATGGGGGGTTGCTAAAGGAAAGAGCAAGACAATGTCAAATTCTCCACTGCATTTCGCTGAATTTTGCAAGCTTGGTAAAAGCAATTCTATACCAACACTCATTTCTTAAGCTCAATTGCGACTACGGAAAAAAATCAAAAAGTGAACATGCTGTCAGTGCTTGTAATAGGTTTATCTGATAAAATACTTAACATCTTGTTAGACTATTGATGTCACTTCTTATAGATCTCCTTTGTAATGCTACACTTATGATGCCAATTAACACAGATTTAGACCTGTCACTGATACTTGTAAAATTCAAAGATGGCTCTATGTGCCTTGAACTCTGTATATTTCAAAGAATGAGGGTGATAATAATATACCTTATCATTCGGCGACTTTTTTTTGGAGATCTCGGCTCAAAATGGTCAGCAAAAGTTAAATTTATGCTTTCCTTATTCATCTGAATAGTATTCATCTTTCCGTGACCCTGCTTTATAATAGAGTTAATAGCTACTTTTGATGTATTTATATCAAGTAGACGTTGAAATAATTGATCCACAAGAAGGTTCCAGGACATGGCAAAATCAGAATGTGTTTTTATTAACAACATTCTTTATGGTGATGAATTTTAGCCGTTTAAGTTTCCCCAAAAGTAGGGTTGTCAATACCAATGATTACAAAGACTAGGATGTAGCATCAACCAACGAAGATGAAATAGCCGGATTTATACAGGAGGAAGTATAATCTCTTTATACTACATTTTGTTGACGTTGTTGATTGTTACATAAATATCAGCTGGAGAGTCCATGTTTTCTGCCATTTCCTAGTATGCATCGATTGGACCGAAAGCAAATATAGTTTACTCAATCAACGCAAAAATACAGTATCATGTTTCTATATGTAAAAGTCAAATTGCTATTAGGAAAGTGTTTGCTATTGAAAATTGATGAAATGAAATAGCACACAATGGCAAAGAAACTCAAAATGCAGCCCATTGTTATTCTCATTGACTTCAATTGCGACAACAAAACATAGTGTATAAATACCCTGCAATATCTTGAATACCAGACACTTTTTCTTTATAAAATATAAATAATCAAAAAGCATGAAGCCGAAATTTATCAAAACTGTTATTCTGCTTTTATTGTCGATTGGGTTCAGTCAACAACAAGAACGCCCACTGAATGAGATGCTTGGAGCGATTTCTGAGATATCCTTAGACCATGGAATGTCAGTTTATGTAAATTTTACTCAAACACGACATGAACTAGTTTATAGTACATGGTTTAACAACCCCGAAGACTATCCATACTGGGAATCAGCACTTTGTTTGGCTATCATCATAGGAACTCCCGGTTTAGAAGGACAAGATCAAGATAGCAATACTTGTGGTTTTCTACCTAATTTTGACGCTGCAGGTTACAAAGATCCTTTTGGATCACAAGGTGAAAAGTGTATCAAGAACCAAATCCCAGTGGATCCATGCAGAGACAATATTCAAATTAATAACAACTGTGGAAACATTATGAATGTAGTACCTCAATTTGAATTTATGGCATCAACGCGCTTCAAAGGTCTTCGAAGGATAAAATCAACTCGACTAAATGTAACAGATGATATTAAGCTTAATCCAGATTGGTATAAAACGATCTATAAACAATCTATGCTTGTAGCTTACACGGATCAAAATGATATACATTCACCATGGCGACAAACTATCAAATGTAGTAATATTGATTTAGGAAATGGTACACTTGAACATTTTGATAGATATCCTAAATATGACGATGGAAGTTATGATTACAGCTACTTTCCATCAATGAGCAGCTTGATTCAAATGAACATGTTTTTAATTTTAGGAGCAGTTGTTATTTCACTTACTGCCATATTTACAAACTAAAATAAAATCTTTCCACTTCTAAACATTTATACATTAATTTATATCAATCTCGAAAAAGGAGGTTTCTTTTTGAGACAAGAATTTAATCATGTCTGCTATTAATTAGGATATTTTGATAATATTTGGTATGCATCTCATCCAAAACAGAGATGATATCTAACAAAAACTTAACAAATGAGCCAAAAGATAATCTAATTTCATCATCCGTCAGTAATGGAACTATTTGTCAGGAACATATATCAAATAATGAATTATCTTTATTGTCTTTTTTTATAGTAATTTTGCAAATCTTAGTTTGGGGAATATTCTAAATAGACATTGAAGCAGGGTTATCTCTCTTACTGATAGTTTTGTTGGTATAGTCATCGAGTACTTTTTTTTCTGAGTAT
Organism: Mucor racemosus; assembly: GCA_027405735.1. NCBI lineage: Eukaryota > Fungi > Mucoromycota > Mucoromycetes > Mucorales > Mucoraceae > Mucor > Mucor racemosus. Next base: position 387,814 of record JAPEHQ010000007.1, read on the forward strand.
ATGCACAAATACACCAGGGAATATTGAAAATGCAGCAGCCTTATTTTAGGAGGGATTTGCCATACAAAGGGTTTTTACAGACAAGGTTTTACAGTAAAACTTTATATATATCAACAAAACATATGAAATTTACAATGCTCTATATTGTGGTATTTTACTTCAATGCATATTGGGATATACTTCAAATTTGTTTCATGACTAAATTAATGCCTTAAATTTATTAGATTTTAAAATATAAAAAAAAAAATTGCATGCAAGATGCTGGTATCTTGATAATGGTTATTTAAACCTTTAATCTCTTACACCATCAAGAAGCTCTCAATTTCTTCATCTACTGATTTCCATTTTGTAATGAGAGCATCATGGCCTTGATTCTTGTAAATAACTAATTTTGCTTGAGGAATAAGTCTTTTTGCTTCCTCATTATGGTAAAAAGGGACAATCTATATTAATAAATTAGTTTGTTAGATATTATGTCAACTTTGTATATTTAGCACCATACAGTGTCTTTATCACCCCAAATCATCAAAACAGGCTTGTCATTTAATTTTCCAACTTGTTCGTATCTTTTAGTCAAAGTAGTAAAGGGAAAATCAACCACTGTACCCAAAAAGGCTCTAAAAAAGCCAGGATGATTTAAAAATTGGTATGTAGCAATTTCAGTGATTTTTGAAATTGTAGCTTCGGTATCCTCATCCAAACCCGATTGAACTAAACGAGCTGATTTAGCAAATCTTTTGATGGCGGTCAACAATAAAGGACGTACGTAGGGCTGATTGATAATAAAATTGTGTACATAGGGTAATTTGACAATCTTTGAAATTAAAGGCATGTCCTTTACATGCATGAGCCCAGTAGGAGCGATAATTACTAGTTTATTCACCATTTCGGGATAAAAGGCAGTAAATGATGTCGCAATACCACCTCCCAAGCTTGTACCAATTACATCAGCCTTTTCCCATCCAACTTTCTGTAAAAGCATAGCCAGCTGTGATGTATAAAGAGCCTCATCATAGGTAGTAGCAGGTGCTTCTGAATAGCCACGACCCCAAAGATCATATACAAGAACGTTGTGTCCATTATCAGCCTTATTTAGAAGGTTAGTCAGCTTTTATTCTATTTGTTATCATGCTTAATTTTTACTTACCAAATCTCTAGCTAGTTTATCATAAATAGCAGATCCTGTTGAAATACCATGAATCAACACGACGCGGTTTCCATCTTCATTACCAAATTTCCAGTATCTCATTATACCTTGAGGTAGTTCCAAGTCAGTGCCATTAGGATAAAAATCCGGAGCAAAGGGTCCAGGAGGACTATCAGCCAATGAGCCTAATGTTGTCTGACGTTTGCTACTGGTAACTAGATAAGAGGTGAGCAAGGCTAAACCGACCCACTTTAATGTCTTTAAAATCATGTTTTTCTGTTTTGAAAAGTAAACGAAGAAGAAGTTGTTATATCTCGGTTACTGAAATTAAATAATGCCAAATTTTCTCATGATTATGTTACAAGCATATAAACGGTGACACACAATGGCAAAAAAAAAAAGGGGGGGGGGGAGGGGGAGGAAGAAGGGGACTAAGATTAGGCTCATTGTTAACTTTAATAGAGACAACATAAATCTAATGTATAAATATGCTTCAAAATACAAACTTCCTGGATAGTCAAAGAGATCTTTTTACTAAAAAAAAAGCATGCTATATTTTCGTTTTATAAACACTTTTTTCTTATTACTCCTGCTATACACAAAATCCAGTTATCAACACAACTTGGGAGCAAAGGCTGAAATACAACTATACCACGATATGTCAATTATAGTTTATTTCACGGAACTTCCAATGGATCAATTGGAGTACGAAATATGGTTCAATAACCCATCAAACTATCCATATTGGGAAAATGCACTTTGCTTAGCTGTTGTTGCTGGTACACCTGGTTTAAGCAATCCAAATGATGAGTATTGCGCCTTCCTTCCAGTTTATGATGCAGCTGGTAACAAAAACCCATACGAAGAAACTGGCGATGATTGTATCCAGGAACAAATACCTATAAATCCATGCAGAGATAGTATCGCATTGAACAGAAAGGCAGACTGTGGCAGCAAACTCAATGTTTTACCTCAATACTACACCCTAACAGACAGCCGTTATACAGGCTTGACAAAGCTAGTGACCAAGAAATACCGTAAAATTTGGTTACATCCAGATCGTGAAGGCACCATTTTCCATCAATCAATGCTCGTATCTTATACCGACAGAAACAACTCTATGGCTGAATGGGAACAAACATTGAAATGCAAAAACCTCGATTTAGGATATGGCACGCTGAATGATTTTACGTTTTATCCTATAAATAGCGATGGAACATACGATACTAGTAAGTTCTCTTCAGGGGCAGCATTGATTCAGATCAACTTGTCTATAATACTGGGCGCAGCTATTGTAGCATTTATCAACATGCTCTTTAATAGAAACAATTAAATACTACAATAAAAAAGATATTTCAAAATTGTAATTTGTTTATATGTCAGTTTCTATACGCCAAAGCCCCGTTGTTTCGTATCCAAAAGGTTTTTTTTAGGTAAAAAATGTTATTAATTTAGTGATGAAATAGTGATAGGGATCAAATAGGTTATCAAGTATATTACTATATTTTTTGTATGATAAAATATGATAAAAAAATGCCTAATGAGCACTCGTTTTAAATGATGTTACTATTGCTTGAAAAATCATTTTATTGCATTTTTCTGAGCAAAAATAGCTTTGAATTATTTATATAGAATATTTCATCCTATTGCAATAAATAGATCTCTCAGAAAATTGGTATGTTACTTTAGATCATCAAATGAAACCATTGGAAAGTCATTGTCGTACCTGACATCGACTGTTACGCAAGAATGGTGCTTGTGCAATTACATCTGTGCTGAAAGATGGACTTGAAGAGCTAATTGCATACATGAAAGGTCACCTGGCGACCAAATACCAACACAAGCAAAGATGTGAAGAAATACGCTAAGCAATTGTTAAAAAACATCCCTGATTTGAAAAAAATTAACCAAGGAAGAAAAGAAGAGAATTCGTCGTACGTCAGGAGAAGACGTAGTGATAGGTCTCATCAGAAAGAACATTAAGACTGTGTTGAAGATACTGAAAGTGATGACTCGGGTGACCAGCAATGGAGAGATCAACAATTAGCTAAATGAGGAGCTGAGAGAAGCAGAGTACACAGCAAAATTTATCACTCCAATAATGGACCTCGTATTAAAATCCTGCAAGATCAACAAATTAAAATTCAAACCCGGCGAGCAGAAGTTGACCTTAGTGAAAGATTAAGAAAATAGTGCTTTGACTGAAGATGATGTTTGCTTGCCTGGTCCGAATATCGATGGTATTATCAAGAACATGAAACTTGATGTTCCCTTTTTCCTCGTTGAGGTTTCTGGCTTCCCCAATAAACCCACTGATAATTACAATCATTACAAAGGAGATCGAAACAAACTGGCCAAGAATCTCAAGCATCTGTTCAAGGCTGTTATATCTATGAAGGGCATGCTGTCATTCAAATCAGTCTGAAAAATCAAGTTTTTTGGTATTCATATTTACTACGACTAAGTGTATGTTTACTCATTGTCAATACCAATGTGGGATATGTTTGTCTTCAAGCTCGAGTTCAAATTTGATATTCCTGTCAAACCAGCTTTGTTCTCATCCACCCTGCCAACGTTTGTCTCCAAATTGTTTCAACTAGGAGAGCCGCTTGACCATTTCTCAAATGAATTACAATCCTTTCTGTCGACTAATAATTATGAATCAAGCTCATCCTCTGACAGTGACAAATCTACCTTTTCCAACCCAAAGGTCTCTCTCAGGAAACGCAAGCACCATTAACGTGTTTAACATGTCTAGTAGCAGATCGTAGCCTCCGTTTAAGCCTTTATCATGAAAAACAGTTGCCCATTGTTTCTCTTTTCGCCATTTTGTTTTCAATGCCATTACCATCGCCAATAATGTCCTATCATATACTCACATACCACGAATTTTCCTGTAATCCTATATAAAGATATAGCATGTATCATAATTAAATTTTTCATAATAAAGTAAATCGAACTGTCTATAAAGCTTTCAAAGCACATTAAAATGCTCTTTGCAGATTACAAGCCGTAATTTTTTACATAATTGGCTACAGGATTCTGTTTAATAAGTGATACAGAGAAAAAAATAAATTGCATGCTATATTTCTCATTTTTTTATGCTTCTGCATTATACACAATCATGCAGTGAATTTCAAATTAATAACTGTCTTGTTTTTGCACCCGGTAAGTGGCAACTCTCCCGCATTTAATAGATTTTACACCATTATTTGTGATAAATTAGACGAGATCTGCCTCCTTAATACACTTATGCCACTTGAAGGCCGCTGAAAGGGGTACTTAAATCTCTGGAGAAATGCCCATTCAGAATTTATGATCTTTCTTCGCTAGCGTTGTTGTCAATGACAGAGATTTTCTGGAGATACATACACCTGATTTATCAGAATATGTTTATGTTGAATAAAACTAGAAAGTTAAACAAGTAAAGAGATATCGTTTATTAAAAGAAAATAAAGAGGGTTTATATACTAGTATGGCATAATGGTGGTTGGTGGAACATCATGCTGGAACCGTGGTTCCGTTGATGTTTAATTGACCTGAATTTTGGTTCTTGAACTATTGCTTTACTTTTGGATTTGACATCCAGTTAAGAATGATGCATTAATAGCTATAATAATGTTAACAGCAACAATGGTTTTTGCTCGAGAATAAACTTGAATAACTCTTACTGCTTAAAATTATATGCAATCCAAATCTAATATTATAGATGTTACTTTATCACATATAAATTTAAACAAATTAACCTTCTTTAAACTTACTATTTTAGCTTACGATTGTCAGCTGTAAAACGATTTGTTTTCAAGCATAGCTACGATCAAAGTTATGGTTATTAGGCACGACATCAGATTATTATTCTTTTTTTTTTTAATTTCTATATTCTTTGAAATTTTATCACCTTTCTGGAATATTTTGTGAATTTGTAGTAGCCAGTTATAGCTTCTGTTTGAGTAGATATAAATATCATTGCTTTTGATTTGATCTGGTAATCAAGAAATACGTCCAACAATACAGTAGTAAGTAATGGTGTTTGATCTTAAAATGCGGTTAAATGAAAATATCAGTATCTAATATAGACCGCTACCTATATTAAAAACATTAGTCCCTTGTGTTAGCATGCATATTCAGATAAAAGAAAAGAATGCCAGCTTGGTAGTCTGATATGTCCTATCAAACGGTGAATATATCCTTGGAATATGAAAACAAAAAGAGAGAAACAATACATGTAGAAAAGAATTTTCAAGGCTTTACATTATTTAGCGCAATTAAACCCCTGCTAAATTGCAATGTAAAAGCAGCATTGCAGCGCATGAACTATTATAAACTAAAAAAAATAAGCAATATCTGTTATCATAGAAGCATACATTTTTCTACCAGAAGAAAACCCGTCTGTCACATCATACATTCCTTAAAAAATTGAAAAAGCGAGCCCGTAGAGCGACGCCGTAATTGAGGATAGCAAGATCGAACGGCTAAGTCTCTTATACTATGGTATATATCTAAGTTTTAAATAAAAATGCGTTTTTTTTTAACTTTTATTATATTTAACCATATATGGTCTGAAAATTCAGACTTTGTAGCGGACATTTTCGGGACTCATTTTATCCTTAGCAACACTCATGATTTTGATCAAAAAACAGAAAAATCAAATTTTGATACCAAAATAAACGTTTAAATATACTACATTGTGAGAGAAAATTGTAGCCATAGCTAATACACATTTTATAAAAACTTAATATTAAATATTAAGTAATGAAACTTAGCATTTTTGGCCCAAAAACGGTTTTTTGATTAAAGGATTTTCATGTAATATTTTGCAATAAAAATGTTTATTATTTTTTATTGAGCAAATACAGCGCTAAATTCTGTATATGCGTATATTTTTTGTTTTCATAATTGGTAGTATAATTAACCCTAGATTTACAAAATCAAAAAAAAAAATTAAAAAATGTCAAAAAAATTTTTTTTTCTTTTTTTTTTTTTTGTATAAATCATTTATTGATTTTAATAATAGTCACGCGTCCAAAGGAGTAGCATGCTATGATATAACTTGACATAGATTTTATCTAAGGGAACACGGGGAAAGAGACTAATGTGTGAATAATGGTGGATTGTACAATATGATGAGGGAGATTAGAAGAAAGATACATGGTGAACCATATATCTAAGATGGAATGAAAGGGTATATATCGCGGGTCTATTGAGGTCCAGGAACAGGTCCAACAATAGGTTGGGAGCAGTAATTATGGAATTGACGGAGGATTGCTGCTATGGTGGCATCAGGTACAAAAGGTGCATTATGTATAGAGAACTGCCAATATGATTTCCAAATGTTTTCGAGACAAGCAGAGAATAGAAACCAGATGGTCATATCGTGGGGGCCAGTTGCAACATTAGATTTTGGGAGGCGTAGGGAGAATAGCGAATTGATAAGTGTTTTTTGGGATATGCGAAATATATGGTGATCGTGAGGTAGGAGATAGTGGATGGCGGTTTTCCAGATGAACCATACCTGTCGACATTCGACAAACATGTGTTCAGCTGTATGTTGGTGTTCGGAAGGTAAGCATAAAGGACATAAAGGAGAGGAGACTTTGTCTGGCAGGAGACGGTGTAGCCGTACCCGTGTATTGGTCTTGTTTTGAAGCAATTGGAACCAAATGTTTTTGGATTTAAAGGACATTGTGGATTTCCAAAAGAGTTTCCAGGATTGTTTGGTGATTCTGGATACGGTGGGTCGTGGTAGTGGAGTAGCTGCAAGGATCTCTTGTCGGAAGGAATGTGTGGTAATTGAGGGGATACGAAGGACATCACGATGGAAGGTGGCAAAAGTGGAAGATGAAACCGCTGTTGTAATAGGAGAGGAGGAGGGGAATAACAGCTTCAAGAAGAATGGATGGAGTATAATACTATTGTTCATAAGGCAATTGTGCAGTTTCCTGGCCACTACTGGTCGGGGAGCATGTTGTTCTATGCGTGTCAAACGATTATACGTATTATCATGGCAGAAGAAATCAGATACAATAGAACCTTTCAAAGACCTTGGTGTCACATTCACTTCCAGTGAGTTGGAAGGGAAATATAAAATATCGAGCAGAGGTAAGTGTAGAGCAGTAGAAGGATCGAGAGAGAAGTCTACTTGTGTTCTGGCATCTGGGAACTTATCTATACAAGATAGAAGAGGCACCAGCGGGGAGAAGGATGGGCATAAGGATAGTAAGGCTTGACGCTTGGATGGAAGGACAGTATGAAAATCAGGGTTTAAGTTGAATTCAGCAGCGGGATTGAGTGGATGATAGTGTACTGCACGTTGTTGGTAGAAGGACAAATTAGAGATGAAGGAAATACAGCTTTTGAGCCAGTGTATAGTGATCCCGAGGGAGGAACGAGAGAGCGCAGTCTGAGGCCATGTATGTGTCATTATTGGCTTGGCCCATCGAAGCTGTAAAGCCAGATGTTGGCTACGAGGATCGATGACACCTAGTCCGCCTTCAGCTATTGAGCGTGTCATGAGATCCCAAGAAACAGTACGAAGTTTCGCCGTATCTTGAATATCGTTCATGAAAGCTGAGAGTTTAGAAATCATTTTTTGAAAGAAATGCTTGGATGGATTGAAGTGTCGAAGTGAATGCCAAAACTTGGAAAGGTTGAGGGTGTTTACTACCGTTGCTTTTCCTTTATAGGAAAGGCCTCGTTGGAAGTGAGGTTGCAACGCTGTATCCAAAGAATTAAGAATGGTGTTTTCAAATAGTGCGCTTTGTACTTTTGATTGTATGATCGGGAAGCCGAGATATTGCAATGGGGTGGTGGAGGTGCGATCGAAGATTTCGGTGATATGGTTGCGGGCAAACGTACTTTCCCAAACGACATCAACAGGATTGCCGCTGAGAGAGAGAACTTGGGTTTTGTTGAGGTTTAGTTTGGCATTGGAAGCCGCTCCGTAGGTATCAATGTGAGAGATTAATCGACGATATTCTCTAGGTGTTCTGACGATGACTAAAAGATCATCGACATAGGCACTTAGTTTGAAAATTGCATGGTTTGGTTGTGATGGCTGTGATTGTACGAAAGGATTAGGAGGATTCATTCCAGTAATGCTCTGGTCCTGGAGAATCATCTGTAGCAGTGGTTCAAGAGCGAGATTGAAAATGATTGGCGATAATGGGTCTCCCTGGCGTATACCACAAGATTGTGAGACCGTGTCAGTGAGATAGCCATTAACGTTGATCTTTAGTTTTGTTTGAAAAAAGAAATTGATGATAGTGGTTACGAGAGTAGGGGGTATGTCAAATGCTGTCAGAACCGCTTTGAGGTATTTACCATTCACTCTATCGTATGCTTTCATGAAATCCAACAATAATGCCATTGTTTGGGCATGCTGTGGATCATTTCGAGCAATATCGGTGGCACATTTGAGGAGCACACCATTATCCCCTATGAATCTATTCCGCATGAAGCCTGTTTGGAATGGATTAATCATATGATTGGCAGCTTCAGTCATTCTTGAGTTGATTATTCTCGTGAAGATTTTAGCATCGCAATTCGTGAGAGAAATTGGCCTATGATTTTGTAATAAGGTAAGGTCGCCTTTCTTTGGCAGTAAGCATACGATAGCGTCGTGCCAGGTAGATGGGAAGATTCCATTATTTAACGCTTCATTGTACACCGTGGTGATGAGCGTTTGATATTCAGGTATCTGAAATACAAAGTGTAATAAACCATAGGTCAGGCCATCTGGGCCAGGGCTGCTTGGGTTGGGAGCTCTGGATGCCTGTTCAAGTAGCATTTGAAAACTGATGGGCGCTATTAGTTTGGTTTGATGGTCATTGTTTAGTTTCTGTTCTGGCTTAATGAAAGACGATACATGACGAATTTTCCAGCTATCAACTCTTTCTGAGGTAAATAGTTCCTGGAAAAAGGTTTGGGTAGCTTTCAATTTCGATTCTGTAGTTGTGCAAATAGCATTAGAGTGCGGATGGACTAGTTGATCAATTTGTTTGGCTTTGTGGCGGATCGCAATGGTCTTTTTCAAGTATCCAGCACAAGATTCACCTTTTTCTCTCCACCGATGTCCTGCCCTAAGGCTGGCTATATCCACTCGTTCCTGTTGTAACAAGACGATTTCTTGATTGATAGGTTGTAGTAATTTCGTACGAATATTCGGAGGTGTCTCTAAATCCCGGCTGATGTTATTTCGAAGGTGGTGTAGTTTAGCTAATCTTTTAGTTCGCCAAGCAATATGCGTTGTAGCAAATCGTTTAGCAACAGCTCTAATCTTCTTTTTGACGGTATCCCACTGCTGTTGGACATCACCGTATGCTGTCAAACTGGGATTTAAGGTATGCAACGTCTCTTTCAAGGTAGAGCAGAAGGTTGGATTGTTTAACAGTACTGGATTGAACCGCCAAACGCCTTTGCCTGTAGGTGTAGTACCTATCTGAAACTCAACCGAGAGCAGTTCATGGTCTGTCCATGTCCTGGATATATGTTTAACGAGAGATTTGTTAATTTTGCGTGCCATGTTAGACGCAATATACACGTAGTCAATTGTTGATGGGATTCCATTGCCCGAATAGCATGTTGGGATTGGTTGCTGAAATGGTTCAGTAATACAATCCGTAAAATGACTATGGATGTATTCCAACCAGGATTCTGCCACCATTGCCATTTGGTGTCTTTTAGTATATGCATAATTGAGGTCTCCCAAGATGAACATATTATCCCGGATGTCTGCTTGAGACAAAATTGGGATTTGACTTAAATGAGAGTAAAAGGAATGTTTAGCTGCATATGTATTAGTGGCTGGGCCGTATATGTTGAATATATAAAAAGGAGTGAAATATTCCATAGAATGGGTAACTTTTGTCAGAATAATTCGTCCATTGAGATCATCCGGAAGTGCCAGCTTGTGTAAGATAATGTCTTTGTTAAGAGAGACAATACCACATTTACTGGACCATATGGATGATTTTGAGGTGAATTGCATATTGAGCATATTAATAGTTTGGGCATCAGATGTGCCTGATTCTTGTATACATATAATGTCAAGATTTTCTTCTCGAAAATGTCTAATTATGTCTCGTTGGATATGCAATCGACGTTTCTTTGAAAGACTATTGCAATTTAACGAACCAATCTTTAAATTGATGAAATTGTTTGCATTGTTGGTAAGGTTATGATGACGGTCCATATTGTGTGATGGCCGTGCACTTAAATGATTGTTATTTGTTGTCATATTATTCATAGTATTCATAGTATTCATAGTGGTGGTATTTGGAGTGTTAGGTTGTTGATTTACTGACGTAAATCAACACCGGTACCATCACTTGGCTCTTTGCCAACATCCTCCTGAAGTACTCGGCGGTATTTCGGCAATTTCGTATCATCAGGAAATTTATAGTATTCTTTGTTGCCATCATGCTCTTCAGTAGAGAGGCTATGTCTAGTGAAGCGGGGGTGAAGTGCTGGAGTAGGAGGCTGCTCCTGCCCAGCTCCTTCTTCACTGAGATGACAGGTATCCTCTAACAGTTCCTTTGCTGTCTCGTGTGGACGGGGTGATGTGCCGTCCTCGGCCATTGCAGTATCCTGAGTGACAACATCCTGATTCTCCTCAATATTAATGATATCATTAGTATCCAGGTGTATAGTGGTCTCCGGGATGGATTTGTCAATCTCATCCATGAGATCATCTTCCGTGCTATTGGCAGCGGAAACCTCTGTAGTGGCCTCAATGGCACTACCCGGTTCAACATCCCTGTTACCTTTAACACTGTCATCCATATCCATGGACTGAGATTCCTCAGGAGAATTGTGTATCTGGGAGCCAGCATCCTTGCTCCAATCCATTTGAGCTTTGGATGTATCCTGGGCAGATTGATCCTTCTCTCTATGATGGCGCTCTTGGTTTGGGCTACCGGTGAGGTCCAACAAAGACTTACGGGATTTCTTGGCAGGACATTCAGTTTTGTAATGTCCTATTTCATGGCAGTTCCAGCACACGATCTTTTGGTGAGATGGCCTCTCGGGGCAGGTGCGAGCAGTGTGATTTCCACTACTGTCATGACAGTATGTGCACCACGGGGGCATATTATGCCAGGTGGCATGGATACCGTTTGCCTTGGAATTGCACCAAGAGATTTTATGGTTCAGAACTGCGAAAGGAGTTTGGGTCTCCTCGTGGGAGTTGTCAATAACCACGTAGCCTTGGCCGACAAAGGTATTAAACTCCTTTTCCCTTTCGATACCGACATCTAATACTACACCGTATGGTGCAAAGGTGTCTCGAAGTCCACACATGACCTCGATTTCCGAGATGAAGGGGAGGTTGCTAACAGCTACCCGAACGGCATTGATCTCCCTGTCCTTAGCGGCAGTGGGAAGAATGCGAACATTATATTTTTCAAACACCAAACCTTTAAGTAAGGCTTCTTGGAGGGCTTCGGTATCTTGTAAGAAGTTAACTTCAATCAAACGTCGATTACCACTTTCTTTGCAAAATCCTACAGCATATCGCTTGGGTAATTGTTTGGCTATAAGGCCAAAGAAGTCGGTTTGGGATTCAGGACGTGAAGTAACGTCGAAGAAAACACTACCAGGGGAACGTCCCTGACGAAAAACCAACGATTTCAGGGTGGTCAGGCCTGAAGTCGCGTCTTTCGACTTGGATTCATACAACAATGATGATTTGGTTGTTCCAACAACTTTAGACCATAGTCTGTTAGGTTGTAACTGCGTTTGCGGTGAGGAGGGCGGTTTGGATTTTCCAACCTTAGGGTTCTGGTTCATATTGGGAAGAGCCATGAAAAATGTCAAAATTGATGATCTGGACAGGAATAATTTTCGAAATTAATATTCCGCTTATAAGCCTTGTAAGTATTAAAAATAAGAGATTTTATAATACTTGAGAACTTTTTCAAGAATTGACAGTGCTGTACCCACTTGATTTAAAAATGACAAAAAAAAAAAAAAAAAAAGAAATTAAAAAAGTGCCCAGAATTTTTTTACACTGCAATGTGTTATAGAGTGCTTCAAAACAAGTAAGTTTTATTATTAAAAATTGTTCGTATAACTTAATTTTTTGTAGATATATCGAGGATCAAAGTTTTTGATTTTGGCAGTGAATTAGCGGTGAAAATCTGAAACATTAGCACTAAAAAGATTATACCGTCTGCTAAAGATAGGATGTTTCCAGAAACGCATTTTTGGATTATAGGTAAACATCTCAAGTACATCGGCATATTATTTTTTCTTGGGGTTATTTAGTGAAGAAAAAAGTTGAGCAGGAATGCAAAGTCGGGCCTACTTTTCAAAAAAGTAGTCGATTTTACGTGTTTTTAAGCCTTTCATGTCATATAAAATAAATTTAGGAACAGGCAACACAATGCTCTGTGCATTTGTCAAGCAGCTACAAGTTTGTTTTCAATTGGTTCACTAGGCAGCAATCCTCGTTGGATAGATTGACACCCAAGTAGTCAGTTCCTAGACATTTTATTTGCTTAAAATGTGGGTTTAAAGTCATTGTCTGAAACCGCCTCCCGCTTTGAGAAGTGAACAAAAGATACCAAGAGAAGGAAATGGTCGTAAAATCTATGCTGAATGACGAAACAAAATGTTTCACATCAGCATGGTGTTTAATTTAAATTAATTACTGGACGCTTTAATAAACAAATAAGCAAGTATAAGCAAGTACAACAATGCCAACTTTCTTTGTTTCTCCGTCCTAATTAGTAATTTATTTAGGACTTAACAACACTAAAAAATAAACAATTTGTATTTTGTTGCTTATGCAGCATGTAAAAGTAGAAGCTAAAAATAGTGTACATGACATAAATGTATTAGATTTGGTTTAAATAATCTACTTCCATTGCATATTATTCTATTCGTAGCGTAAAACTCTCCGTAAAGTGTATGTAACCTAATCACATCAACACACGATTGCATATATGCATATATACATGACATTACATGTAGAGATGTACTTATACACCAAAATATACAAAATTTTCCGTAATATATTAATCATCATAATCAATAATTTTTGTCAGCGTCTTTATATGTAAATTGTGTATGTATAGTTTGTTAAATATGATATGATGTGGTTAAGCTATAATGTAAAATAAATATATAAAAAGAAAACGGGTTGGGGGAAGAATCATTGTCATTTGGTTTGTGTACATATAATTTCGCTCAAAAAAGAGAAAAAAGAAGCGACAGATCACATTTTACCCCATGATATTTGCTCTTTAATATGCTGATATCCATTCCCAACCATCAAGCCCAGCTGCTTTCATTTCTTCTTGAGTCGGCATGAAATCGCTTGGTACAACAATGTAGATATCTTCTTCGTCTGTTGCTTCAGAAGTTTGTTGTTTCTGTGATTTCTTCAAATTACTGTTAGTTTGAGCTATCATTCTTTTCCGAGCAACGATTTGTATGCTCTTTTTGACAATGTCGTTGGTTTCTTCCAACTTTTCTTTTTCTTTTCGAAGGTTAGCAATGGTTTGTTTCAAAAATTCAATATCCTCATCGCTTGCTGCTGAAGAAGTAGTTATAATTTGAGTTGGTAATCGAGGAGGAGTTGCAGATACAATTTTAACGAATTGCTGTTGTATGTTTTCTTTATCTTCCTCATCATCTTCATTATTGTTATCTTCAATCCATGCGCCGGGTAAGGACTGTAATTTAACTTTTCTTCTTTTAAGCATAGTATTTTCATTGTTATTTTGAGGAAATAATACAGAAGATGCTATAGCCAATGAAGAAGTATTCATATTATCTTGTTGTGGATACATGATAATGTAATTAAATAAAGAAAAAAAGAAAAAAAAAAAAGAATAATAGAAAAAAGATAGAAAAAGAGGGAGTGATCAATCTCTCTTTTCCAACTAGTACATAGTAGTGGCGCAACTATAAAAAAACGTTACTCCTCAATCATTTAATAAAATGACTCGTGCATTAATCCGATGATACATGTAGCAAAAAATTATCAGCTGCTTCTTTCACTTTTACGATTATTCATTCTTGCTGATTGAAAGCATCAATTTCTAAATTTGTTTAAACTTTTTTTTTTAATGAAAAAGAGAGAATGAGATAGAGGAATATTTTGTTATAAATCTATTTAAGCCTCAACAGTAGCAGGCTCAGCAGCAACAGGGGCGGCAGGAGCAGGTCTGAAATCTTGGGCAGTAGGTTCAGTGATAGCAGATTCCTCCTTGGGCTCAAGGATGGTAACAATATCAGGAAGACATTGCTTGGGACCGTTACGACCAGTAGGATCGTTATCCAACATGATCTTGACCTTAATACCCAAAACACCTTGACGTAAATCAACGTGACGAACAGCAGTGGTGATGAACTCACGTGCAGGGTTACCAGAGTGGATCATGAAACCATCAGCAAACTTCATGGCCTTAGCACGGGCAGCACGAACCTTACCAGAGACAACAACTTCACAACCCTTGGCACCAGATTCCATAACGAAACGGACGACACCATAACAGGCACTAACAATACAATAAATCAACATACATACATCCAATTTACGAAACAAACACACAAAAACTTACCGACGAACAGCTAAACCGTTAAGGAGCTTGAACTTGACAGACTCACATTGAGCAATGGCACAGAGACCACGGTTTTGGACACGTTCAGCATAAAGTTCAACAGCGTTCTCGGGGAACTTAAAACGCTTTTGAACAAGAGTAGTCAACTCACGGATACGACGACCCTTCTCACCAAGAACATTTTGAGTGTGAGTGGCACGGATGATGATTCTATCGTGAAGCTGATTAACATTTTGTCCAATTTCTACATCTATATCTATATCTATAAAGAAAAACTTACTCGGTACGAGCAGGAGTGACACGGACCTCAACACCAGCATAACCATCTTCAGCGAGCTCGCGAGTGAAGAACTCGTTGAGTTCAGCGTAGAAAACACCGTCAGCGACCTAATTGTAATTATATAAATGTCAATATCTCAAAAAATTCCACATGCTGTTGTTATTTTGTTGAATGCATATTAAATCCAAATCACTTACGAACTATAATTAAGAATAAGAAAGTTAGTATTTGACATGTTTATTAAGCTTTCATTTCAAAATTATGCCCTCTCCCCCACCCTCTTGATTTCCCATCTAAACATCTATATCCATCTTTATAATTCGATCCTTTTTTTATAATAATAATTCATCCATCATCTCATCACTTTCTTTAACTATTTCACATCCTCTCTCGTATTGATATATCTACATACTTTTCTCTTCTTGGAAATTTGGGCAGCCATGATATGAAAAGAGGAGGATCTATTACTGGCCTGCCGTCATCGTAGTTGTTAAACACCTTTATGATCTCGCATACTGGGGATTCCGGGATTGATCAGGCGCTGAATCGGACTGGCCGGTCCGAATTTTATATTTGAAATACCGCCGATTGTGAGTAAATACCACTAAATTTGGTATCATTTATTGCTTCTCAAAAACGAACGTTTCTAAGAAAAGAAAAGTCAGAAATTAACTCGACAGGTGTTTTAACTTATGCATGGTTTATTTTGGTGTTAAATTTTCCTTGATAGCAAAAACAATTCTTAAAAAAAAATCATGTGTATAAAAGTTCAATTTCCGTCGAAAACTGATTGCTGCAATACCATTTTTAGGAAACAATTACTTCAAAAAAGTATAGTTCGCTCATATTCGCTATGATCAATTTATGCATGTATGGTTCAATGAATACAAGGGAAATATTTTGAATTTTCATTCTGAATGGCAATAAAATTTGATGATCAATCATATCACTTCCTTAAATTTTGTACACAGGCGCTGCAGAATGTGCTTTAATTGTGTAATACAAGCCTGAAAGTACACAAATTAGATGTCGACATTATGTAATATTTGAGACAAAAGACAAAAAAGAACCAAATAGACCATGATCTATTAGGTTCTTTTTTAATTTTATTTATTGGTTGGTTTAGAGAACGAAGCTATAATTTTTTTCCATTGTTTTTTTTTGTGAGTAGTTGTAGTAGATTTGTGATTTTTTTTTGGTTTCTGTTTTGTTTTTTGTTTTTTCATCGCCTAATGTCTAAACAAATAATCGACAAAGATTTGTGGAGAGAAAAAACTAAAAAAAATCTAAATTGATCGAGGAGAAATTAAAAAAAAATATATACAATGTTGAATCAGGTTGTGCTAATTTAAAAAAAAATATGAACTAGGGAAAAAAATTACGAAAAAAGCCTAAAAAAAAATAGGTTTCAATAGATTGGGGGTGGTCGAGAAACAGGTGATTCAGTGATTGTATATAAAAAAAAAATAAAAGTAAAAAAAAAATAAAAAGTGTCAAAAAAGTTCGGGATGTGATGATAATTTAAAAAAGATGGTATTCGAGATAAGAGAATTGTAGGATAGGATAAACAGAAAAAAGCAAAAATTAAAAGAAAAAAAAAGAGATAGAAAGCAAATATACAAATGTAAAAAAGAAAAAAAAATAAGAAATAAAGAATAATTACAAACAGACAAAAACGTATATACAAAAAGGATGAAAGAAAATCAAAAAAAAAAGGGGAGATGGATTTAAAGGAGTAAAATAATAAAAAAAGAGAGAAAAAGAAAAAGGGTATTCGATTCAGTTGTTTCTTTGTTTCTTTGAGCTTCTTTTTGTTGTTGTTGTTGTTGTTGTTGTTATTGTGTCGTCTGGAAACAGAAAAAGTTTGTGTGGTTGTTGTTTGTTTCTAATTAAAATATAAAAAATGTTTCTTTTTGTTTTTTTACTTGAGTGATATGGACCTCGGATTTTAGGATTCAATTTTGAGCATAGAACGAAGACCTCGTTGGATTTCAGAAAGAGCCAAATTAGTCTTTTCAAGTTCATAAGCAGCAGTAACGACCTTTTGAGGAGTAATCAAATTCATGAGATCCATAGATTGTTGTTGAAGAGAGGGATTTACAGAATGATAAAGAGGTTGAGGATAATTGATAGGAGAACCACGAGCATTAAAAGCAGGGATAGGAAGTGCGCTTGGAGCAGGAGCATTGTTGAATGTAGGACCAGCGTAAACTTGATCAACATAACTAATTTGTATATATAATTAATATATATATTAAAAAAAAAAAAAAAACTTATCAATTTTACCTTGATTGTTGTTGTTGATAGTGGTTATTACGCTTGTTTCTTCTAATAGGCTTATCATCTTCAGAGGATGATGAAGAAGAAGACGAATCTTCTTCAGTTACAGCTACATTCACCTTTTTATTATTACGGCGTTGTTGATGATGTTGCTTGTTATGATTGTTGGTTGCCTGCAACTTCTTTTTATTGGGTTGTTGCTGATTGGTATGATGACTATTCTTATTGGCCTTAGAAACATTAGCAATAGGCTTTAACTGTGCAGCATGAGAATGAGATTGCTTGGAATTGATGTTATTGTTGAAAGATTTAACAGATACAGTACGAGTAGACATTTTGAGTTTTTTTTTTTTAATTTTTTTTAGGTAGGTTTTTAGTTTTTTTTTATATATTTTATAAATGAAAAAGAGAAAAGAGAGTAATAAGAGGGTAGGGGGAAAGTGCGTTAGATAAGTAATAAAGGGTTTTTTTTTTGGTTTTTTTTAATAGAAAAGAGTATTATATAATATAATAAAGAAAAGAGGCAAATGGAAGGAAAAAAAAGAGATGCTTTTATACTGAAAAATTACATAATAATTGTATTGTAAAATTAGATCAAGAATATGATTGGTGTTTGTATCAGAAACATGAGGTTTAATGGACGGAAAACTACGAATCAGCCGGATAAAAAAGAAAAAGAAAACAACACTAGTTCCAAATATGGATTTTGTGTACTTTTTTATATGATTGAAAGTAGTTAAAACCGTTTTATGGTGGAGTGGTTGCTATGAAGATAAAAATAAATAAAAAGGGGTTATTATAAAACTAACACACATTCCGTTTTGAGTTACACAACGCTTACCTTGGAGCAACTCATAGAGCAAAAATTCATTATTTGAAATGTACACATAATTCAATATAATTTTAATTTATTATATTCACAGCTGACTTTTTCCATCTAAAATACCCTCTTTTTTCTTTCTCTTTCTCTCTCTCTCTCTCTCTCTCTCTCTTTTCTCTCTCTTTTTCTAGACCCCTTAAAAATCAAAAATGTCTAGGTTACCAACCGCTGGTTTAACTTTAACTAATAATCCAACAAGAAGATTATCAAGAAAACCCTCAGCTGCAGAATTAAGAAAAAGAAAAACAATCTCAGAAAATGTTCCTCCAATGCCTAAATCATCAAAATCAACGACAAAAGCACGTTCACGTTCATTTGTTGCCACAGAAAGCAATTATCAGCAACCAAATATACCAAATAGAATCATAACTTCTCCTAAACCAACTTCAAATCGATCTAAATCACTTTATATTGGTGAAAGAATTGCGGTAGATTCAATGGGAATAGTTGGTACCTTGAAATTTTTAGGTGAAGCTGAATTTAAAGAAGGCTTTTGGGCTGGTATTCAGTTAGATTTAGTTGGCTCTGGAAAAAACGATGGATCTGTTAAAGGGTAAATGCATGAAAATCCCCTCTTTCCTTTCCTTTCCCCCTTTTTCTATTTGAAATGTTTCATATTCTAACACCACATTTCTGAATAGTGTACGTTATTTTTCGTGCCCTGCTCAAACTGGTCTATTTGTTTTAGCTTCCAAGGTAGCGCCTCTAACTGATGACTCCGATTCCGTTAGATCGCTGTCTCCGCCCATCAATAACCGTAATTCGGTTTCTTTGATCTCCAATGGTTCTAGAGCTGCTCGCTACATTGGATTGACTGCAAATCAATTATCTCAACAACAACATCAACAGCAGCCAAAGAAAAAGAGTCGTACACCCTCATTGTCTGTGCGCTCCTCTGTAGCATCTCTACAAACTCCATTAACTTCCCCTGTTTCTACGTCTGGCGGTCGAAACAGCCTTCGTAGATCACAACCTTTAGTTCAATCTCCGACGCCCACACATTATAATCGTGGCATTCCATCACCTGCAATGACTCCAACAAGCCATAGCATTCACGATAATGCAGATGACTATTATCACGATTCTTTATTATCGTCTTCATCAGATGACATGTTGACTGAAACCCCTATTCCTGACAATTTAGCTTTATCCAAATCTATTACTACATCCGCTGTCTCCGCATCCATCGCCGCTAATGCCCCTACATTGTCTTCTCCATCAACATCTTCTTCTTCTTTGATCGAATCACCACAAGAAAGGTTAGAGCGTATATTGGGGGAAGCTATTTCTCAAGCTCCTGATGAAACTGTAATGCGTTTACAACAATTACAATTGCGTGTAGAAGTTTTAGAAGCAGAAAATAAGTTTCTAAAATTAGAAAATACACAAAATAAGACAGCAGAGCAAATATTAGAACGTTCGCTTGTACTTAAAAAAAAAGATGATGCATCAAACGGTGAAGAGCTCTTTACATTGGAAGGCCATAAAGCCATTGTAGAAGAGATTAAAGAAAAGCATACAACTGAAATCACAAAATTAAGTGCTCAACAAAAGGAGACATTACAAGCAATTCAACGTTTAGAAACAAAAGTACAAGAGTTGGAAGCAGAACAACAAAATCTAATCACTGAAAGAGACAGATCATTATTTGAAATCAGTACAGTACGCAAAGAGAAATCTATTGTTGAACATCGTGTACATGAATTAGAAAGCAAGATTGCTGAAGCTGAAGCTGCTACTGCCGCTGCTCAAGCTGGCGAAAAACTAATGATGGAAAAGACAAAATCATTGCAACAACAATTAGCTTCATCCCCTACCTCTCAACCTCATCAATACTTTCAGCCTGGTTCTGATTCAGATACCATGGATCGTCAAATGAAGTTAGAAATGGAAATGGAAGAAGTCCATGAAAAAATGAGTTCTTTACGTGATGCTGCTCGTGCTAAAGATATGTTCTTGGCTTCTCTTTCTGAACAAGTAGAAACTCATCGTAATGCTGTAGAAGAAAAAGAGAGAGAAATTCGTCGTATCAAAGCTGATTCTGAACGTCATACTCGTGAAAAAGATCGCTTACTTGAAGAACTTAAAGATGTTGAGACCAAATGGCTTGCACATCAGGATTGCGCTTCTAAAGATGCTTTTGATAAAGTTAAAAAAGAACTTGCTGCTGTCAAAGAAAACTTGGCTAAAGAGACTTCTTTAGTGCAAGAATATCGTGATCGTATTAATAGTCTCCAACAATCTGTAGATGAATTAAAGGTGGCTGGCATGGAGAGTATTGAATTATATGAGAGCTCTGTTGAAATGAATAGAGTTGATCGTGAAGCCCTTAATGCTAGCTTAGCAGACGAACGTCGTAAGGTTTCATCTTTGGAGGTTGAAAGAGAAGATTTGCGTAAAGCTGGTTTAGATGCTATTGAAGCTTACGAAGAAACAATCCAAGAATTGAAAAAGGAGCGTTCTCTACAAATGGAAGAGCATGCTGTCAAACGCGAAGCACTTCAATCTACCGTTGAAACATTAAAACAAGAAATTGCTCAACTTATGAAGAATGTTGAGACAGAGGAAAAACATACTATATTACAAGATGTATGGGAAAGTGAACGCAAGAGACTCACCGAACAAATTGAAGGCCTTGAGCGTGAAAAATCCTCTCATGAAGCATTCAAAACTGAAGCTGAAGCTTGGAAAGATCAATCAAAAGAATCTGACAAACTCACTAAAGAAAAGACCAAACTTGAGGAACAATTAGGTCGACTTCAAGCTGATTTCGATGATCAATTGGCATCTCGTGCTAAATACCTTGATGAAGTGCGTGCTGCTGTAGAGAGTCAAAAGAAGACTGAAAGTGAGCTTCGAAAATTATCTGAAGCTAAGGAGAAGCTTGAGAGAGAATTTGCAGAACAAAAGCAACAAATCACTCAAAACAGCAACACATATGTCGATGAGAAGCAACACCAATTACAAATAGAAACATTCCGTGGTGAGATTGAGAAATTACAAGCACAAAATGCAATGTTACTAAAGCAAAAGGAGCAAGCAGAACAAGGACATCAAGATTCAAATCATTATCAGCAATTGATTTCTTCCCTCAGATCTGATAACAAAAAGATCTCTAAAGATTATGCTAAATTAGAAGATGCTCATAAACAAACTGAAATGGAATGTTTAAAACTCATGGAAGAAGTTGAAAAGCTGCATCAACAAGCTAGTCAAGATGAAGCAATCAAGCTTGTACTCAAAGAGGACTTGAGTGAGGAAGACAAAATTGCTAAACTTTTGCAACAAAACCAAAAGAAACTTGAACAAATCTCTATTCAACATGCTACAGAGTTGAGAGAATCCAAGGAAAAGGCAGAAATGCAAGAAAAAGAGCAAAAACGTCAAGTAGTAAATCTTAATCGTGATATCTCTGAACTTGAAAGCCTTATTGAGTCCAAGATCTTCAAGGAGGCTGATTTAGAAGAAGCTCTCGAGAAAGAACGCAAGCAAGTCAAGAAATTACAAATAGAGTTGCAAGATGCTAAAGATGAAAAGAAGGTTCTTGTAGAAGCTTCATCTTCTTCATCATCCATTAACAAAAAAGTCCAACAAATGCCCAAAAAGGACAATATCGGCGAAGATTTAACCGCTTACTGTGAACTTTGTGAAGTGAATGGCCATGACTTGATCAGTTGTAAAGCAGTTACAGTAGCAAAAGATGGCTCTGATAGACCTGTAAGTTATAACCATCTTTTTTAGTCATATTTACTCATCCTATAATTGCTTTAGTATTGCGAAAACTGCGAGGAATATGGATTTCATTTAACAAACAAATGTCCAAATCAAAATGAAACCTTCTAGTTTTTATATATACGTATAGCAGACAACTCAATGTTAAATGTTTATATTTGATACCATCTACACCATTTTACTTTCTCTTTCTTTTTGTATATCTTTTTTCTTTCTCTATCTTATCCATCATATTTATAATTATACATTCCTTATAACATACAATTTTTATATATATTATTATTTTTGCTTGTATATAATATATACTCCTCCTTCTTCCCTTATTTACAATCTTACCTTCTTCGTATCATATATAGATATCACATATTTGTTGCATACATTCAAATAAAAAATATTATCATATCACACTCTAAAAAATGCTTAGTTTATATCGCTATTCGTAAAATCAGCAATATGATATCTGATGGTATATCGGATCATTTGGAGCACATAGAATCGCAGTTTTAGAATTATCAACATATTATGATATAATATATTGCATTATTAATAGATTAAGTATTATCCTTAATATATTATTAGAATCAAAGAGCTATATGAGTACCAAACATTACCAAAATTGCATTCTGAGCTAAAACAAATTCTGTGTTACTGCTACAAAAATAGGTACTTCAATACAAAACAACATGAAATTTCGACATTATTCATTCTTTACAGATCGAATGAATGGATTAAAGTATAAATATGCACTTATATTATACAATATATACCTCCAATTATGCATATTTTTGCAAAAATTACCAAAAAAACCGATATTTTTAAAGGATTGTTTTACGCACTTTTTGCACGAACCAGAAGCTCAAATTAGGTCGAAACTATTTTTTGGATCACATATCTTGTTGCTATATTTTCATTCAAAGTTTTTGGGATGATGAAAAACATGGTCAACATCGACCTCCCAACCCTTACAAGTATACGCAAAATTTGACAAAAATCGTTCAATTGGCATTTTAATCCCGAAAATGGGACTTTTTACTATATCTTTCCTAAGCTCAAAATGACTAAAATTCTTCATAAATTTACATGAAATCATTTAATTGGCTCTTAATTATTCTTAAAATCAATTTTTGTACAAAAAACCGTTATTTTTTCTTTTCAATATTGCGCGTTATTTTTGGTGAAAAAAAATTAAACTAGTAGCACCATTCAACTCAAAATTAAAATCTCTATCTGTACCAATTAATAAGCAAAGCAAGTTTACATAGTAGACTTTGGAGTAATTTGCGAAAAAGAGCCTGAATTTTTTGAAAATGACATTCTGGAAGATCTGACGATCATAATTTCATCGGCATTTGAATTTGAATTTTCTGCAAAATCGAACTTTCAGAACTTGCAATAACTCTAATCAAAGTAAACTTTTTACCTTCTTACTAAAGCAAATAAAAATGGGATATCAATTTGTGCATGCTCGAATGTACTTTGATAGAGCTACATGTAAAATAAATGAGATTTAAAACCAAGATAAAATCCTTTAAAACTCTTTCACATGATTGGCTGAGACTCGAAATACTTACAATGAGACTATTTTCATCGATCAACAGCAAACTTTTCAAGGCATATTTACTATCATGAGATAACTTTGACAACAGCTAGTATGCATAATAGGTTTTTTGTATATTTATAAATATTTAATTCTGGGTTTGCAGTCGTTGAAATTTGTTTTTTTTTGTTTTTTTGTTTTTGTTTTTGTTTTGGGTAACTGAAAGATAACGATAAATGTATTTACATTACAGCTTTAAAAGAGTTGTATAGTTTTAATTTTTTGTAGCAGCAGGTTTGTGATGATGATACAATCTTATCGTAATAGAAGTATCTTGAATCAACTGAAAATTCAACACATAAAGCATTCAATTATAAGCGTTTATTAAATAAAAAGCAAGAGATACAAAGAAAATAAATTTGTCATAGTACATTCTCTATAGAGTACTGGGAACCTCAACACACGTTGTTCTAGCATTTATCGGTTTTAGTAAAAGTGCTTGTGTTTATGTAACGTCAGTATAATTTTTAGCAGCATTTACATTGTAATTAAATACATAGTAAAAAGGGTGCAATTCGGAGTATGTTGATAGAAATTGCATACATATCTATCAGCATAGTTTACTTTTTTGTCAATCAACTCAAGAGGATAATAGTAAATAATCGGTTTTTATGTATATTAAAGGAATACATTGTGTACATCCATGTAGGACCAGTTAATTCACATTTGAACCTTTGCAGCAAATCAATTCATCTTAAATTGGATTCTTCTTGCAACTCCCAAACGAATTCAACTTCAGACTTGATTCTAAAATTAGTTGTTAAACAGGAGGAAAAGGTGCCTTGAAAAGTAAAAAGTGAAAAGGAAACAGCTTTAATTCAACCTCAACTTGTAATTGTATTTTGAAACTTTTTTTTCTATTCTTTCTTTCTCTTTCTCTTTCTCTTTTTCTAAAATATAAAATACCAACATGTGTGATTTAACTGATCCTCGTATTCTCGAAACTTATACCGCTATCACGGAAGATGAGCCAACCAATTGGTAATTTATTGATATAGACAGGATTCTTTACGATAAGAATGAATACTAATCTCAAATAAACAGGCTTATTCTCGGTTACAATGATACCAGAGATGTTATTTCTTTATACTCTAAAGGCACAGAAGGTTTAGAGTAAGTCGTTTTACCGTGCATTTAGTCTGGGAATTAAAAACTAATCCACCTGCTAAAATAGTGAATTTCGCAACCATTTAAGTGATGAAGTTTTGTATGGTTTTGTTAGAGTAGAGGATCGTTTTATTTTGATTACTTGGGTATCAGAGCAAGTTAGGTAAAATATAACCACAAAATTATATATCAATGCAATGTATTAACTTGAAATACTTGAAAAATTATCAGTGGTGTTCGTAGAGGTATGAAAAGATAACACTAAAAGAGAAAGGGATATTAATATATATTTTATAAAAAGCTAGAGCACTTGTACACAGTAGATCTGTTGCATCACTTTTAAAGCTACATCATGCACAACTTACTGCATCTACCTTGAATGATTTAAGCGATAATAATATTCGTACTCGACTCAAGTTGGGAGATGGTAATCAACCTTCATCTCGCAGATCATCTGCATCTCTTTCACAAAAGAAAGCAAGTCGTAGACAATCAACACAATCACCTGTACCACCTACAAGTCCAACTGATCCTGTACCATCTGCTGTCGCTGCTACTCCTGTCGCTGTGGTCGATCAACCAACCCAAGAAGATGAGTTTTTAGAAGCTAATGAGACATTTGCCACTCCTCCTGTTTCTGGTTCTTCAACAAGATTTATTGATGAACAACAACAACAACAACAACAACAACAACAACAAGCCGACAATGCTGCTGAGGAACAAAGAAAAAAACAAGCAGCAGAAGAGGAAAGACAAAAACAATTGTTGATTCAACAAAAGGAAGCAGAGGACAGAAAGAGAATTGAGGAACAGGAAAGAAAAGCTGCTGCTATGGCTGCTGAAGCTGCTGCCGCTGCCGCTGCCGCTGAAAAAGAAGCTAAAAGGATTGCAGCTGAAGAAGCAACTGCAAAGAGATTAGAGCAAGAAAGAATCTTAAAAGAGAAAATGGAAGCTGAACGTTTAATTGAAGAAAAGAAAATGTTACAAATGAAATTGTTGGAAGCAGAGAAAAATAAAGATATAGTTCTTTCTGGTTATGTATCAGTACAACCTTGCACAAGTCCAGTAAGTGTTTTACGAGATGTAAATGGACCTTGGTTAACACGAGTTTATTACTTGTTAGTTTTGGAGACGTAGATATTTCACAATCAAGGGAAAGAGTTTAACATTTTATAGTGACGAAATGAACCCAAATCCCATCACAGTACTTGATTTGAATAGTGTCAAAAGATTAAGTAATGTAAATATCGATGTTGAAACATTTGTACCAAATGCATTCGTATTGGAAACTCAACAAAATGGAGCATATCAACTATTCGCAGATAACAGAAAGGAAAGAGATACTATTTTAACAGCACTTCAAACCGTTATTTAATACATTTAATAAACAATAATATTGAGATATTTTCTCACTCACCATTCTATAAATCAGCACATTTATGTTTAAATTTTTTTTTTACAAGTGTCAAACTAAAGGATCAGATGAAATAATACATAAAGTAAAATATTCAGCAGGTGGATAACCATCTAGCATTTCTTTTTCTGTCCAACAATGCTTATTGTTTGAAATCAGGCAGTATCCTAGTGTAGTGTCACAAGGCCATATACCATTCTTAAAGAACGCAATATTTATATCTAAAGCAAGCTTATTCCTTCTTAAAAAAATGTTTACGTAAATTTCAAATATTGAATTCAATGATCAAAATGTTTTTCAATAAATAAACCGATTTTAAAAGCATAAAGCAAAATGTAATTGATTTTCAACGAAAAAAAAATTTATATACAATTTACAGTTACGGTGATTTATCCCAATTATTTTCAACTAATCCTTTTCGATCTTCTGATTCTCCACCATGAATTTGCATTCTAAAGCTACTAAGAGGATCTAATTCATTTTGAGCTCGATGAGTTGTAGGTGAAGAGAATGAAGATGTATGTTTTCGTTTAAAAACAGATGTAAATGCATTATTATTCGATGTTTGTTCTTCCTCAGAATGTTGTGTTGTTGTATCTACTGTTTCCAAAATCAAATTTTGATCAAAAGAACTACTTTGTGGCTGTGTAATTGGAGTAGTTGTGGCAGAAGTAATATCATGCGTTGGATGATCTCTCCATCTCATTTCTCGATTATACCCTTCTTCTCCAATGCCTGTATTTCCAATTGAAATTGTATTTGAATGTGGTCTTGATTTTGTTATTTCTATCGGACTATGAGGTGAAATGCTATTGTCTGTTGTAGATTGGAATCGATGCTTTGTTATGATTGATTGGCTACGTTTAGTTGTAGTTGTATAACGACTTATGCCCGAAAATGGGGCAGGAAATAGATCTGCTGCACCAGGATTTTGCGAACCATGATGATCAGCTTGATTGTTTAAATCTATATCGCTTTTATTTTCAAACATTTGAAACATGCTTCGTCTACGAACAACAGGTGGCTCTTGTTGGCGATCTTCTAACAGGATCTTTTCGTCGTCATCCTTGAGCTTTTCAGCCTCGTCTTCGGGTGCGGGCTGGCTTTTTGAGTTGTGTAAAAGCGCAACACCGGAACAAATACTCAAGAAACCGAGTACACAAGTAGCAATATCAGTAGGAGATGCATCAAAACCTCGGTATAACACAATTGAGCTTACAATGGTCATGGTAGTGAAAATCACATAATAAGTAGGAGTTACAAGGGCCGTATTAAATAAATTCAGAGCCTTATTTAAATAGACTATTTCAATCACTAGAGTAACAATTACAATCCCTAATACAACATAGATAAACCAATTTGTAAATTGATTTTCTTGACTAATTGAGTGAACAATTGCAGAGCCTAGACCTTGAGTAAATACAACAGAGATAGATCCAATTAAGGAGCATACAGAAATATAAACCAACATGTTCTTTTTACCCCATCTTGGTCCACAATAAAAGACTAAGATTAATGAAATGACAATTGCAATACCACCGTACACCAAGAAACCTGATTTGTTTGACGTTCTTTTAGTATGTAATATTTATGAATAAGCATTGCACATACCAACTGATAATACTAAATGCTTGAATGCTTCAATTGTTGTATCTGCTGAACTTTGTTCCGGTGCATGCAATACAATTACTATTGCTCCCAAGATACATTGAAGACAGCCTATCTTGCCCTGAAAACTAAGGCGCTCTTTTAAAAATATTGATGAAAGAACAGCACTGTACATGATACAAATATTTAGTTTTCAACGTAATTCATGCTATGTTTATGTATAATGTTGTGGTTTATTTACCTAATCACAACGCTCAAGGCTCCTAATGGAGTTACCAATATAGCTTGTGTAAAAGCATAAGCAATAAAATTACAAAGCTCGCCAACAATCACTACATAAGATGTGTTAATCCATACATGCATCGATTTTATTCGGATGTAACATACTTAGAATCATGCCAGACCACCACATTGCTGATTTCAAATAAGTGTATCCTTCACCAGCAATACCTCCTGCAATAAAACGCATATAAACAAGGAAATCAGTAATGTCGTGTGATTTTATTTATATTACCAATGTGTACCTGATTTCTCAATGGATTGCAATAGACCCTTCTTTTTAAATACAAAACTACTTCCAATGAATATACCTATAGATATCAAGTTAATTATGTATTTTTCATTGCACTTTATATGCAATATTACCACTAGCTACAGCCAATGAGACACCAATGCCTTTATATAACCCTGCTTGTGCTCCTGTTGTATCTGTTGCAAATGGATTTGCAGTTCCATTCGTTGAACTCATTTTATAAAACTGAGAATATAGATTAGGAAAAGTGCGAAAAAAAAAAAGTGCGAAAAAGAGGAAAGAAAGAGGAATAAAATGAAAAACCAAGATCTTGTATAAATTTAATGTGATGTTTGCACTAATTATAAATTTACACAATTTCGCCTAAACCGAAAATAAACCCTTTTGTGGCTGATTACATATACGGTAAATGGGATTAAATCTATTATTACACCTTCTGTTTTGATCAATGCTCCTCCTCCTCTTCAATTTATCATAGATGCCAAGATCGGATTCTTACACTTTTTCTTAATGTAATATGATAGTTTTTTTTTTTTTTTTTACTTGAAAAGCAATCTTTATTAGTAGTTTATTATTGAATTTATACATAAAATACATTATTTGTTGGCTAATTAAAATTACACAATAATGCTCAACATGGCAAGGCTTAGTGATTTTTTTTAATACAAAGCCCTTTGTTGATTACTTGTACCAAAAGTTACATCTAATTCATTATCATCACTGTCATCATCATCATCGTCGTCATCAATGCCACCGAATTGTTCTCCAAATTGAATAGCTGGAGTTTCCAATGCATTGTTAAACAGATCATTAAAGTCAAATGTTTTCGATCTTTTGACTACTGGTCTTGAGGCTGTGGTCGTTGATGTTACGGCTTTGGCAAAAGGATTTACATTTTCTTGTTCATCATCATTTTCATCGTCGTCGTCTTCATCGTCATCTTCATCAAATAAGTTTCTTTTACGTTTAATAATTGGCATATTTCTTTCTTTTTCTTCTTCTTGTCGTATATTTTGAAATTTCATGGTGAGATTTCGACCAGGATTAGACATTATTTGTGATCGATCAATTCGATCTCTTTCTCTTCGCGCAGCTGTACGTGGTGTATAAGGTGGAAGATTTTCCTGACTATTTAATGTCACACTAAACTCTTCTTGGTCACTTTCATCATCGTGTCTATGTGGTGTTCTATCCATCATAATCTTTCTGAAACGAGACGATGTACCTTGTGGTGTTTTTGGTGCTTGAGGGTATTCTGACTGTACATAGCTTGCATCAGTAGTAGGCGAAGTTTTTGATGAGGGAGACTATAAAAACATAGATATGAATATCATTTCAAACGATATTTTGGATTTACTTACCAAACATGCCTCTGAATAATCTGCAAAAAGATTAGTACCAAGATATCGATTTAATGAAGTTCTAGGTGTAGTTTCAGGATTTGGTATGCTATTATCTCTTCGTAAAATGACAGTGCCTGTTTCTTGTGGTGCTTGAGCTAACATGGATACTGCTCGATTTGGTCTTCTAGGTGATAATGCACTTTTCGTAAAACTACCTGCTCGTTTCATTGTAGGTCTACCATGCACCGCTGCTCGCTTCATTTTAGCAATAGATTCATTTGTAGCTTCACCACGACGAGATTCTGTACCGGTAGTGACGCTTGGGGTCACATTAACCATACGTTTATAGAAAGAGTCTAACGTATTACTACTAGATTTCGTCATTTTTTGGGGCATAAAAGATTTTGCGGATTTGGACTCAAGTTTAAGAGATTGTGAAGGCTTAACACTTGATTTTTGAGGCGGATGATAGGGTTTGACTATGCGAGTATCTAAAAGAGGAATTATTCAAATGTTAGTTGAATCGATCTTGTTATTTTGATCAGTATTTACCAGATGCAGTGCGTGATGTAATAACAGGACGTTTAGATGATGATGATGATGATGATGATGGTGGTGGTGGAGGTGGTGGTGGTGGCTGTGATGGTTGTTGTTGCTCTTCATGTTCTGCAAAATCATCTTCAAAGTCAAGTGAGGAAGGAGATGCCATATCATCAGCACCAGCACAATCCTTAAAATGTGCAACTAAATCCGATAGTTCATGAAATCTTTTAAAAACAACATATTAGCATTATCACTAAGTAGTTTTAACACTAATTTGTTTTTACCTTTTTCCTAAAACCTGAGCAAATGCATGATCACTTAAATCACAAGGATCTCGCTTTTGGGCAGCCTGAGTACCTTCTTCGGAATCTAATCCAGTCAAGAAATCAGAAATATCATCATTCATACTAAATATGACTACAACTTTGGAAAAAAAGTTTCTAGCTTCTTCAAAAGGATCCCGTTTGTATATTTCAAGGTCTTTGGGATCATCTATCAATTTGCAAATAAAACAATAGTTTATCACTTGAAGTTGAGCCCTAAATTAAAGAATTGAGTAATTGTATGTTGGTTAGAATAAGGATTAACAAACTTACTCTCTCAATTTTAAGGCAACACAACTCATTCGTTCAAAATCAGGGCTAGTATGATGCTTTGATTTGACTTTCTGCCACCATTGATATTGATAAGATTGTTCCAATGTACAATTTCCACTACTGGGTACTTTTTTGGCATTGGGGATCTCATTGTGGTGCTTTATGTCCAGATCAGCTAATGGCATTGTATAATCAAAGATGGTAGAAATAATATCCTGTCTGCTGTGATCATTCTTTAGTAAATGATCAACGCATTTGTTGATGTGTATTATAGTATTATCCATAGAAGCCTATCCTAAACTATTAATCATATAATCAAAACTGCTTGTGGATCAAAAATTACCCTTTGGGTATATAACGTATCTAGGTATATCTTCTTCAATGCCTTTCCCATCATATCTACATCGGATGGTAATTGAATTTCTTTCTTTGCAATAGGTTCCACATCCATCTCTGGTGTTTTCACAAGCAAATCCTCTATTTGTAAATCGCCTGTAGATGTTTTATCTTTTATATTTAGTTTTGCTATAAAGTCTGGTAATGTTGTAAACAACTTGTATGAACGGTCTTCGGGTGGTAAAGGTGCTTCAGGGAATTCAATGCGCAATTTTGTACTAGCTAGATACGTTCCAATAGGATAATCGTCTTCCACTAACACATTTTTCAGGCTTAAAGTAGGAGGAAGTTTATCAATATTCAAGAATCGAAGCGATGCGCTGCATCTCGAATAGGGTTCAATGCACACTCTTCGAGCCAAGTCTTCAAATCCAACCAGAGGAACCATTTCAGCAATCAAAATAGATTGTGTAGCAAATAATTCGTCTAAAATGATATTGAATGCATTGCATGATTCGCCCTCTTGATAAGTGAGTTTATAATCGACAGTTGCATCGTTAACATTTTCCTTCAAAAGCCATGATACTGAAAACTGACTTGCATGAACAATATTAACAGTGCGAATTTCTGTAATAAAAGCCAAGGTGCTTGATTGGTAATTGGCTCCTCGAAGCGAGGTATACAATGCAAAGTTGCCCAAGCTCTTTCCTAATTTTGTCTTGAAAGGGCCCTTCCAAGCAGGAACATAAGAATGCACAATTCCTTGTCGAGATGGAAGGATATTTGCGAATTCGGAAAAGAAAGAATGTCCATAAATATCATTTTTACGAATCAATTTTTGATACAAGATATATGTTCCACCAAATTGTTCAAAGCATGAAATAAATCCCTGTTGAATGAGTCGATCCATTAATTGTGCTCGAGGATTATTGTGTAGAAACTTGTAATCTGTGTCAATAACGTTCAATGATATATGGTGTTGTTTATAACTTTGCAATAATGTCGTAGTCAATTCCTCTTTTACTTGTTGAAAGTGCTGAGAAATCTCAAATGATGCAATGGTAGATTGTGTTTTGCGCACATCTTCTTCGTCAACAGATTTAACAAAAAATCGATGCATATCATTTCCATCAGAAGGGCAGGCTGTTAATAAAAATATATAATTCTTTACGGGATCAGTAGTACACAGATCAGTGTTTTCCCATTGAAAATCACCAATTGCTTCCTTGAGTACTTGCTTAATACGCATGATGGGTGTACCTGTAACAGTTGTATCAGGTCGGTCTGCATTTCTCTTTTGGTATTCTGTATCAATGTGAATAAAAGAGTCTTTATCCATGGTATAAAAATGTCGAATAGAGTTTGTTGTATATCTCGTTTGGGTACTGAAAAAGCGATATCCCCATAAAATTTGCTGTTGTCGAGAGCGATAAAATAATAAAATACGCATAATTGATAACTTTAAATGATCCAGTTGGACCTTTGAAGTTATAATGGATTGCTCATCGATTAGAAAAGCTATCTTTGTTGGTGCTGCCATAATGTGTAGGGCCTAAAGAACAGATTTTGTATTCTTTTATCCAAGTTTCATAAAAAGACACAAAGCTTAAATTTCGCCTCAAGACACGACGTATTGAAGGAGGAGTTTGGAGAACATAAAAAAAATGTGACTATTGCACAGTGACAATACTACTTTTGATATATGCCTACAACTATACAATATGTCATCAGATCGAAGGATTATATTCTACAGAGTCAGTAGCATACAAAGATCAAGTTTTATAAAGATATCTCTCGATTTGAGGCGAAAAAACTGTGATATTTTTTTGCCAAATACTAAAATTGAATTCGATCATTGTTTACTGCTGATCAATTGCTTCACCTGAAAACAAGGGGCATCATCGTAAACTACACTGCGAATAGCATTGACTTGATATAATCTATCGATTTAAGTCATTTGAATTTTTCTGTATAAATTCACTTGAACTTTAACTATAAATCTATTCTTACATGTCATTGCGACATATATTGGCATTAGAAAGGGATTAACGCACAATATATTTTACTTGAATGTTTAACTTGATTAAAATTTGTACCGTCATATCTCAGCATTGAATCTAGATACAAACATACGAAAATAAAGGTTTACAATAGATTCAAATGCATATTTATATTAAAGGATACAGCTAGGTAAACTCTAGAAGTGATTCCCTGACGGCAGAAAACAAGCCTATTCTCGATGATTATAGATCAAAATGATGGGCTTCCATTGCAATGAAAGGTACATCTAGAATCCATCCACGAAATATTGAAATTTCAACCTTCCCGAGTTATTATAAGAATGGTACAACAAAATGCAGGCTTCCTTGAGTGCTTTTTACCTTATCTATTGTTGGAGCTGTTGCAGATATTTCTGGGAAATGATGGCTAACCTTATACTAAACAACTTTCAGGATATACCTTAGACATTGCAAAATAGATATGAATTGGTCATATTATGCTACCTGCTCCCGAAATTATTTTATATCTCGCAAAAGACTCAAAAACACATGGAATTCTCTGATTTTTCCTTGAAAAACTAGGTCTCACTTTTTATTCCTCCTCAATTTTTTGTTTGACTAAATAACACCAAGAAAAAATTATATGTCAATGTACCTGAGATGCCCAACTTTAATCCAAAAACAAGTATTCAAAAATATCCTACTTTTTGCAGGCGTTATTAATTTTTCAGTGCTAAGGTTTCAGATTTCTTACGCGTATTTCACTGATAAAAATTGAAAACTTTGAGGCTTCATATCTCTACAAAAAATTAAGCTATACTAACACTTTTTAATAATAAAACTTACTTGTTTTAAAGCGCTCTATAATATATAAAAGTATAAAAAAATTCTGAGCACTTTTATTTTTTTTTTGTTTTTTTTTTGACCTTTTTGCAGCAGATTTCAAAATATCCGTTAAATTGAGCAATATTTTCTTTACACTCATGTCATCAACCACGTTGAGCTCTCTCGGACCCAATTTATTTTTTCTCAAAATATTGATTTTTCGTGGAGATATCTTCAAAAACGTGTAAAAAGAGGTACTCTCGCTTTTAGCATCAATTTTTCCCTTATATACCCTCATCCCAAATCCTGGATTTCAAAAAAAATTGGGCAAAAATCTTGTTTCCTCTACGAAAAATACAGCTAGAAGGTTCAGTAATAGCTAGATCGATAGATAATTTTGCATTACATCATATCCATTACTTATATTATAAATATGCTTATACAAAGTGATGTGTATCTTCAAAAAACCTCCAAAATTTCAATTGCATTTTATGCAAAATCTAATGTCAAACATTTGTCCAAGCTTTATTTCAACGGATGCAGACTTTAAAACTCTACAAGAACTATTTAATACCCTATCTCAATTTACTTTGCAGTTCATGAGCCATTAAGCATTTTTGTTTTTTTTGATCATTTTCTGGTCGATTTGTCGAATCAATTTTAAAACCCAGTTATCATAGGGTTAAGCTGTAATACAAACTATTATTTTGATTATCTCGACAAAAAATCAATATTTTTTGCTGAAAGAAAAAATGCAAAGTAGCTTAGCGTTGGAACTATCTTGTATATATAAAAATTTAATACCTTAATTTAGGTGGTCAATTTTTTATAACCAATTCTAAGTAAATCTTGGTCAGTTTTGGTCAATTTTTGGCCAGTACACTTATATCCTGGAATGAACATCTCTATTTTCTGAGAGATATCAATGGCCTATAGGGTGAAGATACATCTTCTTTAAAGATTTTACATGATTCGACCCATGAATATTGGACAAAAACATTCGAAAACATTTAAAAATTATCTGAAACTTGAAATCTACATTTATATTTTATAACCGTTAAAAATCTACAACAAAAACCCTATATCAGCGAATTTCAATCCTAATGATTTCCAATTTTACATAAAAGTAGGGGCATCTCTTTGACATGCTGATTTTAAAGGGAACCTGTTGTAAACTACTGTATGTCGAGAAAAGCATCGCTGAAGTGCATCTATAGTTTACTGCGTGCAGTAGTGAAGAGGAGCAAATTTTATAAAAAAACGGCTTTAAAAGAGATACTGTTTAAATTTTCTTTATTAAATTATGGATAATGTACAATAAAAATCTATTCCTACTTTATTTACATTATTTGGTTATCGATATTTATCTGGCAGTTGTTTTGTCGAATGTTTGTTATTCCGTAATTTTGAATATATTGTTGGGGGTTGTTGATTTCTTAATTTACCTGGTCAAGAACGGCTCTTAAATTGGCTTTTGACAACTGAGATTGTCAATCACTACAGTCGAACTATGATTCCTATGGGCATAATGATCTGCGCAGATGGGCAAAATAAAAAAAAATGTGCACATCAGGCAGTCCAGATGAGCAGAGCAATGAGATCAAGGTTTTTTAGTCAATTTACTAAAATATATCAATCATAATATAATTCATTAAGAAAATAATTTGAATGATTTAAAGCATATTTGAGTTACTCTGATTTAACATAATTGCCTTATTGACGAGATATATCAATTTGAAAGGGTTCTGCCCATGTTCTTCTTTCGAATACCAAATGGGAACAATGACAACAACCTGCTGTTTGGCAACACTAAAAGTATTTATGCCTTTGTACATTTCTGTTTGTAACACACAAAATTAACTGATTTAGAATTACTTTTCTTTCTTCTTCTCCACTCTTTTATTTATGTCTAAAACTACAACAAAAAAGATCAATTTTATTTTTTATAAACTGATATCCAGTAGCAGATACAAGTACATGTTCTTCCTATTGTTTATTTGGAAATAAACTATTAGCTGTTAATGCTAGGGCGCGTTATAATATTTTTCTCGAACAAAAGAAGCATCCAAGACTTAGTCATTTTGTTCCATCATTATCTACGTTATAAGCAATGCTTTTTTGGTCTAAAGTCGATATCCACCTAGGAAAAAATTGGTGATTATAAAAGTATGTAAAGCATTGACTTGATTTGAATAAGTAAATGAATAAACTCTCGCTAATCTATTTACTTTCTAAAAAACATTTGTTTCCGTTTAATGACCAACAGCCAAGAAGAGGAAAACAAGATGTTGTCTTGTATACTTGTATACCATTACCAGCTATCAAAGGTACATCATAATCATTACTTATTAGCTTGTTGATTGATTTTATTAACAAATCAATTTTTATAGGCAAACGTAAAGGCGCATTCAGTTTAAAACGCTTAAAACAATTCAATTATGCTAATTTACATGATTTATCATCTCTTGCTCATTCAATTGCGATATTTGACTTTAATATTTCGTTTATACTGCTAATCGACTCTTTCGTCTATTAGAGTTAACTCACCATCCTTGATTGGCATATCTATAATAACTGTTCATTATTATAGCTCATGGTATGCAATTAATACTATTAAAAGGGGTCGTCTAATCTCAAATTTATCTGATTCAACCGCTGATTCTAAACTAGCATTAAATTAATTGTGTTGACACGACGCAATAAAGTAAGGCGTTTTATCAAGTACGACGTTGACGTACAATGTACTGTATTTCCGTTAAATTGAACAGAAGATAGAAATATGGTTCATGCAGAGATGTATGAATGTGTGGGAGAGCTCCGATAGATCTATGAACACAAAAAAATAATCCAAATCATGATGCTTTGTCGACCTGTTGTACGAGATTTTCTTTGTCGGAATACCTGGTGGCTCAAGTGTAATTTAGGCCTTTAACTGTCAAATGTATCGAATCAGAATAAGGTTGGTGAATTCATATAACGGATAATAAATGCAATGTCATTTATTGAATGGGTGAGTGTAAATGTATAAAGCAAAGCTTACTTTTGAATGAGAGTACGAATTACTCTAATTAACATCAATAATAGATTCAAAAAGCATAGTTAAGTGGAATCGTTGCTACTAAATCGCATAATTTCATATGCAGAAAACTCTTGAAGCATTCATTTCTTTTTTTTTGGCAATACTACTACTACAAATCATCGTTCAATATGACAGACTATTAATGAATCAGAGAAAATACAACTTGTAAAGAACTGATACCCAACAATGTACATCGAGGTCAACAAGGTTGATAAAACGTGTATTCATTGTGTAGTGGAAATCGCAACATTTTGATGGATGGAAATTACGGGACCAAGATGTTGTATTTGCCTCAGTATTTTCAAAAGGGTTTAAAAGCATACTTCATCAAACTTACTTAGATGTTAAATACTCACCATGTGCTATTAGTATCATCTTGTGCTTTATTTAATTGCTGTATTATTAAAAATCAAGCTTTTCATAGCTTATAACAATGACGATGGGATGTTTCTGATTTTAGGTTGACATTTATCATAAGGCGAGCTAATGATATGTTTGATACTATTGTAGATGGAACGAGTCAATTTAATTTATGGAATTTGAATACAAATACCGAGGAACCATTTGTAAGTACTGAAGTTGGTTCTGGTAAAGCATTGAATAAATTGGCTTGGGAAAAAGAGGGTGAAAAAACGGCAATAGGTTCCAGTGATGGCCATGTTTATATTTATGATATTGGAGAGGTAAGAATAAAACTCGATGTAAATCACCTCCAACGCAATAATTATCAAGTAAGACTATATTATCATCAAATCAACTACCATACAATATTAGCATGTATAAAGATTTACAGTAATAAGCTTGAATCAAATGGGTACAGCAATGTAAATTTTTGAAAAAGTTTTCCAGTATTATAAAATCTCTTATTTTTAAGACTTACAAGGCTTATAATCGGAATATTAATTTAGAAAATTATTCTTGTCCAGATCATCAATTTTGACATTTTTTAATTTTTTTTTTCTGTTTTTGCAAATCTAGAGTTAATTATACTACCCATTATAAAAACAAAAAATATACACATATACAGAGTTTAGCGCTCTATCTGCTCAATAAAAAATAACAAACATTTATATTGCGGAATATTACATGAAAATCCTTTAATCAAAAATCAGTTTTTAGGCCAAAAATGCTAAGTTTCATTACTTAACATTCAATATTAAGCTTTTATAAAATGTGTATTAGTCATGGCTACAATTTTCTCTCATAATGTAGTACATTTAAATGTCGATTTTGGTATAAAAATTTGATTTTTCTATTTTTTGATCAAAATCATGAGTGTTGGTAAGGATAAAATGAGCCCCGAAAATGTCCGCTACAGAATCTGAATTTTTAGACCATACGTGGTTAAATATAAGAAAAGTAAAAAAAAAACTGCACGTTTATTCAAAACTTAGATATATACCATAGAATAAGAGACTTAACCGTTCAATCTTGCTATGCTCAATTGCGGCGTGGCTTTGCGGGCTCGCTTTTGCAATTTTTTAATAAATGTATGATATGACAGATGGTTTTTCTGGTAGAAAAATGAATGTTTCTATGGTAACAGATAAACAGATATTGCCTATTTTGGTTTGTTTATGGTTCATACGCTGTAATGCTGCTTTTACATTGCAATTTAGCAGTGTTTTAATTGCGCTAAATGATGTAAAGCCTTGAAAATCCTTTTTCTACGTGTGTTGTTTCTCTCTTTTTGTTTTCATATTCCAAGGATATATTTATCGTTTGATAAACCATATCAGACTATCAAGCTAGTATTCTTTTCTTTTATTTGAATACGCATGCTAACATAAGGGACTAATATTTTTAATATAGGTAGAAGTCGGTATATTAGAGACTGATATTATCATTTATTAACCGCATTCCAAGATCAAACATCACTATTTACTACTTTATTGTTGGACATAATATTTCTTGATTACCAGATCAAATCGAAGGCAATGATATTTATTCCTACTCAATAAAAAGCTAGAGCTGGCTACAAACTATAAACTCGCGAAATGTCCCAGAAAAGTGATAAAATTTTAAATGATATAGAAACAAAAATAAAAAAAAGAATACCCTAACGTCTTGTATAATAACCATAGTTTTGGTCGTAGTTATACTTGAAAACAAATCCTTTTACAGCTGGCAATCGTAAACCAAAATAGTAAGTTTAAAGAAGGTTAATTTTTTTAAATTTTATGTGTGATAAAGTAACATCCACAATCTTATATTTGGCTTACATATGAATTTAAGCATTAAGTGCTATTCAAGGTTATGCCAGAGCAAAACCATTGTTGCTGTAAACATTATAGCTATAAACATATTTACAAATAATGATAATCGTAAATATATTGGCTCTTGCATGTATTATTGTTCTACATCAACAACGTATTGAATTGTATTGTCTATAAACTGCTGTATTCATTAAGAATAGCGATCCAATAAGCTAGAATTTCAGTAGGCTTCCCATCACTGAAGAGGCCTCCTTTAAGAGCAGAATAATCACTAATTACTGTAAAATGAGCACCTAAAAGATATGAACGAAGTTGTTTAACGGCTCAGACTACTAGTGCTAAACATTTTAATTTGGATACAGCATAGTTCTTATTATCAGCTTTGAGTGAACGGCTCATATATTAAAATGGCTTACTCTTGCTTTGTGTCAGGAGATAATTGAGAGAGAACACATCTTAAACCAGAATGTGAGGCATCACAAAGCAAAATAAAGGGTCTGTTAAGTCTGCTTGAGCCAAAACAGGTGAGGTAGTCAAAGTATTTTGGGATGTTTCGAAAGTATGTTAAGCTTCTGCAGTCCGAATGCCAGGTGATTTCTTTTTTGTAAGAATATATAATGGTCTAGCATTTGCAGCAAAATGAGGGGTGTTTGAGTTGGAGGGAACTATCATAGGATTTCCTTGATTAAGCACCACATTAGTTGAGTCATTATTTGATTCAACATGTAAATAGACCATGTCATTTTTATTTTAAAGAACCTGGGAAAGGTCTTGTATTTCGTTTCGATAATTCATAATTTTTTTTTCATTTTCTTCAGAATCAGTTCTTTATACTCAGCGCGTAATTCTTGTTGTATTTCATCGCATATCGGCTTAAAGCATTGGTAGGTACTTTTCGTTGATAGTAGTTGTTGCGGGTTAGATTCTCTCTCGATAATAATAAGCATTTTAGCTGACTTCTTTCGGTATTCAACAGATAAACTTATCAAGGTGAAATCAATTATTCGAGCTTTTGCTTTTTGTAACCAATTATTTCTAACAATTAATGACATTGGATTTGCCTCAAGAACTTTTACATTAATTGGGATAGTGGATAGTGACATTTCCAACTTTAATAGCTACATCATAGATGAGACCTAAAAAAGAAGCTGTTATATTAGAATACATTATACAGCAAATAGTTCAAGAAAGAGAAAAACTACAATTACTACAACTCTACTAACATTTAGCCGTTACTAATAAATGTTAGATTAGATCTATACATTCAGGAATACTAATTACATTATAGTAGATATGACCCATCATCCTGAACCATATCTATGAAAGTAGCCCTTACCTAGTCCTAAGCTACCCTTACCACAATCCACAACATATATAAATACTTGTTCAATTTATACCATAAAATGTATCTTTTTTAAGTTAAATGATTTATTATATACTTGGTTATGACACATCAGAAGCGACAATATTGCTATCTCCAAGCGTAAAAACGACGTTAGAGGAGGGAGTCGATTTCTAAGCCAAGCAATTCTTTTGTGTTACGATTCATGATACATTTACAGGTACCACAATCAATGGATTTGTTGTCTATTATTACTTCGGCACGAGTAGTAGTATATAAATCCTCTTCATTGTTTATTACTACATTGAGATTAG
This sequence comes from Mucor racemosus, assembly GCA_027405735.1. Taxonomy (NCBI): domain Eukaryota; kingdom Fungi; phylum Mucoromycota; class Mucoromycetes; order Mucorales; family Mucoraceae; genus Mucor; species Mucor racemosus. The sequence goes on from JAPEHQ010000007.1 coordinate 428,550, forward strand.
CAAGATAAAATCCGGTTTTTGTCGGTTCAATCATGTATGATTTTATCTTATTTTTTGTTAATTCTCGACACATTTGCGGACTGATTTGTAGAAGTTGTCCAATGGTAATATCTGCTTTCCGATTCATCACATTTTTGGTAAGATTATATTTTGAGGTTTTAATTCTTCCTTGTATTGTGTTTCGAATTCGCTTATTAATCACTTGATTGTATCATTTCTTGATCTTTTGGTTGACTGCTTTGTATTTAATTCTTTGGTTGAGCTTGTTCAAGTATAATTTTCTCCTTAATGTCGGGAAATTCAGATAATTTGGGGTCAACAATAATGTTTTGAGTAGTTTTTCTGGCTGTTGCTTTTGTGTTTTTAGGTCTTTCTGAACCTTTTCGTAAAATTTTCTTTTTATATGGCCGATGTGGTTCAATATTTGTAGTTTTGGGATGTACTGCTGGCAACAGTAACTTGAGTTTGGATATTGTTGTAGAGGTCGGTTGCCCAAAACCAGCCGACCCTCCTCCTAGTTTTTTTAACCATTTGGGTCTTCTTGTTCGTAATATCGGCAATATTGTTGATCTTCATAATACGTAATTTGTTGTTAATTTCCATCAAGATTAACAGAAGGAGGACCATTATTGTCAAAGTTTGAAGATGGAAGACAATTATTATTATAACCCCTGCTGTTACCATAGTTACGATTATAGTTGTTATCATCATTATAGTTGCCTCGGTTATTGTTATAATTATTGCCGTTGTTATTGCTGCCGTTTTTACCATTATAGTTATTGCAATTGTTATTACCATTTTGATTGTTGTTGTTTTCATAATATAAACCGTTGTTATAGCCATTTTTGTTGTTCTTGTAATATCTACTACAGCCAAAATTCTGATTATAATCACATCCTTGTTTTCTTTTGCTTTATTTTGACAACCTTTCTTCGATTATATCTTTCATTAGCCTTTTGATGGTAACAACATCAAGAGTAGGGGCGGTGGCAATTAAGTCAGGAACAGGAGCAATTAAAGAAACAGAAGCAACAGTAGGTTCAACAGTAGCAATCTTGCCTGCATGGTTAATTTACAATACCGTTAAGCGAGTTTTAGATGTTCTCCTTGTTTCAGCACCATTCATTATACAATGCTTGAAGTATTCTGATAGCATTGTTGCATCTACAAGTCTGTAATCTGTGTACATCCCTTAGTTAAGATTATAACACAGTTTGATATGATAAGCTCTACTACATTATTACGTATTAAATTATAAAGCTCAGTTTATACTGTATATATTAAGGAATGTGGAACTAGTGTGTGTCATCTAAACTTGATTGGGTATATATATATATATATATATACTCGCTTTAAATTAAATGTCTTTTACACGGTTTGTTATTTTGCATTTATTTGAACAAAATGTAAACAAACGCTTCATGTTGAAGTTTGCGTAACATGCAGTTCAAATTTTGGAGGTCTTTTAAAGATACACATCATTTTTTATAAGCATGTTTTAGATACAGTAGTACATAATGATGTTTGATTTTAATTAGAATGCGGTTAAATGAAAATATCAGTCTCTAATATTGTAGGCTGCTACCTACTATATTAAAAATATTAGTCCCTTATGTTAGCATGCGTATTCAAATAAAAGAAAAGAAAACCGGCTTGATAGTCTGATATGTCTTATCAGATGGTAAATATATCCTTGGAATATGAAAACAAAAAAAGAGAAACAACGCACGTAGAAAAGAATTTTCAAGGCTTTGCATTATTTAGCGCAATTAAAACCCTGCTAAGTTGCAATGCAAAAGCAGCATTACAGCGCCAGAATCATAAAATGAACAAAATAGGCAATATCTGTTTATCTGTTATCATAGAAACATTCATTTTTCTACCAGAAAAACCGTCTGTCATGTTATACATTCATTAAAAAATTGCAAAAGCGAGCCCCGCAAAGCCACGCCGTAACTGAACATAGCAAGATCGAGCGCCTAACTCTCTTATATTATGGTATAATATATCTAAATTTTAAATAAAAATGCTTTTTTTTTAGCTTTTATTGTATTTAACCACGTATGGTCTGAAAATTCAGATTTTGTAGCGGACATTTTCGGGGCTCATTTTATCCTTACCAACACTCATGATTTTGATCAAAAAATAGAAAAATCAAATTTTTATACCAAAATCGACGTTTAAATGTACTACATTATGAGAGAAAATTGTAGCCATGACTAATACACATTTTATAAAAGCTTAATATTGAATGTTAAGTAATGAAACTTAGCATTTTTGGCCTAAAAACTGATTTTTGATTAAAGGATTTTCATGTAATATTCCGCAATATAAATGTTTGTTATTTTTTATTGAGCAGATAGAGCGCTAAACTCTGTATATGTGTATATTTTTTGTTTTTATAATGGGTAGTATAATTAACTCTAGATTTGCAAAAACAGAAAAAAAAAATTAAAAAATGTCAAAATTGATGATCTGGACAAGAATAATTTTCTAAATTAATATTCCGATTATAAGCCTTGTAAGTCTTAAAAATAAGAGATTTTATAATACTGGAAAACTTTTTCAAAAATTTACATTGCTGTACCCATTTGATTCAAGCTTATTACTGTAAATCTTTATACATGCTAATATTGTATGGTAGTTGATTTGATGATAATATAGTCTTACTTGATAATTATTGCGTTGGAGGTGATTTACATCGAGTTTTATTCTTACCTCTCCAATATCATAAATATAAACATGGCCATCACTGGAACCTATTGCCGTTTTTTCACCCTCTTTTTCCCAAGCCAATTTATTCAATGCTTTACCAGAACCAACTTCAGTACTTACAAATGGTTCCTCGGTATTTGTATTCAAATTCCATAAATTAAATTGACTCGTTCCATCTACAATAGTATCAAACATATCATTAGCTCGCCTTATGATAAATGTCAACCTAAAATCAGAAACATCCCATCGTCATTGTTATAAGCTATGAAAAGCTTGATTTTTAATAATACAGCAATTAAATAAAGCACAAGATGATACTAATAGCACATGGTGAGTATTTAACATCTAAGTAAGTTTGATGAAGTATGCTTTTAAACCCTTTTGAAAATACTGAGGCAAATACAACATCTTGGTCCCGTAATTTCCATCCATCAAAATGTTGCGATTTCCACTACACAATGAATACACGTTTTATCAACCTTGTTGACCTCGATGTACATTGTTGGGTATCAGTTCTTTACAAGTTGTATTTTCTCTGATTCATTAATAGTCTGTCATATTGAACGATGATTTGTAGTAGTAGTATTGCCAAAAAAAAAGAAATGAATGCTTCAAGAGTTTTCTGCATATGAAATTATGCGATTTAGTAGCAACGATTCCACTTAACTATGCTTTTTGAATCTATTATTGATGTTAATTAGAGTAATTCGTACTCTCATTCAAAAGTAAGCTTTGCTTTATACATTTACACTCACCCATTCAATAAATGACATTGCATTTATTATCCGTTATATGAATTCACCAACCTTATTCTGATTCGATACATTTGACAGTTAAAGGCCTAAATTACACTTGAGCCACCAGGTATTCCGACAAAGAAAATCTCGTACAACAGGTCGACAAAGCATCATGATTTGGATTATTTTTTTGTGTTCATAGATCTATCGGAGCTCTCCCACACATTCATACATCTCTGCATGAACCATATTTCTATCTTCTGTTCAATTTAACGGAAATACAGTACATTGTACGTCAACGTCGTACTTGATAAAACGCCTTACTTTATTGCGTCGTGTCAACACAATTAATTTAATGCTAGTTTAGAATCAGCGGTTGAATCAGATAAATTTGAGATTAGACGACCCCTTTTAATAGTATTAATTGCATACCATGAGCTATAATAATGAACAGTTATTATAGATATGCCAATCAAGGATGGTGAGTTAACTCTAATAGACGAAAGAGTCGATTAGCAGTATAAACGAAATATTAAAGTCAAATATCGCAATTGAATGAGCAAGAGATGATAAATCATGTAAATTAGCATAATTGAATTGTTTTAAGCGTTTTAAACTGAATGCGCCTTTACGTTTGCCTATAAAAATTGATTTGTTAATAAAATCAATCAACAAGCTAATAAGTAATGATTATGATGTACCTTTGATAGCTGGTAATGGTATACAAGTATACAAGACAACATCTTGTTTTCCTCTTCTTGGCTGTTGGTCATTAAACGGAAACAAATGTTTTTTAGAAAGTAAATAGATTAGCGAGAGTTTATTCATTTACTTATTCAAATCAAGTCAATGCTTTACATACTTTTATAATCACCAATTTTTTCCTAGGTGGATATCGACTTTAGACCAAAAAAGCATTGCTTATAACGTAGATAATGATGGAACAAAATGACTAAGTCTTGGATGCTTCTTTTGTTCGAGAAAAATATTATAACGCGCCCTAGCATTAACAGCTAATAGTTTATTTCCAAATAAACAATAGGAAGAACATGTACTTGTATCTGCTACTGGATATCAGTTTATAAAAAATAAAATTGATCTTTTTTGTTGTAGTTTTAGACATAAATAAAAGAGTGGAGAAGAAGAAAGAAAAGTAATTCTAAATCAGTTAATTTTGTGTGTTACAAACAGAAATGTACAAAGGCATAAATACTTTTAGTGTTGCCAAACAGCAGGTTGTTGTCATTGTTCCCATTTGGTATTCGAAAGAAGAACATGGGCAGAACCCTTTCAAATTGATATATCTCGTCAATAAGGCAATTATGTTAAATCAGAGTAACTCAAATATGCTTTAAATCATTCAAATTATTTTCTTAATGAATTATATTATGATTGATATATTTTAGTAAATTGACTAAAAAACCTTGATCTCATTGCTCTGCTCATCTGGACTGCCTGATGTGCACATTTTTTTTTATTTTGCCCATCTGCGCAGATCATTATGCCCATAGGAATCATAGTTCGACTGTAGTGATTGACAATCTCAGTTGTCAAAAGCCAATTTAAGAGCCGTTCTTGACCAGGTAAATTAAGAAATCAACAACCCCCAACAATATATTCAAAATTACGGAATAACAAACATTCGACAAAACAACTGCCAGATAAATATCGATAACCAAATAATGTAAATAAAGTAGGAATAGATTTTTATTGTACATTATCCATAATTTAATAAAGAAAATTTAAACAGTATCTCTTTTAAAGCCGTTTTTTTATAAAATTTGCTCCTCTTCACTACTGCACGCAGTAAACTATAGATGCACTTCAGCGATGCTTTTCTCGACATACAGTAGTTTACAACAGGTTCCCTTTAAAATCAGCATGTCAAAGAGATGCCCCTACTTTTATGTAAAATTGGAAATCATTAGGATTGAAATTCGCTGATATAGGGTTTTTGTTGTAGATTTTTAACGGTTATAAAATATAAATGTAGATTTCAAGTTTCAGATAATTTTTAAATGTTTTCGAATGTTTTTGTCCAATATTCATGGGTCGAATCATGTAAAATCTTTAAAGAAGATGTATCTTCACCCTATAGGCCATTGATATCTCTCAGAAAATAGAGATGTTCATTCCAGGATATAAGTGTACTGGCCAAAAATTGACCAAAACTGACCAAGATTTACTTAGAATTGGTTATAAAAAATTGACCACCTAAATTAAGGTATTAAATTTTTATATATACAAGATAGTTCCAACGCTAAGCTACTTTGCATTTTTTCTTTCAGCAAAAAATATTGATTTTTTGTCGAGATAATCAAAATAATAGTTTGTATTACAGCTTAACCCTATGATAACTGGGTTTTAAAATTGATTCGACAAATCGACCAGAAAATGATCAAAAAAAACAAAAATGCTTAATGGCTCATGAACTGCAAAGTAAATTGAGATAGGGTATTAAATAGTTCTTGTAGAGTTTTAAAGTCTGCATCCGTTGAAATAAAGCTTGGACAAATGTTTGACATTAGATTTTGCATAAAATGCAATTGAAATTTTGGAGGTTTTTTGAAGATACACATCACTTTGTATAAGCATATTTATAATATAAGTAATGGATATGATGTAATGCAAAATTATCTATCGATCTAGCTATTACTGAACCTTCTAGCTGTATTTTTCGTAGAGGAAACAAGATTTTTGCCCAATTTTTTTTGAAATCCAGGATTTGGGATGAGGGTATATAAGGGAAAAATTGATGCTAAAAGCGAGAGTACCTCTTTTTACACGTTTTTGAAGATATCTCCACGAAAAATCAATATTTTGAGAAAAAATAAATTGGGTCCGAGAGAGCTCAACGTGGTTGATGACATGAGTGTAAAGAAAATATTGCTCAATTTAACGGATATTTTGAAATCTGCTGCAAAAAGGTCAAAAAAAAAACAAAAAAAAAATAAAAGTGCTCAGAATTTTTTTATACTTTTATATATTATAGAGCGCTTTAAAACAAGTAAGTTTTATTATTAAAAAGTGTTAGTATAGCTTAATTTTTGTAGAGATATGAAGCCTCAAAGTTTTCAATTTTTATCAGTGAAATACGCGTAAGAAATCTGAAACCTTAGCACTGAAAAATTAATAACGCCTGCAAAAAGTAGGATATTTTTGAATACTTGTTTTTGGATTAAAGTTGGGCATCTCAGGTACATTGACATATAATTTTTTCTTGGTGTTATTTAGTCAAACAAAAAATTGAGGAGGAATAAAAAGTGAGACCTAGTTTTTCAAGGAAAAATCAGAGAATTCCATGTGTTTTTGAGTCTTTTGCGAGATATAAAATAATTTCGGGAGCAGGTAGCATAATATGACCAATTCATATCTATTTTGCAATGCCTAAGGGCAAAAATAAAATATTATGATTCAGTATTTTAGAAGAAAAATAGCAGGGGGTTTAAATTTTTGGTAGCAGCTTTGATGTTCTGTTAGTGTGTTTTTGAAAAGTAAAGTTTAGTTAGATTCAGCATTTGTTACACTTAATGTGTAATGGCAGATCCAAAAGGGTATTTTTTGTGTACTAATTTATGTCAACCGAAAAGTACGGATAGATTTTGCATATATCGAAATCAATAGATATAGCCCAAATTATACTTTAATATGTTAATTTATAGATTGGAGATCGCATAAATGGTTGATATATTTCTTCAAGAAAAAGAGTTGACCCAAGACCAGAAACTTCTCGAACGTTTTGATTTGCGTTAGGAAAATACATGAAAACTATTACTTTACTTTAAGCGACAATTTTTAAACTTCTCTTTTTAGCAAAAGCTACCAGTATTTGATCATCATACATAAGCAATTAACTACGTACCTTTTTTTTATCGCATGTTCTCAAGTGTGACGCTATTAATATATATATTTCCAAATGATATATATACCAAGCAATCATTACAGACCCCAAGACCAATGATTTAAAATGATATCTTAATGTCAGGTACATACGATAAATCATGGCAACAACGTATCAGCGCCTTGCGATAAATGATCTCAATTATCCTTCCTTCCCCTCCCCCTCCCACGCCCTTTTTTTTTTAGAAACAAAACGCATTATGCATTGTGATAATTAAAATGCTAAAGATTCATGTCGATCACATATCTAAAAAGCGATTAAACTTGGGCTAAGATTGCCTCTATAATTAGTATGGCAAATTGGTGTTAACTCAGTTCACGTTCATTCAATTAATAATGCATGATTGCTTGCTGACTCGTTAAATCACTTTCTCCTGTTTAAAAAAAAATTAGTTGCTTAACATCATTAGTCAGTTAAAGTGTAAACGTTTACATTTTACTTGTTGCTTTAGAGAAGAATATGATGTATAATGAATTTTACGTGTGCATGTCTGATGTTTAATAAAGTAGTAAAGCTATAATAAAATCGAAAAAGACCAAGGGTCTATGAAATCCATACGACTTATTTCGTCATTATGATAAAATGACAAAAGAAACTCATTCTTGTATATATATATATATATATATTATTGACAAATCAGTATGCTTATATTTTTCCTTTTACTCATTCTTGGCTATGATATATATACAATCTATTTCATTTAGTAGCAAAGGAAAAAAGTGACGTAAAAAGTCTCGACTTGTATGACAATCATGGTCATTTCAGAAACTATAGTTCCAAAAAAAAAAAAAAAAAAAAAATGCGCAAGACAGAGAAAGAAAGGAATCGCATAGTGATCGAGAGAGTTAATTTAGCCAAATATTTTGCGAGTGTGAGAGAGAGATTTTTCTACCAATGTTTTTTCCAAAACATGCACATGTACACATTTAGATTTCAATATATAAAATGAGAGATATATTATACATGCACCTCGGATCGGGTTTTCGGTTACAGTGTAACATTAGCACTTTACCAAGAATTATACTGTAAAAGAAGGGCTCTTTTTTACTCTCCCATACTAAATATGTGTACAATGACACCATTTGAAAAAGCGAATTTGTAAATACAAATCAGCCGACCTTTTTTTATATATATAATTGAATAACTCTAAAGCGCAATAAGTTCTGTATACATTATACCAAGCAAAATAGATGATCTAGAAACATTTAGCATATGTATCTAATAATATATAATACTCATGAATCATCGATACGCATTATATCATTATAATGAGACACAGTGACAAGTCATCACATTATAGATCTGACGAAATTTATTTCATAAGTCATGGGTATTGGCTATATCCTGAAATCTCATGTATTTCTGTTGCAGATTGGAGCTTGAGATCTTCACACTGCTTAATTCCAGCTAACTACACATGTGAAGGATTCTATATATATTATCACATTGGTGATACATACCACCTTGTTTTATGTTTAAAACATTCTTGTAAATATAGTTGTGAATGACAACCTCCAATAAAGACTTGCATCGTGTGTTACATTTCATGTCATCATTCTCTTCCTTTGAGTAGGCCCCTTGAAAATGTATTATATGTGTTATTATTCTTTTTGTTACTTTGGTAATTTCAAGGCAAAAAAAATAAATAAAATAATTATGCATGAATATTTTTGTTATCTGTGTGTATGTTGTAGTTCATGTAGATGATGGTGTACCTTATTTAAAACCCTCTCTTTTCCCCTCATTTTGATTACACCCCAAATACAAATAATCTAATAATTATTAGTCAAGTACTACCCTTCTTTTCACACAGATTTATAACATGTAATAACAAGGTTCTCAAATCATTTCATATATAGTTACACAATGAGAAACTTGGTATATTGTCATTGCATGTTTTAAATGTTGTAGTTTAAAATGTGAGGTTAAAAAAAAAAGAAAGAGCAGAGAAAAAAGACTCACATGCCAAAAATCAATTGGAGTTATTTGATTTGTCGATGAGATAATATTTATCTTGGGGGGGGGGGTCAAGGTGTCCCTTAAAGATCAATGTATCTCCCCCCCTTTCTTATGTGTGGTATTATGTGGGGTTTTTATAAAACAAGAAACCCAAGTCTTTTGCCAATGACGATATATCATTGCTTGATATAGTAAGTGATTTGGCTAATCCTCTTTAGTATAGATGTGGGTCCCCTTATCAAATCGTTATCAATTTTGATCAAGCATAATAGTGTATATAAATTCGAGAAAATAAATGATATTTTATCAGTAGCAAAAAGTCCATTTTGTAATCATGATTTAATGGTTAAACAATGCTGAATTGACAACACGTTTATATATGAAAATATTATGTATAGTGTATCTTCCACTTGTAAATACAAATAAACACCATTATAAATATATCACTCAAAAAGAGCTTTTAACTTCATAAGGGACATCTTATATATTTGCGTGCGTGTTGTGTGCACAGGGCTTCTTTTTTTATTCATTTGACAAAACACTCCGCTAAAAATATGGTTCAGAGCTTTGTACCAATTTGGGAAATAGAAAAAAGGGGGGGGGAGAGAGAGAGAGTGAGTGAGTGAGAGAGTCAGTACCAAAAAAGCAAAATGTAAAATCCTATATAAATAAACCAAAGGCATTTCTTTCTCTCTAATTTCAAAATTATTACAGCAAAAAAAAAAAATATACATATAAAATGGTTGTCTATCGTAATATTCAAAATACACATCGCCCTACCAATACTTCATTAACTTTGGTTATCAAGGTGGGCACATCTTCTATTTGTGATGAAGTCTCACATTATCCATTGTTGGGTAACCTTTCGAGAATTGTTGAAACTATTATTCAACTCAAGAGATTGGGTCATCGCGTTGTTCTTGTAACATCTGCTGCTGTTGGTACAGGTTTAAGAAGATTAAACTTGTCAGAAAAACCAAAGAAATTGGCCTCTATTCAGGTAAAGCATGTGAGCATCAAATTCCAAAAATTTGTTTGCAATCCATACAATTTTACTAAACATTTTATTTAAAATAATAGGCCATTGCTGCTGTTGGTCAAGGCCGCTTAATGAGCATGTATGATGATTTATTTGGTCAATTCAATCAACCTGTTGCTCAAATCTTATTGACTCGTAATGACTTGGCTGATGTAAATATATGCGCATTTAATCATTAGACATACATACTAACTATTTTATCATTGATTATACAGCGTTCTCAATATTTAAATGCTGTAAATTGCTTAGAAGAACTTTTAGATATGGGTGTTGTTCCTATTGTAAATGAAAATGATTCCATTTCAGTCAAAGAAATCAAATTTGGTGATAATGATACTCTTTCTGCCATTGCTGCCGGTATGGTTAAAGCCGATTACCTTTTCCTTATGACTGATGTCGATTGTCTCTATACTGATAACCCAAGAAGTAATCCAGATGCCCGTCCTGTCCTTGTCTGTGATGATATTGAGCAATTGAGAGATCAAATCAAGGTCAGTGCACCAGGTTCCTCTCTCGGTACAGGTGGCATGATCACCAAATTGGTAGCTGCTGATTTAGCCACTGCAGCTGGTGTTACTACCGTAATTGCACGTGGCGCCACACCTGAAAACATTATGCCTATTATTGATCCTCTTGTTACTGATTCCAAAAAAATTCCACTTCATACTCGCTTTGTTGCTAAACCTCAACCATTAATGGACCGTAAATGGTGGATTTTACATGGTTTGCACACAGCTGGTACAGTTTACGTTGAAAGCACAATTACTGAAGATATCCATGATGGCCAAGTTGATAATGATCTCTTTGCTCATTCCATTTCTAAAGTGGAAGGTACTTTTGTTGAACATCAAGCTGTGAATTTGGTAGTGCAACACAAGGATTCTAAAGGCCTTGTTGATAATATTACAATCGCAAAGGGTATTGTGAATTACTCTTCAGCTGAAATCATGCGTATTATGCTTGCAAAAGAAAGTAATATTATTGATTCCCTTGGTTACAAAGATGCTAGTTGCATTATCAACCGTGATAACATGGCTATTTCACTGTAAATCGCTCTCTTTTCTCAAACAAACTATTGATACATTCTTCTCATACAATGACTATTTGCATATATAATATTCTTTATTATTCTTATTTCTCTATCTTTTTTTCTTCTATATTGCATCTCTCTTAACCTTTTTCTTTCCCTCATTTACACAAAAAAAACCCCACCTTTTCCTCTTTCCCCCCCCCAACCCTTTTTTTTATGTATTCATTATTTTATACTAGAGACACTTCTCTTTATTAAACAATATTTCCATATTTTTAAGTGTGTATTATAAGAGTCTATAAGCTTAAACAGATCAGTTGATTAGCACCATCATGCAGATTCTGTGTACATTTTTTCGAGAAGAATTCTATAGATTTTAAACTCTAAAGAATTTTTCAGGCACCTAAATCGAGTTATTTCTAAAAATACATTTGAAAAATGGTCTATAACATACTTGAACTATAATTTCATTTTTTATTTTGTAATCAATGAGGTTTTTTCTTTCAATATTAATGCAATTTTTTTAGAATTGTAAGGACATTTATCAAATATCGGAATCTTTTTTTATGCAGCAGCTGATGCAAATTTAACTACCGTACATATTTTGACAGAAAAAATGGATTTAAGAGTTTATACATGCGATATATACAGTATAGCCATTATGGTTGAGTGTAATACGTCTTAGATAATACAAAGCCTCTCTCGATAGTAGGTTGTTCTTATTCTCCTTTTAATATGCGAAGTTACTTATTATTCTTACATTTAAGATACGACATAGAACAAAGGAATTAAGGTTTTTCGTCAATTACAAACAAAGGCATGATCAATTAAGAACAATATGATATTTATAGTCTCATCATACATTCAATTTAACGTCATATAATAGATAAAAATACATTGGAGGGTTTTATTATATACAGTTTTCTTAATAGTAAAGGTTATTATAATGTGTTGTATTATTATAATAATTTTTCATTGAATTGGGTGTTGATGGTTGTTGTTGTTGTTGTTGTTGTTGCTGTTGTTGCTGTTGTTGTTGTTGTTTCTGTTGCTGTTGCTGTTGCTGTTGTTGTTGTTGGTGATGGTGATGGTGATGTTGTTGTTGTTGTTGTTGAGAAGGCGGAGCAGTTGGTTGAGATGTTGGATATGGTTGTCTACTATTATTGAAATTAGAATTCATATGCATATACTGTTGTTGATGAGGATCATCTGCTGGATGGCTTAATAAGATAGGTTGTGATGAAGGAGGAGCACTAGTGTTAGAGGGAGAAGATTGTTCTATACGTATCCAAGTAGGTGGAGACATGCTATTTTGAGTTGGTGAATTATTGTTATTGTTATTAGTTGTAGTAGTATTAGTAGAAGAAGCAGGTGTAGTGGATGTAACATTATTATTGTATCCAAAATTGAACTGTTGTTGTTGTTGTTGTTGTTGATAATTATCATCTATTGTTGCTGTATAATCAGGTTTTTTACCTTGTTGTTGATGACTATAATCAGCACTATGATTTGATACAGCTACATTAGACAATATGCCATTTGGATTGTTGACAGCAGTAGAATAATCCAATAATGTAGGTGTATAAACAAAATCAGAAAAATGCACTTCCTCTGCAAAAGAATCTGTTTTATGAATATCAAATACAGATGAAGCAGCTGCAACATCAAGAGCATTATATGTAGGATTTCTTTGAGTGAATTGATTTGTTAATGAAATAGGTTGCATTGTATCTGTTGGCATCGAATTAGTTCGAGAATGTTGACCTTGGCGTAAAATAGATGGTGGGATTGAAGATGTTGGTACAAGTTTAGTTGATAAACGAGATGGTAAATGAGGTGAAGGTGTAGTAGTTGTAGCTGTTGCAATTACTGTAACTGGAGGCTGAATTACTGCTGCATCTTCTTCTTGTTGTTGAGGGTCATCTGCTACTGCTTTTGATATAAATTCACTGAGTAAAACTTTACCATCAATCAGTAATTCAGTATTTAAAATTTCTTTAAATATGAGTCTAATCTTGCCAACAAGTGTAAGCACATACTTGTGATGTCGTACAGGTGAATTTAACAAAATCTTGGCTATTTTTTCTAAATTTTTCATTGCAATTTCCCGTTCACCATCATTGGGCTGCGTTAAAATATTTCCATAAATCATTGTAGTCATCATTAGATTCTCTAATGAAAAGTGACACCAAAGTTGCTTCAATTGAACCCAGCACTCGAGTAATTCTACCGTGTTACGTGCTGCTTTGAGACAGATTTCTCTGGATAATACCTCAATTGTTGAAGGCTGTTGTTGCTCTGTTGTTTCATCTTCATCAACTCCAGGTTTTGAAAAGAATAATCCATACAATTGACATAATTGAAAATTGTATTCAAAGTTTAATTTAATACATGCTTGTTCCCGGAATGATGTTGAATCCCATCGTCTTTTGTGAATATCACCGGTCTCATATTTTAGGTAAGATGGGAGTGATGCTTTCCAATCTTCAAGCTCTTTATCAATGGCAGAAATTTGAGATAATAATGGCTTTTCTTCGGTTGTTTTATAAATGATACTTCGATAAATTCGAGTAATTTTGAATCTTTGAATCATAAATTCCACTCGATATTTCGCTTCACCTGTTTTCTCATGTTCCATTAATGTAGGGAATTGAACTGTTACCATACTTCTGGGAGGCAGTGAAAATGGTTTATCCGAATGAATTGACCCCAATGTCTCTAGAAAATAGAGCACCCAAAAAAATCGTCTATTTCTTTCCTTGTCGTATGGATTAGAGCTTTTTGATTCTTGATTCATCTTTAGATCCAAACACATTCGTATAGCTAAACCCAAATAGATGTATGCTTCTGATTCAACCTCAGCTTTGTGTTCACTGGGAATACCAATCGCATAAATATACATGATCAATAAGCTATGCATGGTATCTATACTTGTCTTCATAAAGCGGTCCTTGACAAGAGATTTGGCTTTTAAAAAGAAACCTTGGCCTACTTGATTGGGATCTTTTCCAGGAAATGTGTTGTGGTATATGGCTCCATGTCGAGCTGTCCATGCAAATACCGCATTGGCTAATAATGGATCAAGTGTCCCATTTTCAAATCTAGTAAGAATAGATCGCTGGGGTTCAACACAAGGAAAACACAAAAAGCATTCACAAAATATGGATACCATGCGGTGCAATGTCTCTTTAGGTATAGATTCAGAGAGTGATGAGGTAGATGAGGAGGATGATGCTGCGCTATTACTTCTGGCATGACCTGATCTTGACAATTCATCTATTTTGCAACCATGGATATTATTACTTTTCCCTTGAGGCTCCCAACTACTATATAATGGAAATGTCTTGAGCCGGGTTCTCCAAAGCGGCTTCTTTCTCAATACTGTAGCAGCTTCAGGGCGCGGACTTTCCACGGTGTAAGAAGTTGAGCCTGATGATTGTGATGATGAATCCATGGTATTAGATGTTTCATGCATACATGATCCACCAGATAAATCAAATTGAGATACACCAGATAATAAAATATCGTACAAATCATGTAATGAAATGATATTAGTGTCAATTCGAAGACCTTTTGGTGTTAATGATAGATTCCATTGAGCATTAGATGTAGCCAATAATCCATTTAAATTATTACTGATGCGAGGATTTTTTGCAATAGTGGAAGTATATTCTTTTTGTTGCTTTTGTTGTTGTTGTTGTTGTTGTTCAATTGGATCAACTTCTATATTCTTTTCGGAAAATTGGTTCCCACCAGCAGCACGAGTCATTCGAACTTCATTCGCTACATACTGTGTATTGCTGCAAACATCTTTAATATCGGTTTCGATTGATTGAACTCTTTTTTGTAAAATATCGACAGTTTCATTTAACTTTACAAGGTTAAACAAATCTACTTGTGTAGCACTTCCATCGTAAGAACATTGAGCTAAAGGAGGGAAAATCAGCATTTGTTATCGGATCGTATTTTTTTTTTTTTTTTTTTTTTTTTTTTTTACTTTGTTTTTACCTTTTGCTAATTGACACCTTGCACATTGAGGATGAGCAAAATCACATTTTACTACGCATGAAATGTTAGTGGGTGCTGAAACATTCCATATTTAAATGATGAAAATACCTTTTTTTGACCTTTTGTTTGCAATTAAATGGTAAAAAATGGTTAAATTAACGTCATATTCGAGAAATCAATAGTAAAAATCACCTGCAACGTTCACAAGCCATAGTCATTCGAATCTTTTTGGAAGCTGGAGCTCCAACAGCATTTTGTTTTGAGCTCATGGTGAGGGAAGGGGGGGTTTTTTTTCCTGCTTTAACAAAAAAAGACAAATAAAGAGTAAACGATATCTGCAATGTTGAAGTTACAAATATACAAGTAAATTACGGAATTTGTAAGTGAATCAGAGGAAAAGATTCCTTTTTTCTTGAAGACTTTTTTAAGAAAAAAGAACAAATTCTAGATGAAAAAAAGAAAACAGTATGGATTTTTCCGTATATTACCTTTTCTCTTTTCAATTTGGGTTTTCTTCCATTTAGTAGTTGCAATTGATGTGACTCGAATTTCGCAAAATCCTCAATGATTACAATCTACCGAAAAGAACAGCATTGCATTTTGATTGATTAAAACCAAATTAATTTGTATCACAAATCGATGAGAAAAAAAAAAAAAAAAAAAAAAAAAAAAAAAGGTGTCTATTATTATTTTTAATTTTTATATATAATATTATTTTCTATTTTTGTCCTTGGAATGGTGATATAATGAAAAAGTATAAAGCTAAAACTCTAAATGTCTAATTGGCTTATTTGTATCAGAAACAATGGAAGAAGAAAAAGCTACATGAGCATATTTGAAGCTGCTCCTGCAGTAATTTGAAATTACGCTCAAAATCAATTCTCATCGGGAAAAATGCACTATAATAATTCATAGAGTCAAAATATGGTACACTACCCCTATTTCATTACTCATTCCCAAATGAATTTGCAAGTCCTTACCATATTGATCTATAATTAATTTATCAAGGAACATGATGGATTATAGATCTTGCCTGCGCCAAGTACTGTAAAACAGGCTGTGTTTAAATATAACCAATACCCATATTTCCACGGTATTAAAGCTTCAATCAATCATTAAAAATAAACAAAATGCGGGTATTGCATGATCACACATTATTATCCCTATTGCTCACACATGAATTGACTATACTTGATAATGTCAAGATGCTGTGAAACCCAACCACACATATCATACAATATACACTCATATAATAATTAGATAAATTATTGTGCATGTGGATGTAAAAATGTGATTTCCAAATTACTGCTCATTGAATTCCATGAATAATTCAAACCAAGGTTTGTATTTATATCCGAAACAACGTTTTCTTATCAATCTTGGCGTTTATTACGGTCTACATTTATTACAGATACCGTTGAAACTCAAGCAAAATACGAAAATCGTGTTTGGGAACGATATCAAGAACGTACAATTATAGACGATAAACAAAAAATGAGACAGAGATTATCTGTGTTTCACAAACTATGTATCAATTTAATCTTGCATTGAGTAATCATGTCATGTGAGAAAATAAAATGAAAGCTGGAATCTCTTGATAGTGCCTATTTTTCAGTAACGAAGATGTTACGAATTGATGCATGTTAATAAGTAGTTGTTTTTCTGGATACTCTATTTTTTCTACAAACTGTCTCCAAAGAAGCATGCCAACTGGGCACTATATTATATAAGTTAAAATTTATATCTAGGCGACCTTTAGGACAATGTTGCTATATGTTTCTTCATTGAATTACAAAAATGAATGTCTGAAAATCCTTTGTATGCATGCAAACATTTCACCATAAACTTCTATGCTTTATATAGGCGTATTGATAGTCGTTTCAGCCATTAAACAATTGGACTCTTATTCAGGGTCTGTCGGATTTAGGTTTTTCAGCTTTACTAGAAATATTATCAATTCCTATTGGAATTGTATTTATTGAATGGAATATTCTCAAAAACATCTTACAGACTTGAATTATGGCTTGGTATAAAAATAAGTATAAATGAAGCTAAAGAGAGTTTAAAAATGCTGAACATAATGCGCTATATATCTAAAAACAGCTTTGTCGTTATATAATACACATTAATCGCATTTTGTATTTTTAAAAGAAAAAATTACTTATTCGTAGTAGTATAGTAAATTAGCACTTAATTTTAACTGACAAAGTTGATATATGCAACATATATACACATATATTTGCGCTAGTCTTCAAGTTGAGTCTGTGTAGGGTGTTGATATTACCAAACAAGTAGCTTTGGCTGTGTTTGTTGCTGTAATCTGGTTCTCAACAAGCTATAAACGCCATAAAAAATGACAGAGATAGGAAGATTATATCCTTGAAACAATATGCTTGCATTTTATTTTAAACATAATTAAATGAGCTATCTAGTAGTCCAGAACTGGGAATTTAATATGTAATTTGAAATAACCAAAATACTCCTGTGTATCTCTTGAACGTCCAGCGATATGTCGTTGTTTCACCAAAAACTGCATGATTTGGCTCTTTAAACGGCGATTGCAAACGTATTTGACATTTTCTGGTGCTCAGAATAGCACCAAACGATTGCTCTCACTCCATAGATTTATCCTATTACCATTGTAACCTTTTTTTGGGGTTTTTATTTTTCGACAAATTTTCATGAGGGATCCCTCATGGAAATTCACAATTTGGAGAAAAATGCGAATTTCTCCTGGAAAATGAAACTTTTTACTAAAGTATATATGGGTACTAAATGACCGCAAAAACCTTATCTTTAATCTTAAAAACACTTATTTGTGGTTTACATGCCAAATTTTTTGACTTTTTGCATAAAAACTGAATTTCTTGTTTTTTGATATTATGGTATTATTTAGTCACAAAAAGTATGAATTAAAAAATATTATAACATAAAGCGTAAAATTTTGTGCTGGTTATAATAATAAAATAAATTGTGTTAATTATACACTTTGGGAAGTAATAATTCTTTAAAATTCAAATTTTTTCAAATAATTGATTTTTTTTTTTTTTTTTATGGAATGAAAGTTTTATTGTTAAAATAAAATCATTGTATGATGGTCAAGTGTATATTAAATAAAGTGACTTGCCATATGTTGTGCATTAATTAAAACTATATGATTATATATCAATACTATCCATGTCTGATAGTTTCCAAATTTCTTTTTTGATCTTTCTTATTACAT
This sequence comes from Mucor racemosus, assembly GCA_027405735.1. Classification (NCBI taxonomy): domain Eukaryota; kingdom Fungi; phylum Mucoromycota; class Mucoromycetes; order Mucorales; family Mucoraceae; genus Mucor; species Mucor racemosus. Next base: position 447,162 of record JAPEHQ010000007.1, read on the forward strand.
TTTCTGAATTAAATGGGACTGATTCAAAGTATTGTAGAAAGTGATGATACCATATTATCCTCATAGTGGTTGCAAAAAAATCATATATATTGATTTTCAGGTCGAGATTGTAGATGAAATATTTTGATATATTGAGGTTTTTAATATCTTGATATAATTGATGACTATTGATTACTGTGGGGTAGCTCAAGAAACTAGTGGTGATTTCTTGCCAAATGTCCATTTTCAGTCCACATTTAATGAGTAAATGTCTTGTATCTTCTATTTGGTTGCAGTTAGTGCAGTTTTCATCTTCAACGCCCTTGACTCCTCTTTTAGCTAAGTACTCTCTACAAGGTATTCTGTTGTGAATAATTTTGTACCATAAATTCCTGGCTGATTGATTCATATTGGTTTTATAAAATTGTTTCCATTGTTTTTTTGTAATTGAGCTGTTGAAATCTCTTGGTTTTTGGATATTGAGGTGCTCGAGCATCAGTTTCCTAATCTCTTGATTGTTCATTGCAATAATTGATTTTTCTCCATTTTTGATAAAAAAAAATGTCTTTGCGAAAAACATATTTAATCTCCGGTATAACTGCTTTTATACCAGGAAACCCCTTTTTATTACTCTTACAACTCTTCAAAGCATGTTAGTCCATTTAATTTATCAAAATAAATGGTTATCGGATAACTCAACAATGTAAAATCTCTCTCTAAAATGTTATATTAACCTGTTTGATCTCAATTTCAAGGGGGGGGGGTTCTTTTATTTATCCCATTTTTATATATTAAAATAATTTTTTTGTTCACTTTTGATGTCAAATGTTAATCATTGTATTCATCTGGTTTGCATAAGAGATTATGAAAGCAAGAAGTTAAAAATTGTATATTGCAAAAATAAATAAAGGTTTCTCTAGAAAAAAAACTATTTATTGATTATGCAAAGCTAATAAAATAACACAAGAGGCGTACATTTTGCAGGATTTTGTGTGGTCGAGGATACGAGAAATTTCAATCAGGCTGTAGAATGTTTATTACGGAATTTTGCTTTGATGCCGTCTAATTTTTAATCAGCAGGACCTAAACATGGCTTGATCCATTAAGTGTTTTCTTTTATTTGTAAAGCATTCTTCTAAACATAAAATACAACTTGCTTTGTTGATTTTTAGTGCTTTGGGTTTAAAGCTAAAATTTCCAAATGTGGAAACATTTGACTTATATACTCAGCTCAGGGCAACGCTATTATTGGATCTGTTGCAACACCGCTCTGAAGCATTATCTCTCCCTATATGGCTATTTTTTTCACGAAATGCGATGTTTCAAGGTTTTTTTATCAAATATACGGTGATAATAATTCAAAAGAATACTAATGAAATATTTACATATTCTGATATTCTATCTATTAGTTGCTTTAATTTTATTGAACACTATATACAAAAAATCCCCCACTTCATTAAATTAGTTTAGGTGAAGAATTAAACGAAAACAAATTATAGACAAAGGCTATGGATTGTATAGAAAATTTGTGCAAAGACGATTGTTTTTACATTAACTTGCGACAACACGATATTAAAATTTTATTATAATTCGGTTTTGAAAAAATATGCTATTTTCTAGTATAGATGAATGCGATGGAATTGATTTTTTTTTATGGCTTAAACTTTGTTTAAATTATTTACAAAAGATGAGCGGTACGGAAGTTCTCACCAGCGTAGATGGAGTTACCCTCACCGAGCTCTTCTTCGATACGGAGAAGTTGGTTATACTTGGCAAGACGTTCGGAACGACAAGGAGCACCAGTCTTGATTTGACCAGTACGGAGACCGACAACGAGATCAGCAATGGTGGTATCCTCAGTTTCACCTATAAGAAAAGAAATATTAGTAAAAAAAAAAAACATTAAATTACAAATTCGATTTAACATACCAGATCTGTGAGAAACCATAACACCCCAACCAGCAGCTTGAGAATCAAGAGCAGCTTGAATGGATTCGGTGACGGTACCGATTTGGTTAACCTTCAATAAGAGAGCGTTACAGGCCTTCTTCTCAATGGCAGTGACAATACGCTTAGGGTTAGTAACCAAAAGATCATCACCAACAAGTTGGAATTCAGATTCGGCATTCAAGTGAGCCCAAGCAGCCCAATCATCTTGATCGAAAGCATCTTCGATAGAGACAACTAAATAAATTGGAAACAAAATGTCAATAAAAAGAACTCAAGAAAGGTTTCAAATTCAGACATGAATCAGAGAAAAAAAATATGATTTTAAACGGAAACATAAAACTTTTTTCATCATCAAAAACTGAACTAATTGCATAAAGTACTTACTAGGATACTTTTCGGCGAAAGAGTTGTAGAGAGCGGTGAGCTCCTTACCGTCGATCCACTTGGACTTATCAGAGTCAGGGTTCTTGAAATCAAGATCGTACTTGCCATCCTTGTAGAATTCGGAAGCGGCACAATCCATACCAATCTTGACCTTACCGGTGTAACCAGCCTTCTCAATAGCTTGGACCAAAAGTTCAAGACCTTCCTCGTTCTTTTGAATGTTAGGAGCAAAACCACCTTCATCACCAACATTGGTTGCATCGAGACCGTACTTGGCCTTGATAACAGATTGGAGGTTGTGGTAAACTTCGGAACCAATCTTCATGGCTTCCTTGAAAGACTTGGCACCAGTGGGGAGAATCATGAATTCTTGCATGGCGAGCTTGTTACCGGCATGAGAACCACCGTTGATAACGTTGAAAGCAGGGACGGGGAGAACGAAAGGCTTCTTGGAACCAGAGAGGTCAGCAAAGTGAACGTAAAGAGGGACACCCTTATCACCAGCAGCAGCCTTGGCAACAGCAAGAGAAACACCGAGGATGGCGTTAGCACCGAGCTTACCCTTGTTGGCAGTACCATCGAGCTTGATGAGGAAATCATCAATGGTCTTTTGTTCGGTAACGGCAATCTTGGATTCAATGAGCTTGGGACCAATGACATCGTTAACATTGGCAACAGCCTTAAGGACACCTGAAATTAAAATTAAAGTTTAGCATACAATTGAACATTTGATTCTAGAAAAGAACGCGTCTTTTTTTAAATGAAAAACTTACCCTTTCCCATGTAGGCAGACTTGTCACCATCACGGAGCTCAACAGCTTCGTGAATACCAGTGGAAGCACCGGAGGGGACAGCAGCACGGAAGACACCCTTGGAGGTAGTAACCTCGACCTCAACAGTGGGGTTACCACGGGAATCGAAAATTTGACGAGCAAAGACCTTGGAAACAGTAGACATATTAAAAAAAATGAATTAAAGAAAAGAAAAGAAAAACAAGATAAAACGGCATTGAAAATGTAACATTTATATATACATTTTTCTTGATACAATCAAGCATGCGGCAGTCACCAAAAGACGCACTATTTGGAAAGGTAAGACCCATGCCTTGAATGGGAAAAAACATCTTTGCATCAATCTATAACGATACTCCGCGAATGTTAGTTTTTGTTACAAATAACTCGTCAATCGCTCTTATTTTGGCTACTAAAAATTTTTCTTTTTTTTTTTTTTTACGCCAGATGCAAACCGTGTGAATGTTGCATAAAATATATTTTTTTTTTATTTTATTGCTTTATACAAATAAATTATTTAGATGTTTTATTACATTAACAACACACATTTAATCGCGTGTAAATAAAAATCAGCGATAACGATCATTTGGATCATCCCAGAATTACACTGGGCCAATCCTATGATACTATCTGTCAAGATCAGAGCTCCGAAATGAAACTCTTTTTTTTTTTTTTTTTTTTTTTTTTTTTTTTATCAAAAATCATTCATTAAAAATATTTGGTTGCATGGTAAAAATCATTCAATTAGGTTTAATTACCAAATTTTAAATGTTGGATCCCATGTAATGAGAAAAAATTACTTTCAAAAACCAAGAAATTCTAAAAATCACAAGAAACTTTAAACAGAATGACTTATTATCGCTAAAGATCTCTCAAGTTTAAAAATGCAATGTTGCAAGTAATACAAACTGATTGATTTCTACAAAGATAATGGATTTTTATTGTTTTCCCGACCTACCGATAAAATCATTCACTTTTTAGCTGATATTTTTGTTTGAAACGACGCAAATACTATAAATCCACGCCACATTTAACACCTATAGACAGTCATTTTGCTCCCCTAGTACGGGGTTCCTGTACCCACGTTGACTATAATATCATCTTTCTTTTTATTCAAATGAATCAATTAATACCAAAGACAGGAAAGTTAGTTTCAAGGCTTGGATTTGGCAGTTATCGTACATCAAAGCCAAATCATGCAAAAGCCCTTATTACTGCTTTAGAAGGCGGTGTGAATATCATCGACACTGGAAATAATTTTGAAAATGGTATATAGCATTTTAATATGATAAACAAATAAATAAAGTAATGTGAAAATAATAATAAAAAAAGGTGGTTCTGAAAGTTTAATTGGTAATACGTTGGATTCTATGGAAAAAGAGGGGAAATTATCAAGGGATTCTATCACTCTTGTCACTAAATCTGGCTATTTGGGTGCAGCAGATATCGCACCTTTTGATTCAAAGCATGATTATATTCAATTGAGTGAAAAAATGTACCATTCTGTTAGTCCAAAAGTCATTGAACAACAAATTCAATCATCAATGCAGAGATTAAAGACAAATAAATTGGACATTTTCATGATCAATTCTCCAGAGAGAATGTTAATGTCCAAGAATAGAAGATATACATCAGCTCAGTTGTACAAGGATTTATCTGAAAGTTTTCGTTATCTTGATGGTCTTGTAGCGAATGGTATGGTTGTGCAATTATTATGTAACAAATTTAGACTAAATTCGAAAGGGGGACCTTAGGTTATATTGGTGGTTATGGTATCTGTTCAAACACCATGGCATTTCCGTCTGCTGTAGATCATGTATCTTTACCTGAAATCATAAAATCATGCTCAAATCTCTCAAATTTCGTTGCTGCAGAAGTGCCATTCAATTTATACGAAAAAGAAGCCATTATTGCATCTGATAATGACAATATGAAAACGGTCGCTGAAATTGCTAAGGAAAACGATATTTATTTAATGACAAACCGACCTTTGAATGCCATTGCAAATGGACAGATTCGTGTATTGGTAAACCACGAGTTGGGAGCCAATGGAAAAGGGCCAGGTAAATATGATGTAAAAAAGAAATTATAGAACAATAATAATAACATTATGAAACAATAGCCGAGCATGAAATCATGGCCAAAATGCAATCATCATTCGAACATGTTGCTAAATTAGAAGCAAACGTCATGTCAGAATGTAAAGAGTATATTATCATTAATTGTTTCGTAAAGTGGGCTAAATATTATCTTTAATTAATTAGTGCCTGTTGAAGAAGAGTCATTAACTGCTAAATTTGTTTGGGGACAAGTTTTATCTGAGAATCTTGCACGATTAGCTCAAAACCACTTTGCAACGCGCCATTATTTGACACAGCAGGTTTTACCTGAACTTGAAAGAGATTTGGTAGAACTCCACAATTATGCTAATCAATTGGGAACAGATGAAGATTTAGCGGCTTATCAAGACTGGATTCATAATTACAAAGAGGTAAATTACTACTATATATATATATATATATATATCTCGGAATTAGACTCTGACTATGAATACACATACATAGGCTGTTGATATTTTGGCAAAGGATATTGTTGATTATGCATATATTGATACCCTCCGTAAAAACAATGACCTGGATCGTATTTTAAATGCTTTATGCCCTACTCTCAATAACTCTCTTGAAGATGCATACTCACCTCTTAGCATTAAAGCCTTAAGGGTGTTATTGTCTCATAAAGAAGTGGGAACTGTGTTTACTGGTATGCGTGATCCCATTTATGTGAGAGATGCTCTTTTCGCTGCGAAACAAGAACCTTTAGACCAAGAAGATTTGGACGATTTATGGCGTTGTCCCATTTTCAACTAATCATATCGATCTACGTGCAACCCAATAAAAGTTACAGAAAATATCATTTAATAGAATTTATTTTCTTTTTGGATGTTACTGCTCGAGATTGTTTAGATAATGCTTATCCGATCTTGATCAAAGTCATGCTTAAATTTTCAAGAATGTCTACAACTTGTGATTTATTGATGCACTAATGTACAAACAAATAGACATAAATCATATGTTGAACAAATGTTTATGATTTGATCAGTTTTTATCTGAAGCGTACCATTCAGGAACAAAATGGTTCTTGGATGTTAAAGGCTTTCTTTCTTTTGAAACAGTTGAATTTGAGGTGTTGAAATTTTATTTTTGCCAAAAATTAGGTTCATTAGACCACGTTTATACTGCATGAGAATGCGTTTTTCAATATATAAATCAAAAATCAAAAAAATGCAGTGCTATACTAGAGATACTGTAATTTACTGTAAGAACCGCTTTTTTTTTTTTTTTTTTACTTCGTTTATGTCCTGGACATAGAATAATACTTTAAAAAGCTAGCTTCAAGTTGTTCCTCAAGACTTCGATCAAAGATATCTCAAAGAGAAAGGAAGATACAGCATTACATAATTACTGATTCTTATCCACTTTTTGATGTTTTACATATAGCATACCTTGTTGCTATAGTCTTTCATATTTTTTTATTTTTTTTTCGTATTTTAATTGGTGTGAAATGTATGATTTGATGAAATAAGCAACTCTTTCCGCTCCTATATATGTTCATGTAATGAAACTATTCTATACCTGGCTACATTAATTTACCCCTCCTGATTTCAGTCAAATCTAAATGCTTTGTTTTTTCCATTTGACTATAAAACAACTTGATTAGACAAATGAAGAAACCTTAAAATCTTATTTTTTAACTTTAAACAACCTTTTCTTAATTTTAAAAGCTCAATGTTTGGGTCTTAATCTACTTAACAAAGCTAATTGTATCTATATATCTAGTAATTGGTAAACTAATTGAGCTCAGGCTTCTAGCTACTCTCAACATGCAAAGCGCATTATAATATATGTTCCTACGTTCATTTTATATCTCACAAAAGACTCAAAAACACGTAAAATTCACAGCTTTTTCTTTAAAAACTAGGTCTGACTTTTCATTGCTGCCCAACTTTTTTTTTCACTAAATAGCATCAAGAAAAAATTATATGCCAACGTACCTGAGATGTTCAACTTTAATCCGAAAATGAGTATCCGGAAATATCCTATTTTTTACGGTTGGTATTAATTTTTCAATTCTAGTGTTTCAGATTTTTACGCGTATTTCACTGTTAAAAATTGAAAACTTCCAGGCTTCATATCTTTATAAAAAATTAAGCTATACTAACACTTTCTACTAATAAAACTTACTTGTTTTGAAGCACTCTATAACATATTGCAGTTAAAAAAATTCTGAGCACTTTTATTTATTTTTTACATTTTTTTTGACATTTTGTGGTAGATTACAAAATATTCATTATATTGGGCAGTATTTTAGGTAGTATTTAATGTAAAGCATCTGCCTAAATTTTGTTTTGATGGATGCAGAATCCAAAACTGCACAAAAGCCATTTAATATTCTAAGTCGGCTAACTTTGCAGTTCATGAGCTTTTAAACGATTTTGTTTTTTTCAAATCAATTTTTTTGGAATCCCCCTTACTATAGGATTAAGTTGTAATATTAAGTACAGTAAAATTTAAATAAAAAAAGCTTTAAAAAGGAACAATTTTGTGAAAAAATGAAAGAAATACTAATAAAATAATATATAAGATGTTGTTTATTCTTTTCAAAAATAAGGTAATAAAGATTCTTAATGGCTATTAAAAATCTTTCGCAATTTATATTAATTATCGAACCTAAAGAAATGAGAAATCTACAAAGGACGGATAATTGTTGTTGTTGATCAATGATTATCTAGAAATATCAATTGTATGTGTTGAGTAATTTTGGATATTGGTAAATGGAACAGTTATTAATCTTCATGAATATAAAAATTTGTGGGCTTGTTTATCAACAAGCTCCTCGACTCTATTTTTGAATACACTTTGATAAGGTTGTACAGTGCACAATGTTTACAGCAATAATGGTTTTTGTTCGAGAATAAACTTATTAAGAAGTACAGTCGTGATTCAATTTAGTGGAATTGTTGGGAGGGAGAAAAGTGCCCACTAAATCGAATTTTCTACTAAGATATGCCTTATCAAACGGTTAATAATATCCTTGGAGCATGAAAACAAAATGAGAGAAACAACACGTGTGGAAAAGGGTTTTCAAGGATTTACATTATTTAGCGCAATTGAAACCCTGCTAAGTTGCTCATTTCGACCAATGTAAAAGCAGCATTACAGCGTATGAACCATATACTACACAAAATAGGCAGTAACTGTTAACATAGAAACATACATTTTTCTACCAGAAAACCGTTTGTCATATCGTAGGTTCGTTAAAAAATTGCAAACGCGAGCCCGCAGAGCGATGCCGTAATTGAGCATCAGAGCATGATCGAACAGCTAAGTCTGTTACGCCTTAAACTATAGTATATATCTAAGTTTTAAATAAAAAAGGGGATTTTTTTAACTTTTCTTATATTTAACCGTGTATGGTCTGAAAATTCAGTTTTTGTAGCGGACATTTTCGGGGCTCATTTTACCCTTACCAACACTCATGATTTTGATCAAAAAACAGAAAAATCAAATTTTGATACCAAAATCAACGTTTAAATATACTACATTGTGAGAGAAAATTGTAGCCATAGGTAATATACATTTTATAAAAGCTTAATATTAAATGTCAAGTAATGAAAATTTGTACTTTTGGCTCAAAAACGGATTTTTGGTTAAAGGATTTTCATGTAATATTTTGCAATATAAATGTTTGTTTGTTTTTATTGAGTAAATAGAGCGCTAAATTCTGTATATGTGTATATTTTTTGTTTTTATAATTGGTAGTATAATTAACTCTAGATTTGCAAAATCAGAAAAAAAAATTAAAAAATGTCAAAATTGATGATCTGCACAAGAATAATTTTTGAAATTAATATTCCGCTTATAAGCCTTGTAAGTCTTAAAAATAAGAGATTTTATAATACTGGAAAACTTGTTCAAAAATTTGCGATGCTGTACCCATTTGATTCAAGCTTATTACTGTAAATCTTTATAGATGTTAATATTGTATGGTAGTAGTTTATTTGATGATAATATAGTCTTGCTTTATAATTATTGCATTAGAGGTGATTTACATTGAGTTTTATTCTTACCTCTCCAATAATATCATAAACGTAAACATGGCCATCATCACTGGAACCTATTGCCGCCTTTTTATTCTCTTTGTCCCAAGCCAATTTATTCAATAATGCTTTATCAGAACCTACTTAAGTACTACTTACAAATGGTTCCTCGGTATTTCCATTCAAATTCCATAAATTAAATTGACTGGTTCACCTACAGTAGTATCAAACGTTATCATCCGCCCGCCTTATGATAAATGTCAATCTAAAATCAGAAACATCCCATTGTCATTGTTATAAGCTATGAAAAGCTTGATTTTTAATGATACAGCAATTAAATAAAAGACAAAATGATACTAATAGAATATGGTGAGTATTTAACATCTAAGTAAGTTTGATAAAGTATGCTTTTAAATCCTTTTAAAAATCCTTAGTAGGCAAATACAACATCTTGATCCTGTAATTTCTATCCATCAAAATGTTGCAATTATTTCTAGTGCACAATAAATGCACCTTTTGTCAGTCTTGACCTCGATGTACATTGAGTATCAGTTTTTTACCAGTTGTATCTTCTCTGATTCATTAATGTTCAATCATATTGAACGATGGTTTGTAGCATTGCAAAAAAAAAAGAACAAATGCTTCAAGAGTTTTCTGCATATCAAATTATGTAATTTAATAGCAATGATTGCACTTAACTATGCTTTTTGAGCTTACTTATGTTAATCAGAATAATTAGTTGCTTTCATTCAAAAGTAAGTTTTGCTTTATACATTTATATTCGCCCATTCAATAAATGATGACATTGGATTTATTATCCATTATATCAATCAATTAACTTCATCTGGAAATCTTGTGTTTAGGACATAGACTAGACTGGGTACATGTATTACTAGTAGAAGTTCTCGAAGGGTTATTTAGACATGATTCTTAGCATAGAATAATGAGTATGAGCAGATAATGATGTATTGCAATTTTATTTCATTTGGTTATGTTACATTTAGTCTATGATGAAATGGTGTAGCCTGAGATCCTGAAGTTGAGCCAATCATGAACTCGTTCCTGGAAATGGAATTTAGCTATTCCATTTGTATAAACATTCACTGTCTAAAGTTAATAATCAAGCATGAAGATCCTATATACTTAACTTGGTCGTATCCTACTAATCTTACTCTGGCCAGTCTATCATATTATCATGTTGTAATCAACTAGTTCCTCAAGACTATAAAATTGTCCTTTCATACACTCTGTATTGTAGACTCTATATCTACGCTTCCAAAACATATAAATACCCTGAATCCTGATGTCGTTCGAGATGGATTCATTATCTTTTTTACCTACAATATACTCAATAAATATATCTAGTTTTAACTTTATTTTCTAGTTATTTATAGTGTATATTAAGACATCTTGGTTTGATACATTTGACAATTAAATGCCTAAATTACACTTGAGCCACCAGGTATCACTACAAAAAAATCTTGTACAGGTCGACGAAGCATCACAATTTGGATTCATTTTTTTGTGTTCATATGTTCATATAGATCTGAGCTCTCTCTCTCACATTCATAGATCTCTGTATAAACCATATTGCTATCTGTTCCATTTAACTGAAATACACTGAATAATAACATCGTACTTGATAAACGCCTTTCTTCATTGCGAGTTAACGCAACTAATTTAATGCTAGTTTACCATCAGCATTTGAATCAGACAAATTTGAGATTAAACGAGCCCCTTTAATAGCTTCTTCTCACATCATGAGCTAATAATGGACCGTTATTATAGATACTGTTTAATATAAACAATGAATAACTAGAAAATAAAGTTAAAACTAGATATATTTATTGAGTATATTGTAGGTAAAAAAGATAATGATCCGTCTCGAAAGATATTAGGAATGATATATCTAAGTTTTAAATAAAAAGGTGTTTCTTTTTTTTAACTTTTCTTAAATTTAACCACGTACGGTCTGAAAATTCAGTTTTTGTGGCGGACATTTTCGGTGACTCATTTTACCCTTACCAACACGCATGATTTTGATCAAAAAACAGAAAAATCAAATTTTGATATCAAAATCAACGTTTAAATATACTACATTGTGAGAGAAAATTGTAGCCATAGGTAATACGCATTTTATAAAAACTTAATATTAAATGTTAAGTAATGAAACTTTGTACTTTTGGCTCAAAAACGGATTTTTGGTTAAAGGATTTTCATGTAATATTTTGCAATATAAATGTTTGTTATTTTTTATTGAGCAAATAGAGCGCTAAATTCTGTATATGTGTATATTTTTTGTTTTTATAATTGGTAGTATAATTAACTCTAGATTTGCAAAATCAAAAAAAAAAAATCAAAAAATGTCAAAATTGATGATCTGGACAAGAATAATTTTTGAAATTAATATTCCGCTTATAAGCCTTGTAAGTCTTAAAAATAAGAGATTTTATAATACTTGGGAACTTTTTTTAAGGATTTACGATGCTGTACCCTCTTGACTCAAGCTTATTACTGTAAATATTTATACATGGTAATATTTTGTGGTAGCTTATTTGATAATAATATAATCTTACTTTATAATTATTGCGTTAGAGGTGACTTACATTGAGTTTTAGTCTTATCTCCTCTCGAATATTATAAACATAAACATGGCCATCACTGGAACCTATTGCCGCCTTTTTACCCACTTTGTCCCAACCCAATTTATTCAACAATGCTTTATTAGAACCTACTTAATAAGTACTTATAAATGGTTCCTCGGTATCTGCATTCAAATTTCATAATAAATAAAATTGACTGGTTCCATCTACAGTAGTATCAAATGTATCATCAGCCCACCTTATTATAAATGTCCATCTAAAATCAGAAACATCACATTGTCATTGTTATAAGCTATTAGAAGCTTGATTTTTAATAATACAACAATTAAATAAAAAGCAAGATGATACAAATAGCATATGGTAAGTATTTAACATCTAAGTAAGTTTCATGAAGAAGTATGCTTTTAAACCCTTTTAAAAATCCTGAGGCAAATACAACATCTTGGTCCTGTAATTTCTATCCATCAAAATGTTACAATTTCCACTACTACACAATGAATGCGTCTTTTATCAACCTTAACCTCGATGTCCATTGAGTATCAGTTTTTTACCAGTTGCATTTTCTCTGATTCATTAATATCCGGTCATATTGAACGATAGTGTATTATTAAATTACAATTTACTAGTATTCTGTTGGTAGTGAAATGTCAAAAGAGTCTATATAAATAATCTTGCCAGAATATTCCACTTTTATTAACAATACATCCTTTGGATGTATTTATATACATTAATTATAACTATTACTAGGGTTTTACTATCTAAGAATATGATGTAAGTCAATGATCCACATTGATTTACTGTAACACTAATTATAGACTGTGACCTTAGATGTGAGACATAGGATGAGTATTGACATAACAGGTAGTTTTTTGTTATTACTTTAAAAACTTGATCCTATTACTACTATTATTATTATTACCAGTTGACTATAATTGTCAAACTGATTGATTCATACAGTATATCATATTACTATTTTGCATTGGTAGAGATTATACAATTTATATCTGCATTTAACACTGGTAGATTGGAAAATTGGTGTCTGTGTTTAATTTGATGAATAATGTGTACTTTGGTTTTCCAGTATAATTTATAATTCTAGGTGTTGTTTCTACTCCTAAAAACTGAATTTTCAAATGCAACTGCATCTGTTGAATATTACTTGAGTTTTTTCTGTACGTTGTAGCTCATGTCATACTAACTCCCATTTTGGCAAATATTGCTTTACATTCATTTATATTCACTTTTTGTGTTATACAGCTTAATATTAATGTACTAACATTAAGTTTTGTTTATGTCTCCATCAACAAGTGGCATTTTTTCCGGATGATGTCTACTACCAATTTGTAATGAGTCAAACATTTCAGTTTCATTCATGCAAAACCTTGCCTCCTCATTCCTTATATAAATACTACAAGGAAATCATTACATGATCCCTTGTAGATTTATCTGTCTTGTTACACTCCCTTTACTTTTATTTATTCACTAATAAATATCTAATTTACAAATAAGAACATCAACCTTCATCAATCCAGTGATCACCAATTTATAATAGCAAGAATAATATCTATAAGCATATTATCCACCTTTGTTGTTAGTCCAAAATTATAGATCATTCCTAAAAAGAAAAATTCGCCTTAGTTTGATGCATTTCCCAAAATAGTGAAAAACTGACAAATACATGTTCACACGTATGAGGATTAAAATTGTAGACTGAAGGAAAGTGACAAGCTTAACGGGCAGCGCATGCGCTACAAATTGAGTGCGACACACATATTCGTGAGTTCAAACCCGCCAAAGGGGAAGCTCTTTGGTATTAGGATATGAATTTTGAAAGAGAATCTCCGCTGACCTTGCTTCTCATCAAATATGATCCTCCTTTTTTTTTCTTAGTAAGCTTTGCATATGTCTAGCAATTTATTTTCTTTTTCATTAATGCATATGATATGCATACTAGTAAATTTGGCTGGCAAAACCCGGCTCGACACCAATACTACCAGCATCCATGGGTCATTGTATGTTCATCCAGTTCGAGCAACAACAAGTTGGTTACCTGCTGATGTGAACTACTGGCAGTCTTTCACACATCAAATTGAATTAGTAATGAATAACATGAATCTGGTGTGAGAACCAAGATCATGAAATATAAAAACTTAACTATAATTTAAAATTACAAACAACAATTATAGATAATTGTATAACCTGAATTAGTAATTGCTGATCCCTTTTCCCATCAGCTTTAAACCAAGAAGATCAAATTACTGCATTAGTAATTTGAATTAGACAGTTAATATAAATACCACAACGACCCATCGGGTAGATGAATGGTTGCTTTACTTTATACGTTTAATAAACTTAGAAGAGTTATAATTGTATTTCCTATCGCTTTTTATAATTACATTTTTGTAGCACCTGCTACTTACAGCTAGGAATGGGCTTCGATTCGAGTTTGAATCGAGTTTTAACGGAAACGGCCATTCGATTCGAGTTGGAAAACGGCCCGTTCTTTTGTAACCCAGATAAAAAACGGGGTGGGAGCAAGTATTGGTTTGCCTTAATGTTGTATTTGCATATATAAATGTACCTTAAATCGTAGTTTAAATATGACAATAAACTATGCCTTAACATATTTAGCATATGTGTCATATAAACACTGTAAATGATTACCCTGATAATCACACAAGCTAAGTTCTGATAATCTAGACTTAGAATAAAAGATAGAAAGTAAAGAATATTAATAATTAGTGTTGCCAAGAGCAACTAAAGACTTTAGACTGATCATCTATATCTGAATATAATTACATTAGCATAAGTGAGGAGTGACACTAAATTTTAGTATGAGAACACTGTTCTAGACAGGTGTGTAAGCAATCCTTAAATCAAATATAAATAGCAGTAGACATTCACCCTTCATTTGATTTTCCCCATCTCGTTTTTATATTTAATAAAGATTGACCAATTCTCACGTACTTATCTTTCTTTATTACATACATTTACAACATTTTTTTACGTGAATTATATCATGTCAAACTCCCCTCAAAACGAACAATTCACTTTTGGTATCTCTACAGATTTACCCAAACAACAATATCAGGAAGATGTTCCTATGGAAGATCTGAATGAACCTATTACGGTTACCCCAATCGATGAAGGTGAAGAAGAAAATGGCTCCTCTTTCTCTGCCTCCTCTGTGAAGCCTCCTGCAAGAAAAAAACTCGCCATGGTAAAGGACTTACCAAAGTTCAAGATCTTGAGTGACGATATGAAGGATACCGCAGACGCATTCGTAACAGTCAACCAATATTTCAAGGCTTTCGAAAGAACGTTCCGCATGCAGAACGTTGAATTACAAGACAATTGGAAAGACAATTTAGCAAATGTAATTGGAATTGACCATGCCGATTGGTATGCGGATACAATTGAAGCCGATCAAACAATAAGTTATGTAAAAGCCAAAGCCTTAATCATGGACCATGTGGAATCCCCTGCTAAAGCAATCAACATGTTTAATAAGCTCGTACTCCTCAAACAAAAGCCTGGTGAACCCGCCTCTGATTTTGGTAAACGTTTCCTGCGTGCTGCTCATGCTGCTCAATGTTCGGACAGTAACTTTTTGGCAAGACTTTATATGAATAATCTGCAGCCATACCTTAACCTTAGCGTCAGAACATCCCTTAGTAGTCATCTTGGAATCTCCTTTTTACACCGTTTGAAATCTTTTAGACAAGTTGAAGCTCTAATCAGTGGCCTAGAAGTTCAAGCACAAGATGATCCTTTTATTTCCAATAGTAACAAGAAACGTATTCATAACCATAAACCTAAAACCAAGGGAGAAACTACTATAAACAATAAACCATCAAACAAACTCTGCTTTTACTGTAATAAACCTTGGAGTAAAGGCCATCGTTGTTCTGAGTTTCTGGAACATAAACGATCCTCCCAAGGCCAAAAAGTAGTTCCCCAAGTAAGAAATCTAAAAATTGACAACCTTATAAGTCAGTGGACTAATTTTGAAAATGAAAACAGTAATGATCATAATAGCGATGAGGCAATTGATAATGCTATTGCCAATAGTGAAGACAACAATCGTAAGTGTCGAAGTATTAAACAAGAATACAATAACTTGGTAACTAATAATCCTTTCTCTTTGTATACTCCACTTTTAATACAAAACATTAGAGGAATAGGGCTTGTCGATACTGGTAGTGAATTATCTGTTATAAGTAAAAAATTCATTTTATTAAATAAAATTCCTTTTGTTACAAATAATAATAATGCCATCTTAAGACTTGCTGGAAAAAACAATACAATAAATAGAATAGGTCGCACTGAGCCAATTGAGATAAAATATAATGGTAAAACATCGACTCATACATTTGAAATCATTGAATTCGATGACAACGATCAAACGGATGTAATTCTCGGTTATGAAATCTTACCTAAACTTGGAATTGCATTAACCGGTGTAGCACATAATTTTGATGATACGGTGATATTTGATGATTCAATCAATGATGAAATAATTCCTAATAATACACCTGCTGGTTCTATAGAGGAGCAAAAGTATTTCATAAAGGAAATAAGACCACTGCTTGACGTAAATCAATCCATCTCTAAACACAGTTTCTGTACAGTACCAGAATCAGTTATACATTTAAATACAGTTGAAGGTAGATATGTAAACATACCTCAATATCCAATTCCTTATAAATTGAGACCAAAAATCCAGGAAACAATTGAAACTTGGATAGCTAATGGTACAATTGAAAAAGCCCCCGTGAATACCAAATGGAATTCCCCTCTAACTCTTGCTGCAAAAAAAGATAGCCAAGGTAATAAATCGGATACAAATAAGCGTGTATGTTTGGATACTCGTGCCCTCAATAACATTCTAATTGATGACGATGTGCAAAGTCTCCCAAATATACCTGATATCTTCCATCAATTAGCCGGCTATTCCGTATTCACCACTTTTGATGCTTTTTCAGCTTTCCACAGATTTGAAATTTTCAAATCGGATAGGGTCAAAACTTCATGGACCTCACCCATTGATGGTACGCAATTCTGTTTCAAGGGCTCGCCGTACGGTATAAAATTCCTCAGTAATGTTTACCAAAGGGTCATGACACGTTTATTCAACAACGAATACGAATATTGTGATTCCATAGACAATTCTGATCAAAAAGGAATTCACCAAAAACGTCGAAACCCATTAAAAGGCCATATAGCGTACTTTGTGGACGATTTAGTCTGTTTCTCCCGTAACATGGAAGAACATTTAATCCATGTAAAAGAAGTTATTCGTATTCTGAACAAAGTAAATTTAATATTAAACATCGATAAATGTCATTTTGCTCAAAAAAGTATCAACTTACTTGGTTTCTCTGTCTCTGAACAAGGAAAAACAATTGATACGCGCAAAATTTCCAACATTGAATCATGGCCACATCCTAAAACTGGTACCGATATTCAACGCTTCTTAGGTCTAGTTAACTATATGCGTGACCACATTCCTAAAGCTTCTGCGCTAATGGCTCCTTTGGATAAAATTCGCAACGCTAAAGTGATTACGGATAAAGAATGGACTCCAGCAATTGAGACACATTTTCAGACTATAAAAAAAGTATTAGTTTCAAATGTTGTATTAAGCCCTCCTGATTTAAACCATCCCTACACAGTCTACACGGATTCGAGTTCTTATGGTATTGGTTGTGCACTTTGTCAAGAATATACATATGAAGATACAGATGTAAATAAGGGAAAAAGTAAATTTTCGACATCACCTGTACCTTCAACATCAAATGATAACGAGTCAAAGTATACAAACAAGGGCATAAACACTAAGCCTCCTGTCAAAAAGGTTATTAAATATGTGGGTTTTATGGCACGATCTCTTTCTTCATCTGAACGTAACTATAGTACCACGAAAAGAGAATTATTAGCTATTATTTTTGCATTGCAAAAGTTTAGAAAATTCCTTTGGGGTACCAAATTCGAAATTATGTGCGATCATCGTGCACTAACATACATCCACACTCAAAAGCATGCCAATAGTATGATTTTAAATTGGTTTGAATATTTACAAGACTTCAATTTTGATGTCATATACTTACCAGGCGTTGATAATGTTTTGGCAGATCGCCTCAGTCGATTGTTTCCACCAATGGATTACAATCTGGGGGAGGATGTGCTCGATAAAAGCAATAAAATGTCTTATAAACGAAAAAATATCAAGTTCAAAAAGATAAATGGTACCATTAGAGCCATAAAAATAGACAATAAAAACAAGTTTAACATTAAGCATGTGAATTATAAACATGGTGATTATCTGACACCACCTGAAAATGAACGCAAAGCTTTACTGTTAAGAGCGCATGTATTTGGACATTTTGGTGCAGAAAATATAATTAAATCTCTACATAACGATGGTATCCACTGGCCAAACTTAGCAGTAGATGCAGTTGAATTAGTTAAAGCCTGCAGTTCATGTCAAAAACATAATATAACTAAGAGAGGATATCAACCTCTACGCCCAATTTATTCTTATATACCTGGTGATCATTGGTCTATTGATCTTGCTGAATTACCCTTGTCAACAAATGGTTATAAATATCTTTTAGTAATGGTAGACATTTGTACTCGCTTTTGTATATTAAGATGTATGAAAAATAAACTTGCTACGACAATGGCAACACATTTAGTACAAGTGTTTTCAGACTTTGGATACCCGTCTAAGTTGTCATTTGATAATGGATCCGAGAATTCCAATATAATCATACAAGTATTATGTGAAACAATGAACATTGACAGACGACTAATATCAGCATATAATGCAGCTAGTAACGGCACAGCGGAACGTTGGGTTCAGTCTTCAAAATTAGCTATAGCCAAAGCAGTTGAAGGAGCTGGACATCTATGGGATCTATATACACCAGGTGTGCAACTTGCTCTAAACAACAAAGTATCAAAGCGATTAAACACACCACCATTTAATCTCATGTTTGCAAGAAGAATGAATGCTTTTATTGATTACAGGCAAAGCGATAAAGAGAAATCTAGTGTTATGTCTTATGAAGAACTTATTGAAAGGATAGACCATATGAATGAAATTGTATTCCCAGCCATAAATGATAAAACAGATAAATATGTAAATAACATGAGGGACAATTTTGATAAATATAAGAATGTCGTAAGCGACTATCCATCCGGAACTCATGTTATGGTGCGCATTCCAACGTTGAAAGGAGCATTGATGCCATCCTATGAAGGCCCCTACACTATAATCCGAAAAACTAAAGGTGGCTCTTATGTATTACAAAATGAAACAGGTGTTTTGATGAGCCGTGATTATGCCCCAAGAGAATTAAAAGTTGTAAGCAAAGATAACATCGATGATGATAGCGAAACTTATGAAATTGAGGACATCTTGGATCACAAAGGTACAGGTAAAAACATTGAATATAAAATACGTTGGAAAGGCTACAGTCATGAGCATGATTTATGGTTAAAACCCGAAATGATTACGCATGAATCCACAATCCAACAATATTGGAGAAGAAGGCTCGGTAAAGATTATAAACCTTATAAAAATAGTAAACCACTTTCTTTCACTGATACTCTTAAAACCAATAAGAATGGTAAACTAAAAAATGTTGACAAATTACTTGTGTCACTACAAGACGACATTACACCTAAGAATGCAACAACTGTTAATAGGAACATGAAAAGAAAGTATACAACTACTAAACCTGCCAATCAAAATAATAGTAGTACAAGCAATCATAATACTACCTTCAAACGTAGTAAGAAGAACAGTACAAATACTAAATAAAAGAACAAGCGGCTTATTCAGCCTGGTGGGAGGTGATGTTGTATTTGCATATATAAATGTACCTTAAATCGTAGTTTAAATATGACAATAAACTATGCCTTAACATATTTAGCATATGTGTCATATAAACACTGTAAATGATTACCCTGATAATCACACAAGCTAAGTTCTGATAATCTAGACTTAGAATAAAAGATAGAAAGTAAAGAATATTAATAATTAGTGTTGCCAAGAGCAACTAAAGACTTTAGACTGATCATCTATATCTGAATATAATTACATTAGCATAAGTGAGGAGTGACACTAAATTTTAGTATGAGAACACTGTTCTAGACAGGTGTGTAAGCAATCCTTAAATCAAATATAAATAGCAGTAGACATTCACCCTTCATTTGATTTTCCCCATCTCGTTTTTATATTTAATAAAGATTGACCAATTCTCACGTACTTATCTTTCTTTATTACATACATTTACAACACTTAAGGAGGCTGTTAATAGCAACATTGTCAAGTTAATATGAGATTATGAATTGATAATAGCATATTTGGCAGTTTCACAACTTGAAGTATTTTTTCAATCCTGTTTTCGAGCTTAGCTAACAAAAAAAGAAAAGAAGAAACTCGAATACCCTCATTCGAGTTTGCATAAAAAACGGCCCGTTAAAGCAGTCAAACTCGGTTAACCGTAATACGATGCGTTGTTTGTGAAATCCTACTTACAGCTACTAAGATCAGCAAGCCCATCAATTATTCTCAACGAATATAAATCCAAATGATCTCCCATTGCAATAGCAGGTACTTCTAGCGCTGATCCGCAAAATTTCAAAAGGTTTAGCCTTGTCGTATATTTTCAGGTCTGATGAATAATACTTAAAAAATTATACAACTAAAAGAGACTGAGTAAGGAATCAGTTTTTCAACTGTATAATAAAAACAAGATTTCGTTTATTTAGATATAAAAGTATGGTCTTTTATATTGATTTTACATTGAGATCCTGAGATGTTGTT
Organism: Mucor racemosus; assembly: GCA_027405735.1. Taxonomy (NCBI): domain Eukaryota; kingdom Fungi; phylum Mucoromycota; class Mucoromycetes; order Mucorales; family Mucoraceae; genus Mucor; species Mucor racemosus. The sequence goes on from JAPEHQ010000007.1 coordinate 467,802, forward strand.
GCATCCACCGGTTAATCGTAAGATAATGAACCTTTTGATTTGTAATCCTTATTTTCAAGAAGTCAGCTAACTGATCTATGATAACATTCTCGATTGTTCTTATTTTCTAAAGTAAGATCCGGGGAGCTGGATATGTGAGACATATTCACTTGTTGGATTTAGTTATATAAAATAAGCTGAACTTAAATGTGCTGTGTTACTAATGTACATAAAATGACCTGACAATGGAATGTCAGAAAGATATAATCGATCCAAAGCTGATCTTACAGATAATTGTAATATAGAATTTGTATAGAAATAGGACAAATAATTGATATTAAATAAAGATTCTCTTCAGTTTTTGTGTGTGATTTAATTTAACAAGTTCCTTTATTAAATTATACATTTTTTTCTTGCCATAATATTTATTCTAAATCTTTGGCATTTCAGATGTAATTTAATAAGACAATATTGAACCAGTAGATCTGCTTGATAGTAATCTATGGATTGAAATGGATCAGTCATAATTTAACCGTTCTTACGGAGCTTGTGAGTTGCCTTGTTTCAATGCTTCGCTAAATGTACTTGGATGTTGATTTGACAGCTACTTGATTGATTAACCGCTGGGATGAAATAATATGGTGTAATAATTGAGGTTCAAGCGTTCTTGCTAATTTCTGGATAAACTTAGTACGTTAGGAGTTTCTTATATCCGATATCAAGACTTTGCACTTCAATACAGTACATGTCGAATTTAATAGATTGTAAGATGTATTGATACTGTAGAAGGTGATAAGATATGGTACTTGGTGGCATACAACAGTATATGATTCATATTTTTGCCAATGGTCACTCTTCCAAAAAAAAGCCGAACAATCTCCGGAGGCGGCCATCTAATGATATTTCCAAGCTTTAAATCCCCAGAAAAAAACACCGGACAGCCCGGAAGCGGTTGTTTAAATATCCCAAGCAGCTATAAGATGTAGGTATCGAAATTTCATACAGAAATTAAGGTTCGACTGTATTGCTATTATTTATTCAAAGGCTTAATTAAAGTAAAGCATACTGTATATACAATCTACAATATTATTAGCTTAATAACGGATTTAACTTTAAAAGTATAAGATGATACAACCGGATTCAAAAAAAAAGTCCATAAAATCACAAATTTAAAGGGTTTATATATAAAAGCACTAAGGCCGACCTGTGCTACACAAGATGATTTTGTTGTGCCCAGGTGGGCTGCACACTATAGCCTGATCAGTTGTTGCAACTACTGAATAATGGCTAAAAAAATAACAAGATGCACATGAGTACAAAAAAAGAAACTGCACACGAGCAGAACAAAAAGCCTGTGTGTGCAGAATTATAGATCCTGTCCGTGTGCATGACATTAATCCCATGTGTACATAATAGTAGAATTACCCATAAGCATAATATCATTATCCCTATTTGTGGATAATAATAACAAAATCTGGCCATGAGCATAATGAGCTGATCGTATGGGCATAAATTGGTTTGTACATGAGCATTGTGCCTTTCTCAAAATTCCATTGCAGTTTTAACTGGAATAATGGGTTTGTAAATCGCATTTGCTTTTATTAATATGGATTATAGACAATAATACAATTCAATGCGTTGTTTATGTAGAGAAGTACATGCAAGAGTCATTATATTTACAATTATCATCATTTGTAAATATGTTGATAGCTATAATGCTTACAGCAACAATGGTTTTTGCTCGAGCATAAACTTAAATAACACTTACTGCTTAAATTTATATGCAAGCCAAATCTAAGATTATATATGTTACTTTGTCACACATAAAATTTAAACAAATTAACCTTCTTTAAACTTACTATTTTAGTTTATGATTGTCAGTTGTAAAAAGATTTGTTTTCAAGTATAGCTACGATCAAAACTATGGTTATTAGACAAAACTTTAGTTTTTTTTTTTGTTTCTATATCATTTGAAATTTTATCACTTTTCTGGAACATTTTGTGGGTTTGTAGCCAGTTCTAGCTTTTCACTGAGTAGATATAAATATCATTGTCTTCGATTTGATCATGTAATCAAGAAATATGTCCAACAATACAGTAGTAAATAATGATATTTGATCTTAGAATGCGGTCATATCGTGATGTTTAACATGCAAATTAGACAATGCTGTATTCCATACACATCTATCACACTATTATATTATGCTACTATTAAATAATAGAAGCACGGCTCCATTGTAGTATTCATAAAATATAATATCCATAAATGTTTGTTCTTTTGATAAACAATTAGTTTGTCCGTGGTTTAAGGTTTATGCTGAGCTTCTTAATTTACATAATCAAGATGGCCTTTTAATGCTTGTTTTTTGACATTTTTGCTATTGATCCTCATAGAACAATTCTTACTGTAGTTTTTTTTTTTTTTTTGTCTATTATTTATGCTAAATCTCATTTCAATCCCATATTGAACCTGACATCCAAATGGAATTGAAATAGATAAATACTTTTAGAATCCAGGATCGGATGGCTCTTGGCTTCCTTTTCAACTTAATAATAAAGACCTTTCTACGTTCTCCGTAATATTAATTACTTTTAGTTTTTATTTTATTGTATTGGAAATAGACTATCAAAATTATATGTCGAATCTAAAGGAAAGTTTCTGAACAAGCCTTTTTAAAATTGCACTTCTTTTTGTGTATTAAAATAAATTTTTCTACAAAAGACAATCATACGCTACGTTGACTTATTATTATGTATATTGTCGCTAACTTTGCATTCATCTTTGAAGCAAAACGAACAAACGTATTTCAGAAGCCACTACCATGTGTATCGAAATCAAAACCAGTAAATTACTGAATTTTCCCATTAGTGAGGAATGTCAGCTAATCTATACTCAAAGCAAATACCATATGCATGATATATAATAGCATTATTTTCAAGAGTTTTAACATTGCATAAACTTTTGCAAAATTCGTTAAACAAGGCAATCATCATTTTCTGAAATTCGAATATTTCACTTTTCATGTTTCTCTCCTTTAAAATTTGTCGTAATTCATTGGCACAATGCTATCTAAATAAACTTTTACGATTACGTACGCAGCAAATAATCACTACAACTACATTAAAAACCAAGTCGTATGGCAAGAATAACAATCTCAATGCACTTTCTTAGCATCATTGCATTTAAAACCCAACCCAATGTTTAACAAGTGTAATTGGGGGCAACAGCAGCGCAAGAGGAAGGGAGGAGGACGTGTCGTCCATTAATGTCAAAAAAGAAATCAACTCCTTTGTTTCCGTTTATATATTCTTTATACTATGGAGACTATTGAAGAACCAACTGAAAATGGTTTTATGGAGCGTAAATCCAACTTTTTAGCTGTATGAAGTATACAATAACAAGATTTGTAACCCGTGTAACTGACGATGAGTATATTTTTAGAGATGGCAAGCGTTTGTTGATAGAGCAACACCTTATACAACTTACAGATGGGTTTCTTTTGGTGTATTGTTTAGCATATTTTTTTTGCGTATCATTATTGTGCAAGGATGGTATATCATTTGGTGAGTTTTTATTGTATTTTAGGCTATATTCTCTTTTTCACTCATTTGACCATATTATAGCTATGCTTTAGGTACACTCAAATAACTATTGTAATTATACAAAAATACTAATCTCAATTGTTGTCAGGCATCTATTTGCTGAATATGTTTCTAGCATTTTTAACACCTAAAATCGACCCTTCTCTTGAAGAAGAAGAGGAAGACGAAGAAGGACCTACTCTACCCACACGAAACGACGAAGAATTTCGTCCATTCATTCGTAGATTGCCCGAATTCAAATTTTGGTATGCATCGACCAAAGCAACTGTCATTTCACTCATCTGCAGCTTTATTCCGGCCTTTGATATTGCAGTTTTTTGGCCAATTTTATTAATTTACTTTTGTTTATTGTTTGCATTGACAATGAGAAGACAAATCCAACATATGATTAGATATAGATATGTGCCCTTTGATTTTGGAAAGAGAAAGTATAAGAAAGCAGTAAATATGGATGTTGTTGGTGGATCATCTTCCTCGTCGCCTGCTGCTACCACTACTGCATAAATCTTATTTTTCTTCAGGTTCAAATCCTTCTAATAAATCGATATCTTGTCCAATTGCTTTTGATAATTCAGTGTTTAAAACTTGATCTAATGTGTGGTTGTCTCTATGATAGAACCATTTATGATTTTTTTCATCGAAATCATATCGTTGTGGGCCACTAAATTATGTGTCAGATTCATGTATAAAATGCCAAGTTACAGTCATAAATACCTGACAGGCGAAGATAACCAAATTTGGTGATTAGGTGGTTGCTTATTGATAACATAAGTACCATGTTCACCTACAGAAATAGTCATTACACCTTGCTAATTGAGGAAAATGCATGTTAATTTTTTGACAAAATTGTAACCTAGAAACCAGACTCACATTATATTCTATATCAAATCCTTGCATATCAATTTCATCAGCAAGTTCCTCTAATTTGGTGACCATATGATCTAATACTTCATCAGATAAACGATGATATCTTTCAGTTGTTAAATCTCTATAAAGAATGAATCAGTAAATGTCTGCCACTTGAACTGTATCATGTTTACGTTATGGTATATGAAGGATTTTCATTAAAGCGAGTGGAGGAAAAACTGAAAAAGCGATTGCCTACTGTGGGTTGCAAAATGTGATGGAAAGATACAGCACCAGATTTCACGAAAGAGGTACGAGGTAATTGCATTAATGAAATACGTCTAGTAGTTTGTTGAATAGAATTGCGAGCAATTTGTCTAAGCATTGTAAGTATAGTTATCCAAAAAGAAGCAATATATTACAAAATCGCATCATCTAGGCTATATATTTTGAATATCCTGGGTACTGGGCGTGTAGAAAGCAGGATCCTAACCAGTCACAAGAAACTTGCTATGTATTTCTCAAAATTAAAGCTGTAAACATCTCTTAAAATAATCATAGCACCTCGAATATTTAAGCAATTTCTAAAAAAAAATTATTTACAATTAGCTGTGATGCTAGAGAATCTACAAAAATTTTTTAATGAGTAAATTTCAACTTGGTTTTGCTTTAATTTTGCTTTATGAGACATCAAATGTAGTGCAATTGGCATTTTAAAATGCAATTTGGCATACAAAATGGCATGAAATTCAACCATTTACGCTTAAAATTCATTAATGTTTCTTTTTACAAGACTGAATTGTGTTAATACTCATTAGTCAACATTATAATGCTTAAACACAAACATCTCTTTTTACCCCGGACTTGAAATAAGCAAGAAAAAAAGAGTCATTTGCATCTTTTCCTCTCTGTGTAATTAGCTGCATTTTCTCACAACAACAATGGAAAATAGCAGCACATATCAAGGTAAGTAAATAAACGAAATAACACAACAAAATATAGCATTGACTCGGTATACGCTTATGGTAGATTTTAAGAATCTGTGCTATAATCTAAATGCGCATGAGCATTTACATATACCTTCACCTTCATATCAAAAACGTAGAGCAGCAGTTGCAGCTATTATAAGGTGTCATACCACCACTCCTCCAAGCATTAGCCGTGATCAAGTAACAAATTTAGACGAATTCTTTGAGCAGGATTGGGTCAAGCAAGGGAAAGCAGAAATTTTGTTTATGCAAAGAGCATCTCGAGTAGACGACAGGTATATTTGACTGGATACATTGTGCGAGTATATACATGATTGATTTACATTCTGTGATAAGATGGTCTGGGCATGTTTCTTTTGTAGGCGGTAAAAATGAGCCAGGAGAAACAGACGAGGATACCGTGAAACGAGAAGTGTTTGAGGAAATTGGAATAGATTTGAATGACGGGTATATAAAAGTTGGTAGACTAGATGAAAGAGAAATTACATCAATCAAAGATAACAAATTGTTGATGATACTTTCACCCTTTGGTAATTTGAATATATGTTTTTTTGTTATTATTGATGGAGTTCTCACAATTAGAAAAAAAAAAAAAAAGTCTATTTGCAAATAGTGCCTAACTCTCCACCATTTCAACTTCAAACAACTGAAGTTGCAGCAGTTGAATGTTTGTATACTTTAAATTTTAACCAAATATACAGTGTAACCATATTCTTTATGACTAATATATACACTATTATAGGGGTCCCTTTATCATTTTTTACATCAAATCAACCATACGTTAATCATTCTATTACTGAATACTTGACATTAGTTCAATTTAAAAATAGATTTTTTAATAGATTAATCCGATTTTTGATGGGATCAGTTACATTTCCTGCTATTCATTTACCTACAAGCACGCAAACCACATTTAAATTATGGGGTTTAACACTTGGTATGACAAACGACATTATTGAATTTACCCGAAAAAATAACTTGGCATTCTTGAAACTGACAAAGAGTAAACCTATTTACTCTAGAAAAGACATTGCTCTTTTGGCAAATTTAATTACTCAATTAAGATATTTATTTCAATATGGTAAAATTGAGCTTAACCCTAATTCATGTTCTTTAAGGTATGAAAACAGTAAATAAGAACTAGCAAAATCTGATATCAATTTCTTCTTTTTAGAACCAAAGCAAAGTGGGACAAGGTTTATTTCTCATCTATAAGAATTGCTGTTCTAGTAGCCGTTCTTTTAAGATTAGGTTTTGCAAGTTTATTTATTAGATATTTGATTAATAAAATGAAATAAAAACACAATGTGATATTACAAGTTGATTAAGCTGATTATTATTATTAGTATTAATTAAGTAGTGTAAAGTATTAAGTAGTAGTATTAAAGGGAAAAAATTAGCTAAGTAAAATAGTGTGTGTGTGTGTGTACATATTATGGAATAGAAATGCAAGAAATCCAAGTAAATTTACAAGGGAAAGGAATGCTAAAAGTGGCAAGAAATAGTATATATAGTCTCATGTGATGCACAACAACTTCTAAGCTTTGTTGAAGTGCATACGAGGACTACCCAAAGAAGAATGAGGTGTAATAGGCGAAGCTGGTTCAGAAGTAGATGACCAATATCCGGAAGATGGTGATAACGCAGGTGATGGTTCAACTGTTTCCATGTGTTTCTCGCTCATGTTGCTTAATAACAAAGGTTGAGGTCTATGTTGTTTAATAACTAATTTCATGGCAGATTCTTCATCGTCATTAGATTGTTGAATTGAATCATAATCATTAATTACAGTATCATGTTCGATACTATAAATGTAAGATCGAATACTTGATTTAGTTACATTCAGGTAAGCCATACGTGTGCGATAGTCTGGATTAATTTTTGGTAAAAAGTTTTGTGCGACAACAAAAGTTAAGATGGCATAGATAGAACCACCAACAAGATCAATCATATAATGATGGGTAAGATACATTGTTGCAAACCACATCCACATGACATAAATGGCAGCTACTGGTTTTAAACGAGGAAATAAATAGGCTACAAACAACATTTCTAATGTGGCACAACCAGAATGAAGAGAAGGAAATGCACCAAAAACTAAAGGTGAAGTACCAAAAGTAGAACCATATAAATCTAAACCTAGAATGTCATCAATACGTAGTAATCCACCAGCTTCACCAGGAATAGAATAGTCAGCAGGAGCAGAACCGTAAATAATTTCATACCCTATAATAAAATTTAGATTTTTAGTTGGACCCCCCTTTCTTTTTGCTGTAGGTATTTATATTTTAACTTACATGGTGATGCATTTGGGAAAAATAATTGAGTCAAAACACCTGCTAAATTCATATAACCAAATGCTTTTCCAAATACTTTCAATGAACCAGGAGGACCATAAATGAACAATAAAAATGAGAAAATGAATGGGAAAGAAAAATGAATAACACCGTATGGAATCCAGGCTAAAATATCGAGCACAGGATGAGTGTGTTTTGAGATGATTTCAGATAGGTTAGCACCATAAAGAATTCTTTCAAGGGTAGGTAGGAGGTTAACAAAGATGTGGGTAGGTCGATAATCAATAGGGATGAATTGGCAAGCATAAAATGTGATTAACCAAGTGAAAATTGGCAAAGCAGGTAATGTAAACCGTCTAATGTAAGGAATCCAAAATGAAGCAATCAACAATACTGCTAATAATAATCGAGGGATCAGTGTCGGTGATTGGATTAGAATAAAGTCGATAAGCATAATTGTTGCAATTAATACATATTGAAGATCGAAAAAAGACCATTGCTTTGATGTAATTGATGATGGCAATTTGTTTAAAATTCGATTTTTTGCAAGCAACATCATTTTAAATGTTTATGAAAAAAAAAAGGGTATAAAATGATGAAATAAAAAAATAAAAAACAAGGGAAAGAGGGTAGAAAACCACAGAAATAAGAACATTCAAGCTTTATATATACTTTTTTTTTTTCCATCGTGTGACAGTAGAATATAAATGTACAACAGCAGTTCCCCTTCTGTTTAACCGTACATGATATCTTTTCTTGCTTAATTTATACAGGACCCTTGATTTTTTACTAGCGTTTCTTAGCAGTAATTACCGTAGCTAATCAATGCCATAATCAATGCTGAATCCATAGTGATAAAATGTAATATAATTCGTATTATCAATAGAAATCCCATAAATCACAATCCCAAGTAAAAGCAGAAATTTTTTAACCGAATACACCCGGCTATATAGTATGGCCTTTTATCAAAATGTCACCAGCGGAATCCCAGGAAAAATTTTACTGTTGTACAAGTTTATACATTTATTTGACCCGTTATCCGACAAAAAAAAAAAAAAAAAAAAAAAAAGATTATATTATACAAGTAGCATACTTATAAATCTAATAATGGTGATGATGAAGTTGATAATGAGTATGCATCTATTAATAAGGATGTAATATGACGTACACAATGCCATTGTTGTAAGGTTTTTTAGACAATAATGACAAAAAAATGAGTAACAATTGAAACTCATTATTACATCCATCCCCTTTCCTCTTTCCTCTTTCGCTCTTTCGCTCTTTTCGTTCCTTACAAGCAATAGTCGAATCATCCAATTCTTAATTCCTTATTTTACATGACAATTTGTGAAACCACACGTGAGACATTTGAATCATTTGGATAATTATTCCTTAAATCTTTTACATTTGAACTTTTGACTAAAAAAAATGGTTGCACATTAATCAAATCTGTTTGACTCTCCGTGATCCAGTGGGGATTCGCCGCTTGGAGTGCCGAGTTTATACATTCCAAAAAATGTGATCTGATACCAAGTGCCATCGTGCCATGGAAGAGGACAAATTTCTGTATCACACGACTTTCTTATTATGTCCAATTTATTTTACGGTCAAACAAAAGGACCGATTGAATGAATCCAACTTGAAAAAAGAGAGATTACATGTGTATTTTTCATGATTTCTATCCTCACTACATGCATTATTTATACAGTAGAAAAACAAAATGTATGTTTGTTTGTTTGTTTGTTATTCAAGCACCCACTTTTTTTGTAGTCTTTGAAACAACAAAAGAATATATAAACTTTAGAATGAATAAATCTGATAAAATTATCCTATTCCGTCGCTTCATACTTTCGCCGTATACCGTTATATTACATGTGTAATACGTCAAAACAAAACTTTAATGGCATGTGCGAATGTGTAAGAAAATTTTATGATACGAAGAAGAGGCTGCATAAAAGAAAATACAAAAAAGTTTATTATTAACAAAGAAATATGTAATGTACACCTTTTAGGCTAATGCACTTTTTTATTTTTATTTCTTAATGTGATCCTCTACCATAAGCATGGCGCTAGGAATAGGTTCTCCTTCCAGTTTAAATTCCCATCCTGCTTCGGTTTCATAGGCGGTTCCGTATTGATTGGATCCTCCTTCTGCATAAACCCATTCAAACGCTGATTCTTTTGATGGTGCTTGAACAACCAACCAATACATTTTAGATTTCTTTAAAACAATAGTCATATCAGGCACCCATTCCAAGACGCCAAATGAATCTTCTTCATCCACATCTTGAGTTTGAACAGAAACTGAGTTTACGCATTTAGTTAAATCAGGTACTTGAGGACTTGAAGGACCAAATCTTAAACGTTTACTAGCACAAACAGATAACGTTGCGTTGACAAAATTCGTCTTTTTACCAATGGCAGGTAACTGAACACTAACAAGATGGACATGACGATTGGGGAAAAGACGATCCCACCAACCTTCATTATTTGATTCAATATGTTTCATTTCAATTTGTTTCTTGCTGTTGCTTGGGTTAGGGGAAAATGCAGTTGCTGCGCTTTTACCATATTCAATATGCAAACCAGAAATATCTTGTGTGGGTGGAAATCCTGTATGCAATACAATATGTGATTTCTTTTCATTTTGAGTTATGTCTGTTGTGGTGCTTATAAAAATATCTTGTTTGTCTTCATTCACAAAATGAAATGATTGCATAAAGCAAGTTATTAAAACAATGGAAAGAATAAAGCGACGAACCCACATCCATCGATGTTGACGATGTGTATTATCTTCTTCAATATAAATTTGCTCTTCAATACTATGTTTCTCGTCAAGCTTCATTTTGCTTTGTGTGTACGTGTGTGTTGTAAAAAGAAAGAGAAAAGAAGAATTATTTAAATCTGGGGAAATATATGATACATAAAGGAGGGGAAGGGGGGGGGACTAAAAGCTATACATTCTTTGTTTCAAAATCAATCACGCACACTCAAATATTTCCCTGACCTCATACCTGTGGGCACACAACATTTACTATCCTGATTTGGACATAAAAATATTCTACATTAGTATGCCTGCAGAATACCAATGAACGCATTCGAATGCTTTGAAATGAAATCACACTATTCTAAAAATATATCTTCTTTTTGGTTCTTGTGGTCATTTTGGAAAGAAATGTTGAGTATATACCAAGAATTGCTTATAACCTATATCAGTACACACTATATTCAGGCGCACTTATTTAAGATAAGGTGCAGAAATATCCATGTAATGGTTTTTCTGATAAAATTCCACGGTTAAACATCAGCTTTTTGAGTATAATAATCGAATAGAAACATACAAAAATCCCCTTTAGCTAATTCTGTATTGCAACACCATGCCTCTAATAAGTTTTTACCTTTTTCTATTACATTGTAATTGAAAATCAATATTTGGTTGATATTAGTACTTTGTTATCGATACTAATCTTAGTCGAAAATAGATAAGATTTATTAATTTTTCAGTTTGAAAGTAGGGACAATTTATAAAACCTGCTTGCTTAATTTCCAACTAAATAAAAATATATGCTCATGTACCTGAGATGTTCAACTTTAATCCAAAAACGTGTTTCCGGAAATATTTCATTTTTTACAGTTGGTACAACGTTTTTAGAGCTAATGTTTCAGATTTTCACAAGCATTTCACTGCTAAAACTTAAAAACTTTGGGGCTTCATATCTCTACAAAGATTTAAGCTACATAGGTATCTTTTAATAATAAAACTTACTTGTTTTAAAGTGCTCTATAACATATTTTAGTATGAAAAAATTCTGAGCACTTTTATTTTTATTTCACTTTTTTGCCTTTTTTGTAATTAATTTCAAAATATTGATTAAATTGAGCAGCATTTTCTTTACATTCATGTCATCAACCTCGTTGAGCTCTCTTGGACTCAATTTAGTTCTTTTCAAAATATTAATTTTTCGTGGAGATATCCTCAAAAATGTGTATAAAAGAATACTGCTGTATTTTGCTTCATTTTTTTCCCTGTATGCCCTCATCCCAAATTCTAAATTTAAATTTTTTGTTGACAAAAATCCTGCTTCCTCTACGAAAAATGCAGCTAGAACATTCCGCAATGGCTCAATTGATAGATAATGGTTTTGCGCATTATTTTCATTACTCATATTTAAAGTATGCTTAAAAAAAGTGATGTTTATCTTCAAAAAACCTCCAAATTTTCAATCATATTTTGCGCAAAACTTAATGTGAAACATTTGTCTAAGTTTTGTTTAAATAAATTCAGAATCTAAATATGTACAAAAAATATTTAATACACTAGTCCAACTTATTTTGTAGTTCATGAACTTGTAAACAAATTTGATTTTTGAATCATTTCTCGATCAGTTTCTCATCTTCTAACCAATTTTGGAACTCAGTTATAATAAGCTGTGAGCTATACTGTAAACTATGCCTTTGATTTTTTCGATAAAAAATCAATATTTTTCGTTGAAACAAAAGTAACAGAGTAGCTTTTAGGTGTATCTACCTTGTAAGCAAAAAATAATTGTAGTTTAATTATGAGTTTTAATTTTTACAATATAACAACCTACTATTACAATCGCAGAAACTAGGATTTTACAAACAACGCATCGTGTTACGGTTAACCGTTGGCTGCTTTAACGGGCCGTTTTTTATGCAAACTCGAATGAGGGTATTCGAGTTTCTTTTTTTTTTTATTTTGTCAGCTAAACTGGAAAACAGGATTAAAAAATACTTCAAGTTGTGAAATTGTCAAATATGCTATTATCAATTCATAATCCCATATTAATTTGACAAGGCTGCTATTAACAATTAACAGCCTCCGTAATAAGGCGAACTAATACTTGCTCCCACCCCGTTTTTTATCTGAGTTACAAAAAAACGAGCCATTTTCCAGCTCGAATCGAATGGCAATTTCAGTTAAAACTCAATTCAAACTCGAAGCGAAGCCCAATCCTAGTAGAAACAGACAAAGACAAACTTCATCTTCTAGATAAATATTGATCTAGGCAATCTCTAATTATACATGGTAATGGTTGTAAATATTTTCTGCAAATAATTTTACATCTCAACTTCCATGGGCTACTGTGTACTAAAAAATTATTAACAGAGCACGCTATTTACGCCTATTACACCAGTAAAAGTGTCGTATATTTTCAAGTTTGATAAATAATACTTAAAAAAGACTACAATGAAAATAGAAGAATGAGTGATGAATCAGTCCTTCAACTATATAATAAAAACAAGATGTCGTTTATTTAGACATAAATGTATGACCTTTTATATTGATTTCACATTGAAATCCTGAGATGTAATTTAAGGCAGCACTATTGAACCATTAGATCTGTTTGATAATAGTAACTATCACTACGGCTGAACTATGTTTCCCATGGGCATAATGATATGCACAGATGGGCAGAATAAAAACAAATTGCGCAGATCAGGCAGCCCAGATGAGCAAAGCAATGTGACCAAGGTTTTTCAGTCAATTTACTAAAGCATATAAATCATAATATAATTAATAACGAAGATAATCTGAATCATTGAAAGCAAATGTGATTTACTCTGATTCAACAGAATTGCCTTATTGACGAGATATATTAATTTGAAATTTGGGGTTTGAAAGAGCTCTGCCCATGTTCTTCTTTCGGGGATCAAATGGAAACAACGGCAACAACCTGTTTGGCAACACTAAAAGTATTTATCCCTTTGTAAATTTCTGCTAGTACCACACAAAATCGACTGATTTAGAGTTATTTTTCTTTTTTCTTTCCTACTCTCTCCTCAGGTCTTTTATTTATGTCTAAAACTACAGCAAAAAGTTCAATACTTTTCATAAACTAAAATTAAGTAGCGGGTGCAAGTACATGCTTTTACTATTATTGTTTATTTGGGAACAAATTATTAACTGTTAATGTTAGTAGGGCACGTTATAATATTTTTTCGAACAAAAAAAGCATCCAAGACTTAGTCATTTTGTTACATCATATACATTATAATCAATGCATTTTGGTCGAAAGTCGATATCTAACAACAGAAAAACTGGTAAATGTAAATGTATAAAGCAAAGTTTACTTTCGAATGAAAATACTAATTATTCTGATTAACATCAATAAATTCAAAAAGCATAGTTAAGTACAATCATTGCTACTAAATCGCATAATTTGATATGCTGCCGGCAATTCTTGAAGCGTTTATTCTTTTTTTTTTTGGCAATGCTATAAATCATCGTTCAATATGACCGAATATTAATGAATCAGAGAAAGTACAACTGAGAAAAAACTGATATCCAATGTACATCGAGGTTAAGATTGATAAAAGGTGGTGCATTCATTGTGTAGTGGAAATTGCGACATTTTGATGGATAGAAATTACAGGACCAAGATGTTGTGTTTGCTTCAGGATTTTCAAAAGGGTTCAAAAGCATTCTTCATTAAACTCAACTAGATGTTGAATACGCACTATATGCGATTAGTATCATTTTGTCTTTTATTTAATTGCTGTATTATTAAAAATCAAGCTTTTCATAGCCTATAACAATGACAATGGAATATTTCTGATTTCAGATTGGCGGCATTTATCATAAGACGGGCTGATAATACATTTGATACTACTGTTAATGGAACCAGTCAATTTAATTTATGAAATTTAAATGAAAATACCGAGGAACCATTTGTAAGTACTTAAGTTAGTTCTGGTGAGGGATTGAATAAATTGGTTTGGGGCAAAGAGGGTGAAACAACGGCAATAGGTTCCAGTGATGGCCATGTTTATGTTTATGATATTGGAGAGGTAAGAATAAAACTCAATGTAAATCACCTCTAATGCAATAATTATAAAGTAAGGCTATATTGTCAACAAATAAACCACCACACAATATTAACATGTATAAAGGTTTACAGTAATAAGGTTGAATCAAGTGGGCACAGCATTGTAAATTCTTGAAAAAGTCCTCAAGTATAATAAAATCTCTTATTTTTAAGACTTACAAGGCCTATAAGAGGAATATTAATTTAGAAAATTATTTTTGTCCAGATCATTAATTTTGACATTTTTTAATTTTTTTTTTTCTGATTTTGCAAATCTAGAGTTAATTATACTACCAATTATAAAAACAAAAAATATACACATATACAGAATTTAGCGCTCTATTTGCTCAATAAAAAATAACAACCCGTTTTATTGCAAAATATTACATGAAAATCCTTTAATCAAAAAACCGTTTTTGGGCCAAAAGTACAAAGTTTCATTACTTAACATTTAATATTAAGCTTTTATAAAATGTGTATTAGTTATGGCTACAATTTTCTCTCATAATGTAGTATATTTAAACGTCGATTTTGGTATCAAAATTTGATTTTTCTAATTTTTGATCAAAATCATGAGCGTTGGTAAGGCTAAAATGAGTCCCGAAAATGTCCGCTACAAAAACTGAATTTTCAGACCGTACGTGGTTAAATATAAGAAAAGTAAAACAAAAGACGCACTTTTATTCAAAACTTAGATATATACCATAGAATAAGAGACTTAACCGTTCAATCTTGCTATGCTCAATTGCGGCGTCGCTCTGGGGGCTCGCTCTTGCAAATTTTTAAGGAATGTATGATATGACAGATGATTTTTCTGGTAGAAAAATGTATGTTTCTATCGTAATAGATTTGCCTATTTTGTTTAGTTTATGGGTTGATGCGCTGTAATACTGCTTTTATTATATTGGCTGAAATGTGCAATTTAGCAGGGTTTTAATTGCACTAAATAATGTAAATCCTTGAAAATCCTTTTCTACTTGTGTTGTTTCTCTCTTTTTGTTTTCATATTCTAAGGATATATTCACCGTTTGATAAGGTGTATCAGACTATTATCAAGCTGGTATTCTTTTCTTTTATCTAAATACGCATGCTAACACAAGGGACTAATGTTTTTAATATAGTAGGTAGCAGTCATTATATAAGAGACTGATATTTTCATTTAACCACATTCCAAAATCGAATATCATTATTCACTACTGTATTGTTGAACGTATTTCTTAAATATTAGATCAAATTGAAGGCAATGATATTTATATCTAATCAATGAAAAAGTAGAACTAATTACAAAAAACCTACGAAATGTTCCAGAAAAGTGATAAAATTTCAAATGATATAGAAGCACAAAAAAAAAAGAATAATCTGATGTCTTGCCTAATGACCATAGTTTTGATCGTAGCTATACTTGAAAATAAATCTTTTTACAACTGACAATCGTAAACTAAAAAAATAGTAAGTTAAAGAAGGTTAATTTGTTTAAATTTTATGTGTGACAAAGTAACATCTATAATCTTAGATTTGGCTTGCATATAAATTTAAGCAGTAAGTTCTATTTAGGTTTATGCTCGGAAAAAAACCATTGCTGCTGTAAACATTATTATAGCTATAGACATATTTACAAATGATGATGATCGTAAATATATTGGCTGTTGCATGTACTGCTCTATATCAACAACGTATTGAATTGTATTATTCTCTATTATAATCTATACTAATAAAAGCAAATGTAATTTAAAAACGCAGCATTCCAGTAAAAAATGCAATGGGATTTTGAGAAATGTACAATGCTCATGTACAAACCAATTTGTGCCCATACAATCAGCTCATTATGCTCATAGTCAAATTTTATTATTATGCACAAATAAGGATAATGATATGCTTATGGGCAATTCTACTATTATGCACACATGGGATTAATGTCATGCACACGGACGGAATCTATAATCCTGCACATACAGGCTTAACATTGTGCTCATGTGCATCTTGTTATTATCTTTTTAGCCATATTCAGTGGGCACAACAGC
Source organism: Mucor racemosus (assembly GCA_027405735.1). NCBI lineage: Eukaryota > Fungi > Mucoromycota > Mucoromycetes > Mucorales > Mucoraceae > Mucor > Mucor racemosus. Next base: position 484,367 of record JAPEHQ010000007.1, read on the forward strand.
TCAGGCTATAGTGTGCAGCCCACCTGGGCACAACAAAATTATCTTGTGCAGCACAAGTAGGCCGTAGTAATCCAAGACTCTTAATCATATTGTTCCATTATCTACGTTATAATCAATGCTTTTTTGGTCTAAAATTGATATCCACCTGGAAAAAAACTGGTGATTATGAAAGTATGTATAGTATTGATATGATTTTTTGAATGAATGAATAAACTCATGTTAGTCTATTTAGTTTCTCAAAAATGTTTGTTTCTATTTGGTGATCAACAGCCAAGAAAAGAAAAACGAGATGCTGTCTTGTATATCACTACCAACTATCAAAGGTACACCATAATAATTTCTTGTTAATTAATTTTACTAATTAATAGATCAATTTTTATAGGTCAAAAGTAAAGGCGTATTCAGTTTAAAACGCTTGAAACAATTCAATTAAGCTGATTTACATGATTTATCATCTCTTGCTCCTCATTCAATTGCTATATTTAATTTTAATATTTTGTTTAATACTGCTAATTGACTCGTTCATTCATTAGAGTTAACTCACCATCTTTGATTAGCGTATCCATAATGACGGTCCATTATTAGTTCATGATATGCAAAATTATTAAAAGGGGTCGTCTAATCTCAAATTTATCTGATTTAACTGCTGATGCTAAACTAGCATCAAATTAGTTGTGTTGACTTGCAATAAAGTAAGGCGCTTTATCAAGTACGATGTTGGTGTTCAATGTATTTTAGTTAAATTGAACAGATAGAGATATATGGTTTATGCAGAGATCTATAAATGTGCGAGAGAGCTCAGATATATAAACGCAAAAAAATAATCCAAATTGTGATGCTTCGTCGACCTGTATGAGATTTTTTTGTGGTGATACCTGATGGCTCAAGTGTAATTTAGGCATTTATGTCAAATGTATCGAATCAAGATAAGGTTCGTGGATTAATATAACGGATAATAAATGCAGTGTCATTTACTGTATTGAATGGGTGAATGTAAATGTATAAAGCAAAGCTTACTTTTAAATGAAAGTACTAATTATTCTGATTAATACCAATAGGTTCAAAAAGCATAGTTAAATGCAATCATTTTGCTACTAAATCGCATAATTTAAGATGTAGAAAACTCTTGAAACATTTATTCTTTTTTTTTTTTTTTTTTTTTTTTTGCAATGCTACAAACCATCGTTTAATATGACCGAATATTAATGAATCAGAGAAAATACAACTGGTAAAAAACTGATACCCAATGTACATCGAGGTTAAGATTGATAAAAGTTGCATTCATTGTGTAGTGGAAATTGCAACATTTTGATGGATAGAAGTTACAGGACCAAAACGCTGTATTTGTTGCCTACTAAAGATTTTCAAAAAGGTTTAAAAGCATATTTTATCAAACTTACTTAGATGTTAAATACTTAACGTATGCTATTAGTATCATCTTGCTTTTTATTTAATTGATGTATCATTAAAAATCAAGCTTTTCATAGTTTATAATATTGACAATGGGATGTTTTTGATTTTAGATTGACATTTCTCATAAGGCGGGCTGATGATACGTTTGATACTACTGTAGATGAACAGTCAATTTAATTTATGGGATTTGAATGCAAATACTGAGGAACCATTTGTATGTACTTAAGTTGATTCTAGTAAAGCATTGAATAAATTGGTTTGGGACAAAGAGGGTAAAAAAGCGGCAATAGATTCCAGTGATGGCCATGTTTACGTTTACGATATTGGAGAGGTAAGAATAAAACTCAATGTAAATCACCTCTAATGCAATAATTATAAAGTAAGACTATATTTTCAACAAATATACCACCACACAATATTAACCTGTATAAAGATTTATAGTAATAAGCTTGAATCAAGTAGGTACAGTACCAAAATCGACGTTTAAATATACTACATTATGAGAGAAAATTGTAGCCATAACTAATACACATTTTATAAAAGCTTAATATTAAATGTTAAGTAATGAAACTTTGTACTTTTGGCCCAAAAACGGTTTTTTGATTAAAGGATTTTCATGTAATATTTTGCAATAAAACGGGTTGTTATTTTTTATTGAGCAAATAGAGCGCTAAATTCTGTATATGTGTATATTTTTTGTTTTTATAATTGGTAGTATAATTAACTCTAGATTTGCAAAATCAGAAAAAAAAAAATTAAAAAATGTCAAAATTAATGATCTGGACAAAAATAATTTTCTAAATTAATATTCCTCTTATAGGCCTTGTAAGTCTTAAAAATAAGAGATTTTATTATACTTGAGGACTTTTTCAAGAATTTACAATGCTGTGCCCACTTGATTCAACCTTATTACTGTAAACCTTTATACATGTTAATATTGTGTGGTGGTTTATTTGTTGACAATATAGCCTTACTTTATAATTATTGCATTAGAGGTGATTTACATTGAGTTTTATTCTTACCTCTCCAATATCATAAACATAAACATGGCCATCACTGGAACCTATTGCCGTTGTTTCACCCTCTTTGCCCCAAACCAATTTATTCAATCCCTCACCAGAACTAACTTAAGTACTTACAAATGGTTCCTCGGTATTTTCATTTAAATTTCATAAATTAAATTGACTGGTTCCATTAACAGTAGTATCAAATGTATTATCAGCCCGTCTTATGATAAATGCCGCCAATCTGAAATCAGAAATATTCCATTGTCATTGTTATAGGCTATGAAAAGCTTGATTTTTAATAATACAGCAATTAAATAAAAGACAAAATGATACTAATCGCATATAGTGCGTATTCAACATCTAGTTGAGTTTAATGAAGAATGCTTTTGAACCCTTTTGAAAATCCTGAAGCAAACACAACATCTTGGTCCTGTAATTTCTATCCATCAAAATGTCGCAATTTCCACTACACAATGAATGCACCACCTTTTATCAATCTTAACCTCGTTTTACATTGAGTATCAGTTTTTTATTTACCAGTTTTATTTTCTCTGACTCATTAATATTCGGTCATATTAAACGATAATAGTGTATCAAATTAAAATTTACTATGATACTGTTGGTAGTTTTTTGTTATTACTTTAAAAACTTGATCCTATTATTATTATTATTATTACCATTAATTATAATTGTCAAACTGATTGATTCATACAGTATATCATATTACTATTTCGCATTGGTAGAGATTATATAATTGATATCTGCATTTAACGCTGGTGGATTGGAAATTTGATGTCTGTCTTTAGTTTAATTAATAATGCATACTTTGGTTTTTCAGTATAATTCTAGGTGTTTCTACACCTAAAAACTTAATTTTCCAATGCAGCTGCATCTGTTGAATATCACTTGAGCTTTTGTGTGTTGTAGCTCATGCTATCATACTAACTCCCATTTTGGCAAGTATTGCTTTACATTCATCCATATTCAATTTTTGTGTTATACAGCTTAATATTAATGTACTAACATTGAGTTTTGTTTATATCCATCACAAATTGGCATTTTTTTCAGATGATTTCTACTACCAATTTCTGGAAAGCTCTATTATCATTTCCAAAAACAAAAAATACACCTTAATTTGCTGCATTTCCCAAATAGTAAAAAACTGACGAATACATGTTCACATGTATGGAGATTAAAATTGGAGACCAAGGGAAAGTGACAAGCTTAACGGGTAGCGCATGCGCTACAAATTGAGTGCGACACACATATTCGTGAGTTCAAACCCGCCAAATGGGAAGCTCTTTGGTATTAGGATATGAATTTTGAAAGAGAATCTCTGATGACCCTAGCTTCTCATAGAATATGATCCTCCTTTTTTTTTTCTTAGTAAGCTTTGCATATGTCTAGAAATTTTTTTCCTTTTTCATTAATGCATAATATGATATGCATGCTAGTAAATTTGGCTAGCAAAACCCGGCTCGACACCAATACTGCCAGCATCCATGGGTCATTGTACGTTCAGCCAGTTCGAGCAACAAGTTGGTTACCTGCTACTTACACCTACTAAGATCAGCAAGTCCATCAGGTTCTTCTCAACGAATATGAATCCAAATGACCTCCCGCTGCAATGGCAGGTACTTCTAGCGCTGATCCGCAGAATTGCTTCGTTTCAATGCTGCGCTAAATGTGTTTGGATGATGTTGATTTGATAGCTACTTCATTAATTAAACGCTGGGATGAATTAATATGGTATCATAATTGAGGCCCAAGCGTTCTTGGTAATTACTGGATTATACTTAGTACGCTAGGAGTTTTTCATATTCGACATCAAGACTTTGCACTTCAATACATGTCGTAATCAATCGATTGTAAGATGTATTGATACTGTAGAAGGTGATGACATATGGTACTTGGTGGCAGACAACATAGTATATGATTCATATTTTTGCCAATAGTCACTCTTCCAAAAAAAGCCGAACAATCTCCGGAAGCGGCCATCTAATGATATTTCCAAGCTTTAAATTTCTAGAAAAAATTACCGGACAGCCCGGACGCAGTTGCTTAAATATTCCAAGCAGCTATAAGATGCAGGTATCAAAATGTCATACAAAAATTAAGGTTCGACTGTATTGCTATTAATTATTCAAAGGCTTATTTTAAGTAAAACATAAATACAACCTACAACATTATTAGCCTAATAACGAATTTAACTTGAAAGGTATAAAATGATATAACCAGATTCAAAAAAAGTCCATAAAATCACAAATTTAGAGGATTTATATATAGACGCCACTACGGCCGACCTGTGCTGCACAAGGTGGTTTTGTTTTGCCCAGGTGGGCTGCACAGTAGTATAGCCTGATAAGTTGTTGCGCCCACTGAATAATGGCTAAAAAGATAACAAAATGCACATGGGCACAACAAAAGAAACTGCACACGAGCAAAACGAAAAGCCTGTATGCGTAGAATTATAGATTATGTCTACTGTATACATGATGCAGTGGAATTACATACTAAAAACGCTTGATAAAAATAAAACAACCTAAATTCCAAGTGTCGCTCATAAAATATGATGCCACTTGAAATGTGAACAACGATAATAAACAAACGCTTCAATAGAACACAATAACAAACGCATGCTAAAAATATGAAATACCCTTTTTGAACCATACATGTCGTGTAGATAATAGCACCCTTGATCACGGCGCAATCAATTACACAAATGACATATATATCAAAACAGGATTCTATCCAAATCAATAATGATAATAAACAAAGATATCAATTTAGTCAACTACTCATCTATATCGAAGTCGCACTATCAATATAAATAAGATTCAAGCATATAAAAAACTACCCCTTAAAAATCAAGGTTACATAAAATAGATATAACAGAAATTGATATATCATAAGTTTACCCAGATGTAGAAATCCAGGAACAACTATTGAAATCCAACATGGCATGACATTTAGTAACTCATACTAAATGTCATACATAACTACTAGCATTAACAGCGACTATCAGGAACATTCAGGAACAATCCGTAGCAATGAAACATAAGCAATCCTACATCTTATTCAAATGATACAATCACAGATTCCCAATTCCACAGATTCCATTGTATATGATTTGTTCCCAAATCATATCAAGTACCTCAATACCCGGCAATTCATTAATAATATTCATAATCATATAACCATTTAGAAAACATATAAATACGAAGCATCAATGAATTAATAAAATGTATCTTTTAGCAGAGTATTTCTATATTAGTATCTTTTGATATAACAGAAATAAACAAAACAACCATTTCCCAAAAGGTCGATATTGTCACACTTGACATACAATTTCTTATGGTCAATGCTCTACACAGTTTACCCCTTAAAATATCAAATCAATAACAATGTACCCAAAACTGGAAGATTACCAAATATATATCCATTCAAGTCTGATGGTATCCAAGTTCTCCAAATCACTATAAATACCCTCATACTTTTCAATTATTTTAACTCGAGAGAAATCTTTTGTAATAAAAATTTTAGCTGATTATAATTGTATTTCTACTGCTTTTATTTTTATATCTTTTTTATTTTAGTAAATAACATCGTCATTTACTGCACATGACATTAATCCCATGTGTGCATAATAGTAGAATTGCCCATAAGCATATCATTATTCTTATTTGTGCATAATAATAAAATTTGACTATGAGCATAATGAGCTGATTGTATGGGCACAAATTTGTTTGTACATGAGCACCGTGCCGTTCTCAAAATTTCATTGCCTTTTTTACTGGACTAATGGGTTTTTAATTACGTTTGCTTTTATTAATATAGATTATAGATAATACAATTCAATATGTTGTTGATGTAGAGCAATACATGCAACTGCTAATATATTTACGATTATCATCATTTGTAAATATGCTTATAGCTATAATGTCTGCAACAACAATGGTTTTTGCTTGAGCATAAACTTAAATAACACTTAATACTTAAATTTATATAAAAACCAAATCTAAGGTTATGAATGTTACGATGTTACTTTATCACACATAAAATTTAAACAAATTAACCTTCTTTAAACTTACTATTTTAGTTTACGATTGTCAGCTGTAAAAAGGTTTGTTTTCAAGTACAGTATATACTATACAGTACAATCAAAACTATCGTAATTAGGCAAGACGTTAGATTGTTCTTTTTTTTTGTGTTTTTATATTATTTAAAATTTTATCACTTTCCTGGAACATTTCGTGAGCTTATAGCCAGTTCTAACTTTTCATTGAATAGATATAAATATCATTGCCTTCGATTTGATCTGGTAGTCAACAAATACGTCCAATAATACAGTGGTAAATAATGCTATTTGATCTTAGAATGCAGTTAATTATAAATAAAAATATCAGCCTCTAATATAACGACTGCTACCTATATCAAAAACATTAGTCCCTTATGTTAGCATGCGCATTCAGATAAAAGAAAAGAATACCAGCTTGATAGTCTGATATGCTTATCAAACGGTGAATAATATCCTTGGAAGATGAAAACAAAAAGAGAGAAACAACACATATAGAAAAGATCTTCAAGGCTTTAAATTATTTAGCGCATTTAAAACCCTGCTAAATTGCACATTTCAGCCAATATAATAAAAGCAGCATTACAGCGCATCAACCCATAAACTAAGCAAAATAGGCGATACCTGCTATCATAGAACATACATTTTCTACTAGAAAAACTGTCTGTTATATCATACAGTCATTAAAAAATTGCAAAAGCGAGCCCGTAGAGTGACGCTGTAATGATCTATAATTTTGGACTAACAACAAAGGCGGATAATATGCTTATAGATATTATTTTTGCTATTATAAATTTGTGATCACTGGATTGACGAAGGTTGGTGTTCTTATTTGTAAATTAGATATTTATTAGTGAATAAATATAAGTAAAGGGAGTGTAACAAGAGAGATAAATCTACAAGGGATCATGTAATGATTTCCTTGTAGTATTTATATAAGGAATGAGGCAAGGTTTTGCATGAATGAAACTGAAATGTTTGACTCATTACAGACGCCATAATTGAGCATAATAGCAAGATTGAACGGCTAAGTCTGTTATACTATGGCATATCTATGTTTTGAATAAAAAAGGGTTTTTTTTTAACTTTTCTTATATTTAACCATGTGTGGTCTGAAAATTCAGTTTTTGAAGCGGACATTTTCGGGGCTCATTTTACCCTTACCAACACTCATGATTTTGATCAAAAAACAGAAAAATCAAATTTTGATACCAAAATCAGCGTTTAAATATACTACATTGTGAGAGAAAATTGTAGCCATAGGTAATATACATTTTATAAAAGCTTAATATTAAATGTTAAGTAATGAAACTTTGTACTTTTGGCCCAAAAACGGTTTTTTGATTAAAGGATTTTCATGTAATATTTTGCAATAAAACGGGTTGTTATTTTTTATTGAGCAAATAGAGCGCTAAATTCTGTATATGTGTATATTTTTTGTTTTTATAATTGGTAGTATAATTAACTCTAGATTTGCAAAATCAGAAAAAAAAAAATTAAAAAATGTCAAAATTAATGATCTGGACAAAAATAATTTTCTAAATTAATATTCCTCTTATAGGCCTTGTAAGTCTTAAAAATAAGAGATTTTATTATACTTGAGGACTTTTTCAAGAATTTACAATGCTGTGCCCACTTGATTCAACCTTATTACTGTAAAACTTTATACATGTTAATATTGTGTGATAGTTTATTTGATGATAATATAATTTTACTTTATAACTATTGTGCTAGAGGTGATTTACATTAAGTTTTTTTTTACTCTTACTGTTGGTTTTTGCCTATTATTTATGTTAAATCTCATTTCAATCCCATATTGAACCTGACATCCAAATGGAATTGAAATGGTATAAATACTTTTAGAATCCAGGACCTGATGGCTCCTGGCTTCCTTTTTTAACTTAATAATAAAGACCCTACGTTCTCCGTGATATAATCGCTTGTAGTCTTTATTTTATTTGTATTGGAAATAATCGTTATCTACATATAACTCTCACTTACCTCTCCAATATCATAAACATAAACATGGCCATCACTGGGACCTATTGCCACCTTTTTACCCTCTTTATCCCAAGCCAATTTCTTTAATGCTTTACAAGAAAAAACTTACTTTTGACCTATAAAAATTGATTTATTAGTAAAATCAATTATTAATAAATAACAAGCTAATAAGTAATAATTATGGGGCACCTTTGATAGTTGGTAGTGATATACAGTACAAGGCAACATCTTGTTTTCCTCTTCTTAGCTGTTGGCCACTGAATAGAAGAAATAAATGCTTTTTAGAAACTAAATAGATTAACACGAGTTTATTCATTTATCATTCAAACCAAGTCAATGCTAATACATACTTTTATAATCACCAATTTTTCTGCAGGTAGGTATCGACTTTAGACCAGAAAAGCATTGATTATAACGTAGATGATGGAACAAAATGAGTAAGCCCGGGATGCTTTTTTTGTTCGAGAAAGATATTATAACATGTCCTAACATTAACAGTTAATAATTTATTTTCAAATAAACAATAATAGGAAAAACTTGTATTTGTACCTGCTACTTGATTTCAGTTTATAAAAAAATATTAGTCTTTTTGTTGTAGTTTTAAACCTAAATAAGAGAGCTGAGGAAAGAGTAGGGAGGAAAAACAATTTTGTGTATTACAAGCAGGAATTTACAAAAGCATAAATGCTTTTAATGTTACCAAACAGGTTGTTGTCGTTTCTCCCATTTGGTCCCCGAAAGAAGAACATGGGCAAAACTCTTTCAAACTCCAAATTTCAAATTGATATATCTCGTCAATAAGGCAATTCTGCTGAATCAGAGTAACTCACATCCGCTTTAAACCATTCAAATTATCTTCGTCATTAATTATATTATGATTGATATACTTTAATAAATTGGCTAAATTTTTTTAATCTCATTGCTCTGCTCATCTGGGCTGCCTGATCGGCACAGAATGTTTTATTCTGCCCATCTGTGCAGATCATTATGCCCATGGGAAGCATAGTTCGGCCCTAGTGTGTGGTACTTGGTGGAATGCAACAATTACAGTAGTCGCGCTATATAAGGCTAACTTTTTGGAAGAGGTTTTCAGCCTTATTATATATATATAGAGGATAGTAGCCTTATATAAAGTGGATGTCTGTGATATATAAAACAGTCCAATTTATATATTAAGGCTATTTTTCATACCTGTTATGTCGGGACGCACAGACCGTCTTTTAATACCTTCCTTTTCACCTAATCAATTCCCATTATCCGAATATGTAATGTAGTAAACTACAAATATCAATTTTGTTTGGCAATCAGGTTAATCTTAGACATTATCTGAAGATCTAGAAATATTAAAGCAATCTGATTTTTGCGATTATTTTGCTCCTCGTGACGTTTTGAATAAGGCTAATAAGGCTATTTCCCTGCTAAAAAAAAAAGTTTTCAAAAACCCTAGCCTTATAGAGAGCATAGCCTTATATAGTGTAGCCTTATATAGCGCGACTACTGTACAGCATCGCAAATTCTTGAAAAAGTTCTCAAATATCGTAAAATCTCTTATTTTTAAGACTTACAAGGCCTATAAGCGGAATATTAATTCCGAAAATTATTCTTGTCCAGATCATCAATTTTGACATTTTTAAATTTTTTTTTTCTGATTTTGCAAATCTAGAGTTAATTATACTACCAATTAAAAAACAAAAAATATACACATATACAGAATTTAGCGCTCTATTTGCTCAATAAAAAATAACAACCCGTTTTATTGCAAAATATTACATGAAAATCCTTTAATCAAAAAACCGTTTTTGGGCCAAAAGTACAAAGTTTCATTACTTAACATTTAATATTAAGCTTTTATAAAATGTGTATTAGTTATGGCTACAATTTTCTCTCATAATGTAGTATATTTAAACGTCGATTTTGGTATCAAAATTTGATTTTTCTAATTTTTGATCAAAATCATGAGTGTTGGTAAGGGTAAAATGAGCCCCTAAAATGTCCGCTACAAAAACTGAATTTTCAGACCACACATGGTTAAATATAAGAAAAGTTAAAAAAAAACCCCTTTTTTATTCAAAAGTTAGATATACAGTAGTATACAGTACCTTTTTTTTAGAAGCTGTTTTATAAGTAATTATTTAAAACAAGTTGAGCCTTTTTTATGCAGCCGAGAATTTTTCAATGCTCGTTGACGATAGATGATACAGTGTTACGCCAGGAGATTATATCAATCTCAAAGCTAAAATATGTACTAAATCATTTAATAAAAATAAAGGAAAACTGTTATAAAAATGAAAGAGCACACTAAAACTAAAGAACTTTATTATAAGATCGAACCATCTTCTTTTTATATTCACATTCTCTAATTATATGACCTGTTTAAAGGAGTCTATTTATATATATACATATATCCAATCAAATCTAGGTGAAACACACTAGTTCCACATTCTTGTATAAACGGAGCTTCATAACATAATACACAGCAATGTAGAACTTAACATATCAAACTGTGTCGTAATCTTAACCAAGGAATGCACCCAGATCTGTGGATGCAACATACAGCAATATATTAATTTTATATTACAGAATTGAAAATATTCAGCCTCCCGAGCTGCTGCAAGAATCAAAAAACGGAGATGCCCAGTTTTTCAATTATTTTGAATGAATTGTTTTAGATATTCTTTAAAAATTTTTATAAAATCGAATAATTGTTCAAAATCAAATTTTGAAGTTGCACTTAATGCACAGTAGATACCTTTAAATTTTATACGAAAATTTTACTTTGATGCATAATTAAAGTTGTTGAGTGAATTTTTTTACACATTTTTAGTTGATTACTTTTGATATTAAAGCAAATCCAGATGATTTATCCAGGAAATACAGGGAATATTCATGTTTATGAGCAATTTTAGTATCAAGAATGTTTTCAACAACAATACTCATGCATTCAACATTCTCATAGCTACAAATAATAGTTAATTGACCAAGGCCGATTACTATAGTGATTGTTGTTAAATTTGAAAAGATCAATGCACTGCTTAAAATTTTAATCTCAATTTTTAACGGAATATATCTCGAGAAAGTACTAAGCTAGGGCAATGTAAGTAGAGCCTAAAAAAGATTTGGCTTTTTATTCTCTACAACATATTTCGGTTTCAAATGTCAAAAATGGGCATATTTTGGCATGATTTTCATGGAATAAAATGGGATGAAGGCGAGAATGGTTTGCAGACTTGGTACGATGTAGTATTACTCATGTGCGGCTATCAAACGCATTTTTCCTCGTCAATAAATAGTAATTTTTCGTAGAGAAAATTGAGATGGGATGATTGAGTGATTTGATGAGAAATATCCTGAATTTTTTCCCTATGAATACGCATCCAAAAATCGGGAGCCAAAAAAAAAGTGATGAAAAAACTTAATACTGCTATGATAAGTAGGGATACAGATGCAAAAAAATACTCAATCTGTAGATAATTTTGTTGTGCATCATGTAAAAATAAAATATTTGAGGAATACATTTGAAGAATGTATAGCTTTTGGCCAAAAACCGTTAAAATTTGATGTTGGATTTAGTAGAAATTTTATATAAAGGTTATCTTTAAAAACTACATAGATCGATTTAGAATCCAAAACTAAACCTAAAACATTTAGTACACAAAGGTAACTTGCTATGCATCTTCGTGAGTTATTAAACATTTTAATGTTTTATGGATTTTTTGACCATCTGAATCTCTTTTTAAATTCAAGCTCAATGAGGTGTGCATATCTGCTTATTTGATTTTATATGGTGATATTCAAAATTGGAGCGTGCTCCCATTTCAATAGATAATAAAAAAATACAAAATGCAAGTCTATACTTGAGATGGCATAGAATATTACCGAACAATTTATTCGTATTTATCTTAGCTTTCCAATGAGTAAAAAGGCATCAAAGATAAAACATTGGCTTTCCCCTGCTTAGCGTATCGTGTTTTCAATTCTTTGTAGCTTATATGATTGCACCAAGTATGTTTTTTCGAGTGTCTAAGCATATTATTACTAAAACGCAAGCAAACTTTGTAAACATAAAAACTTGGTACCAAAACCTTCCATTTGTCAAATGACAAAACGTTTCCTGCCAACTTGATATCAGCAGTGGATGTGAATGCGCTTATTGATCTGAAATTGAATCCATGTATACCGTATATAGGAAGAATATATGTAGTTCTGTGAATTACACATTGTCCCCATTTTTATACGTTAATATGCACATAAATTAAGCTGTTATAGAGTAATTTTATATCATTATTTTATTTAATATTGCTTCGAGCGTTTACATTCAAAAAATATTTCCATGGATAAGTTTTGACTAGGAATAGATGTGATAAGGACAAAAGCAATTGAAATCCCGGGGTTACTCAAAGAAACTAGGAGAGGGCCGACAATCCATTTAATCACTGGAGCTTCTTCACCTTATTTCTCGTAATTTCTACAAACTGTCTAGATCAAGCAAGTGACCAAATAAACATGGATCAAAACGCGGTTTATCAGCTATTCGTCTCGACATATCATCCTGACCCCAACGTACACAAGCAAGCCGAGCTAAATATCAGAAATGTATTACTATATAAAAAGTTTAATACAAAAACAAAAAACTAATCACCCACTCACCCCCTTTTTATACACGATATGTATTTAGCTCGAGTCTCAAACAGGTTTTTTACCTTTGGTTTTGCAAATCCAGGCATCCGAGGAATTAGAATTAGGTGCACGACAAGCAGGTAAATTGTTTTTTTAGATGCAAATACATTTCTTTCTATTAAAACCTATCAACCAGCTGCTATATATTTTAAAAATCGTGTGCATAAACAATGGAACCGTTCAAAGGGGCTCGCGGAAGAAGATAAAGCTGTCATAAGAGGAAATATTCTTCATGCATTCATTACTGCTCCCGCTGCTGTACAGTAAGTTTATGTAAATCTTGATTTTTCACCACGTTAACTCGATAATGAAATAGAGTTCAGTTGGCCAATTCATTGAATAGCATTCTAAACACTGATTTTCCTCAAAATTGGCCCAACTTCATTGCAGAATTAGAAGCATTTCTAACTTCAGATGACATTCGCATTGTCCATGTTGGCTTAGTTGCTCTCCGAGAAGTAGTCAAAGTATATCAGTAAGTGTAAAGTTTATGTAAGAATGAATAGCACTAACATGTACTCTATTAGGTGGAAAACAATGGAACGTAAAGAACCTTTACAGCAGATCATCAAGCTGACATTTCCTTCAATTCAAGAAATTTGCAAGAAACTTTTACAATTGGAGACCGCTGAAGCTGGCGAGATGTTGAAATTAGCATTAAAGATTTATCATTCCAGCATTTATGTCGATTTACCTAAATGCCTGCAAGATCCTGCTTCTCTTGTTGGTTGGGGTACAGTATTCCTTCAATTAGTAGATAAGAAAATTCCCAATGAAATTCAACCTGCTGATTTGGAAGAAAGAGAAAATTTTATATGGTGGAAGACTAAAAAATGGGCCTACCACTGCCTTAATCGATTGTTTGGCAAGTATGGTAACCCAGCAATGCTACCTCCTAGTTTAACAAAATACACTGCTTTTGCTAAATCATTTGTTTCTAACTTTGCACCCAACATTTTGCAAACTTATTTGCAACAAATTGATGGTTGGATTAAAAATGAACACTGGATGTCTAATAGATGTTTGGGCTTATCGGCTGCCTTTTTTGATGATAGCATCAAACACAAGGTTACATGGCAAATTATTAAGCCTCATACAGAAACATTGGTTGCTCAATTCATATTTCCTCAATTATGCTTTTCAAAAGAAGATGAGCAGCTTTGGACTGAAGATGCTGTTGATTATGTCCACAAAAAGATTGGTAAAAAAAAAAAAAAAAAAAAAAAAAGTTGATTTTAATAAGCTGTATCACCACATTTTTTAACATGGAATCATCTACCTTAGATCCTTTGGAAGATGCTCCTTCAACTCAAAATAATGCAACCACTCTTCTAATTGATTTAGCTAGAAATCGTAAAAAGCATACTTTTATGAGCACGTTGGAATTTATCAATGGAGTTCTCAATAATTATATGGAGACACCTGAAGATCAAAAGAATGGTCGAGATAAAGATGGTGCATTGTGTATGATTGGTGCTTTGGCTCCTATTATTTTGAGTAATTCATCAGATGTTGCAAACATGATGGAGCCATTCTTTGTTACCCATGTATTTCCAGAGTTTAAAAGTAGATTTCCTTATTTACGTGTTAGAGTAAGTTTCTATATCTAATAATGATTTCACACATTTAATCATTCTGCTAGGCTTGTGATATTACAAGACATTTTAGCGATTTGGATTTTTCAAATGAACAGGTAAATATCATAAATTTGATAATTAGAATCAGTCTAACGTATAATGTCGAAAAGAATCTTGCTATTTTATATCAAAATGTTCTTGATTGTTTGAGAGATCCTGAACTTCCGGTAAGAGTACAGGCTGCCTTAGCCTTACAGCCCATGATTAGACATGAAAGCGGTATGTATTTATTCGGTTTTGCGAGATTCGAATTATTAATGCAATGTCATAGTGTATGAAGCCATGGGTCCCAATTTACCATTCATCATGCAAGAATTACTCAATTTAACAAATGAAATTGACATTGATACACTTGCCAATGTCATGGAAAACTTTGTGGAAGTATTTGCAGCACAATTAACTCCATTTGCAGTTCAATTATGTACTCAGTTGCGTGATACATTTTTACGTCTCATGGAAGAACTTGCTCAAACTAATGGAAATGCCCAAGGAGAACAAGACAATGATAACGTGGACGAATCGGGTGAAAAAACAATGGCTGCCATGGGTGTACTTAAAACCATTGGAACACTCATCTTGAGTTTGGAGAGTACACCTGATATTCTACAACAACTCGAAAATGCATTATTGCCTGTTATCACATATACATTGGAACATCGTATTTTTGATCTTTACGATGAAATATTTGAAATCATTGATTCTTGTACATTCTCTTCAAAGACTGTAACTCCAACCATGTGGGGTGTTTTTGAGTTGATTTATGGATCTTTCAAGGAATCAGGATGTCAATATCTCTTGGAAATGTTGCCTTCATTGGACAATTTTATTGCTTATGGTAAAGATGTTTTCATTTCTAATGACCAAGTCAAGCAAATGTTATTTGATATGATTGATTGGGTTATGAAGAGTGAGGAAATGGACGAAAGAGATCGAGTATGTGCCTGTAAATTGATGGAGTCAGTATTACTTCATTGTCGTGGATCTGTTGATATGGTAACTACATTTAAGGAAAATTTGCATGATTTTTCTAATGCAAATTGTCTAGTTTATTGCACCATTCCTAAATTTAGTATTCCAATATATCTTCACCGGTCAAATGAAATCAACCGAATACAAAGTTCACTGTATTGAAGTTGTAAGTAAACCGTATACTTTGATTTAAAGCGATTATTGATTGGTTTTTAGGTGCTCAACTGTTTGTATTACAATCCTGTTTTAACACTTCATATATTGGAGCAAAACCAATGGTCTCAAGGGTTCTTTACATTGTGGTTTTCATGTCTTGACAAGTTTACAAGGTTTGTATATATCATAAAAATGGGGTAACACATATATTAATACATGCTGATATTTAGAGTTCATGATAAGAAATTAGCCATTGTTACTCTGTGCTCTTTATTAGCATTACCAACTGATAAAATACCAGTTTCATTACAATCAGGTTGGCCTCAAATCTTGACTAGTTTGTCACACGTGTTCGAGAGTTTACCTGATGCCATTGAAAGTAAGTTTTGATTATATAATCAATGTTTCGTGGGTACTTAACTTTATCGGATTACACAGATCGACAAAATCTAGAAACAATTTATCAAGGGACTTTTGATGATGATGAAGAAGAGGAAGAAGAAGATGAAGAAGAGGAGGAAGATGAAGATGAAGAAGATGCTCATGTAGAAGGAGAGACTGAGGAAATTGATGAAGAAGGAGAAGAGGATGAGGAAGAGGAAGAAGAAGAGGAAGAAGAGGGCGAAGATGAAGATGAAGAAGACGAGGATGAAGGTAGATCAAAAAAAGCTCAATGTATACTATACCAATAGAAAATTAACACAATTATTAACAGATGGTGATGTTCAAGATGAAGATGCCGAGTATTTAGAATTCTTGGCTAATCAAAAGATTCAGGAAAACAGTGAAGATTCAGACGACGAGATTGAAGAAGAAATCTTGTACGAATCACCACTTGATCAGATTGATCCATACGAGTGTTTTGAACAAGTCTTTCGAGGTAAATTTACATGGATAACAAGTGTCGAGCTAGTTGTTAAATTATATATTTTGCATAGATATGCAACAAAATAAGCCTGATTTATACGCTCATTTGACCAAGGATTTAACTGTAGAACATCAAAACAATATCATGTCTGTATTATCCTTGGCAGAGCAACATCGTAATGAATTATCAACAGTTTAAAATACCATATTAGTACATTTCATTGGAGTACATTTTTTCTAATTGAATAAAAATAAAGTTGATTATTTAATCAAAGTGGAACGGAAGATCGTTTCCAGAATAATCATGCTATCTCCGTTATAAATATTTGCTTACTTAATGAGACACTTGACTAAATTAAGAACATCTGAATGCAATTTGATGGTTCTTTTTTTTAGGGAATGGGATATAGAAGAGTGCATGGATATTCATGACGAATAGTTCTTTGATAATAGGACATGAGCATTGAATTAAATAGCGAATAACATACAATTACGTATAATCTAATATTGCACGCATTTTCCTTTTCAAGATCATTTTTAATGCCACTTTGGTTTTCATCACCAATAAAGTAAACAAAATGCCTCATTTCTCAAGTTTCCTGCACTGTACCGTAATATCGTAGAACATACAACAATTTATTTTTAACTTTTTGAATGCTACACAGAGCTATGTGGTAAATTTTGATTGATTCAGCCACATGCTTAGTATTGAATCAATACTAATGTAATAGTTGGGTTGCTAACTTTTTCAATTATTCATAATATGATTATAAGCAAGTTTAAAACCGGGAAAATTAATGATATCAAAACAAGGGTAGAAAATGACAGTTACTCTGTTTGGAAAAGTCTATGGATTACATAAGAAAACTGCCATCCTCGGACTGAAAAGCGCTCTTTTTATATACTGTTTGTAAAACATTATGGTATATAAACACCCAAGTTTTTCATCTGCTTTTTCAGTTTTTCTTTTTTCTTTTTTTTTTTTCCTTATAAACTAATCTTTCGAGATAAAATAATAATAAACAACATGGTTCAAAAGGCTGTTCTCGTTACTGGTGGTGCTGGTTATATTGGTAAGTCGTCATTTCAAACTGATAGGAAATCTATAAAAACTAACATTTATGCCCCTTATTAGGTTCTCATACCGTTATCGAATTATTGAATGCTGGTAGAGAAGTCGTTATTTACGATAACCTTTATAATGCCTCTTATGAAGCCGTCCGTCGTATCGAACAAATCTCTGGTAAGAAGCCTCATTTCTACAAGGCTGATGTTCTTGATAAGAAAGCCCTTTTGGAAGTTTTCAGCCGTCATCCTATTGAATCTGTCATTCATTTCGCTGGTCTCAAGGCTGTTGGTGAATCTACTCAAATCCCTCTTGATTACTATTATAACAATATTACTGGTACTATTGTCTTGTTACAAGCAATGAAGGAAGCTAATATCAAGAACATTGTCTTTTCTTCTTCTGCAACTGTTTATGGTGAACCCCCAGTTATTCCCATCCCTGAAACCAGCCCTACTGTAAGTTTTATGAATATACAATGTCAGAAGGAGAAACTAATATGTCTTTTTTCTTATAGGATGCCAAGAGCCCCTATGGCCGTACTAAGCTCTTTGTTGAACATATTATTCGCGATCTCTGTACCGCTGAAAAGGGCTGGAATGCCGCTCTTCTCCGTTACTTTAACCCTGCCGGTGCTCATCCCTCCGGTATTTTGGGTGAAAACCCTACTGGTATTCCCAACAACTTGATGCCTTTCTTTGCTCAAGTTGCTATTGGTAAGCGTGAGTACTTGTCTGTCTTTGGCAATGATTACCCTACTCGCGATGGTACATGTATCAGGTAAGATGATTATATTTATAGAAAAACGAGGCAGTATATCTAATATCTTAAAACAGAGATTATATTCATGTTGTTGACTTAGCTCAAGGCCATTTAGCTGCACTTAAGAAGCTCGAAGATAATCCTGGTTGTGTAGAGTATAATTTGGGTACTGGTGTTGGATCTACAGTTTTGGAAATGGTTCATGCTTTTGAAAAGGCTGTTGGTCGTGATTTGGCTTACAAGATCGCTCCTCGCCGTCCTGGTGATGTCCCTGATCTTACTGCTGATCCTACCAAGGCTAACAAGGAATTGGGTTGGAAGGTCAAGTTTACATTGGAAGATGCTTGTGCTTCTTTGTGGAACTGGCAAAGTAAAAACCCTGAGGGTCTTGAAGGTTATCCCTCTGACGCTCCTGCTGAATCTGTCATTAACTACCTTTAAATTTAATTATTAACCCACACTAAATCATCATTTTTATATTTTTTTCCCTCTTCAACGAATATAATATAATATCCATCTAAATTTTATTACTTGCCTTCACTTGAACATGTATATAATAAGTGATTTTTTTCAAAAACAAAGCAATTAATAAAGATATCAAATCATTTTTTTTTAAAAAAAAAACTTCGTGCGTTTTGTTTTTATTTAAATATTATATAGATATGTGTTTTAATGCATAACACAATGCAAGTAGTTATAGTTTATGTGGATCGATGCCTTTCTGTGAAGTGCCTAAAAAAACAATGTAATCTATGCAATTGCTTAATTTCCTTTTGCCTCAATGCATCGGTTAGTAACAATTAGCAATACAAAAAGCATTGCTTAATATCTCTAAATTATACATGTGTACTCTACATATATATGTTTATGCCACACTAAATGCGACGACACTCCTGATTGAAAATCGGTGGTAATCTACATACGACACAAACAATTATTCGGTGTAGCTTATGCGTTTATGTACATGCCATATTTCCAATGTTTCGTAGGGCTAAAATATCTGAATTTGAAAATTTTGTCCGTAAAACAATATGTTGGTGTGCAATATCTCAATGAAAAAACATGCTACAGCATTGCACAAATAATCAAAACTGCTTGTTTTCTTGCGCTTTATAACATATTCAAATATCTCAACTTTTTTCTTTTTGATATTTTTGAGGTTTTTTTCATCTAAATAAAATTCCATCAATATAAGACAAGTATAGCTTACACTCTTATGACAGAACACTTCATAATCTATTCAGAACCTTTTTCTGCTCAAAAAAATATAGATTTTCTATTGAGAAAATGAAAAATCAAGTGATTTTTTAATTTTATTTTGAATTCCAATGGATTTTTTGCCTGTGTTTTACTCATACGGAATCTCCGATTTGGACAAAAAATCAATGAAAAAGTTGATTTTCTCAATGAAAAATGCATCTACAAATGCAAATAACCACTGAAATTGTAGATCTTATCTTCCGTCATGATTCAGTTAACTTTATTTTTTAAATTGCTTTCAAAACTTAGGATTTACAGTCTAAAAACCTTTAAAATTTCAATCGCAAATTGCAATAAATTTTGTGAAAAAAAAATGTTTAAAAGTATTACTATTCGACAAAAAATTTAATTCTCTACAAAAACTATTAGTATTATAACCCCAGGTTAATATGCATTCTGATGCGTAGTTTCGCTTTTAAATTTTTTGAGCATTTTTTCAAGATTTGGACACTTTTGATTTCAAAGCCAGCCACGTGTAACTTTTGATCGTTTTCAACATGTAAAATAAGAGCGTAGCATAATCCCAATATTTAATGAGGAAACAAAAAATTGTCCACAATATCTAAAGTACTATAGAATCACACGAAATGGTTTATACTTTTTTGACGGATTTCAGGAATCGAAAAATATCCCTTAATTAAGAAGGTTGGCACATTTTTCTATGATTTTAGCGTGTTTTAGTCACGCTTTTCGAATATAATTGAAGAAAGGAATCAATTATCAACAAATACAATGTGTCTTTTTCAAGGCAGTGTACGTTTTACTGGAGGAAAAGACATTTTAGCTTCGGTAATTATAAATAAATATAAGAATTGGTGATCATTTCTTACAAATAAATCTTAAATGCGCCTTGAAAAAGCTTAACTTTATTGCCTTATATAAACAAATATGGTAAATTTATATTAGACTTTAGCTTTATACAAGAGTTTTTTTTATAGAAAATGTATATTTCAGCTGGTCAACTAATCTTGAAACTCATTGATAGACCCTTTAAATTTTAAATTAAATGCCATTGTGTTGCGTAGTGTGCATGCGTTCGTGGGGTAAAATGCCCTATCATCCACATCAAGTTTTTACTTGATAATAATGCTTTTACATGTATTTTGTAAAGTAATAATAGATATAGCCAAATATACGCATATTTGATCAGTTGGCGCTTTACTTAACGCTCTATGAGTTGAAAAAATGATGAAATTTGAGCGACCTGCATTCATCATAGAAATACATCTTGATAGGTAACAGCACTAGCACAAAAAAAATCTGATTTTCAATTGTTAGTATGTTTGTACACCAATGTAACAATGTAATCACATCATTGCATCGTAGATATGATTGACGTATGTACTGAATTTTGACAATTTGTTTACGTCTCAATAATACAACAAAAAACGTTTATCCATAAAAACTTCCCCAAGTATGTTGCTCGTAAAATAATTGATACCTCCGCGAATATTTATTGGTTCCTTGGAAAAAAGTGGAATCATTTTTACCATAGTTCTTTTCCCTTCCTTACTCTTAACTCTTTCGATGGAAAGCGATCAAGATGATTAGGAGTCACATGAATGTCCATTGTTGCAATGTAATTGATTCAGCATTTGAGGCGTACTTTCTAAATAGATAACAGTTTAGATGTGGCTTGTTTTCCTATCATTGCAAACAGCAATATATAGTACGACCCTTTTTCATGTATAATTGATGACCAAACCTGAATTATTTTCAACTGATACCACATCATGCGTTAATTTCACTGTGTTTCAAACATGGAATATCGTCAATTTTTTTTTTACGGTTTCTGGGAGGAAAAAGTCCGCTGCATTAAAATATACATTCTCTTTCTCTTTCCCTTCTTTTTCTTCTTCTTCTTTTTCCTCTCGAAAATTAAATAAAATTAATCGATAAAAATGTCTACAAAAGCACCTCAAGCCCATGAAGTCAAGGAGCTCGGCGGAACTCCCGAGCAAGAAGCTTACATGCGTGATATCATTGATCAATTCAGCGTTGATTCCACATATCTCAATCAAATTCGCGATCACTTTATTGCTGAGATGGATAAAGGTCTCGAGAAAGAAGGCGCTACTGTTGCCATGATTCCTTCTTTTGTTGAAGGCCGTTTGACTGGTCAGTTTCAATTAACTCATTAAAAACACCCTCATTAACATTTGCTTATTTTGTAGGCAAGGAAGAAGGACATTTCCTTGCTCTTGATTTGGGTGGAACTAATTTGAGAGTTGTTCTTGTTACTCTTCTGGGACAAGGTAAACATAAGACTGTATCATCTAAATCCAGAGTATCTGAAGAATTGAAGACTGGCCCTATGCGTAACTTGTGTGGTACGTTAATTTTTTATATTTCCACTTGACCCCCCAACAATCATACTACTATTATCAAAATGAAACCTTGGAGAACTCCGAATTAACATGGCTTTTATTTTTCCTTTTTGTTATTATAGATTATATTGCCGAATGTGTTGATACTTTCTTGACTGAGCAAGGTCTTGAAGATCAAGAGGTTGAACTCAATTTAGGTTATACTTTCTCTTTCCCTGTTCTTCAATCCAGAGTAAGTTTTTGATATTAAAAAAAAAAAGAAAAAAAAAGAAAAAAGGAAAAATGAGTTTTAATTTGTAATATCATCTTATCAATATCAGATCAATCGTGGTATTCTTTCTACTTGGACTAAGGGTTTCGCTTGTACTGGTGCTGTTGGTAAGGACCCTGTTTTATTATTGCAAGATGCTCTTTTGAGAAAGCATGTTCCTGTCAAAGTCTCTGCTCTTGTCAATGATACTGTTGGTACTCTTTTATCAAATGCATACAATAAGCCTGCTACATTGGCTGGTCTTATTTTAGGTACTGGTGCTAATGGTGCCTACATTGAAAAGTTTGATAAAATTACCAAGTGGAAGGGTCATAAGGCCACTTCTGACGAAATGATTATTAATATGGAGTTTGGTGCTTTCGATAATGAACGTAAAATTCTTCCTTTGACTCGTTTCGATAACAAATTGGATCGTGAGTCTATTAATCCCCATGCTCAACTTTATGAAAAGATGATTTCTGGTATGTATCTCGGTGAGATTACTCGTAATGTGTTGACCGATATGATTGATCGTGAACTCTTGCTTAAGCGTGATGAAAATACTTCTCTTGCCTGGTCCAAGGAGATTTCCAGACATTGGTCTTTTGAAACTGCCTTCATGTCAAACATTGAGTCTGATAACTCTACCGACTTTGCAGATACAAAGGAAATCTTGGATACCAACCTCAATTTACATGATGTTACCACTACTGAAGCTCGCTTCATCAAGAAGACATGTGAACTTGTCGGTAAGCGTGCTGCTCGTCTTGCTGCTGCTTCTATTGCCGCCATTGTCAAGCATTGCGGCGTTGATGCTGATGGTTGTGATATTGGTATTGATGGTTCTCTTTATGAATTCTACCCCTCTTTTGAAACTAGAATGTATGAAGCTCTCACTGAAATGATGCCTGAAATTACTGACATTCGTAAGACTATTCGTCTTGGTCTTGCCAGAGATGGTAGTGGTGTTGGTGCCGCTCTTACTGCTTGTGTCGCTGCTCGTATGGAGAAGGCCACTGCTTAAATCATTTATTAATTTTCACCATACACACAAACACATCAAAATGATTAGAAAATGAAGATTTTATTTTAGAGATTATTTGAGTGTTTTCTATGTGTATTTTTGTATTTCATTACCTCCTTTTCATTCATCCCTCCTCTTTTTTTTTATCAATTCTATTAGTAGACACACAGAAAATCACCCTATTTTTTTTTTCTTTTTCTAAACTTTGTGGTTGTTGTAGATGATTTTCATTTTAGCATTTCTTTTTTATTATTCTCTTTTGCCTGTATAAAATTATCATATCTTTTTTTTTTTTTAAATATTATTATTATAATTCGTAAACACTGCTAGTAGAAGTAATGCCATTGAAAACACACGTGTTGTTGATTGGAATATATTGTCGAGTTATCAACTTGATCGCCTCTTGAGCTGCCAAGCCACCTACAAGAGCTGCCATGTTTGCAGTTTCTAAATCGCCGAAACGTACACTACCAATTATAATTAAAATCGTGGTTGTGGTTGGGAAAAGGTACCGGTTCAACTTACTAGTTTGTAATTACTTTATCCATTGTATCAGTTGATAAAATCTGCTCCGCATCTTCAGATTTAATACCCATGGCTACCATCAATAATTGGACCTGGTGCTTTAATTTGTCATAATCATGTTGAGATGCTTATATCAAAAATGTCAATATATTTCTGGGTTATTCTTTTCCTTTTTTATTATTATTTTACCTGGTAATTGACCATATTCCATTTGATATTTATCAGCGGCTTTGTAAACAAAATAATAACAAAAGTTTTCTTCATTCTTGAGCAAGTTGACTAATATCAAATAATAAAATTAGCATGGTTCTGAACCAAATGAATACGAAACATCATGTTACCCAATTTATCAGGTTGTACATGTTTCTCTGACATGGCTTTGTATTGAATCACTCTGATATTGGATGCATTTTTACAAAAGAGTTCGATAGTATCTTCGTCAATTTGAACATCAGATCCTTCGGTTAATCCTTTCACTCTCTTCTTGATTGCATTTAAATCAGATAAAGCTTTTTTACGATAACTATTGATGCAAATTCAATAAAAAATCCAATATTTAATCAAGAAATCACTTACACATTTTGTAAATCGATATAATTACAAGTATCAGATTTCATATCAGGTAATTTACCAGACAATGGAAGTTGTCCTCCACCTTCGTTTTCAACGAAATCTCGCACTGCTCGGGCCAATATCCAGAAATAAGGTGACTTTTTTAAGGTTAATCATTCTATTCATGTGGGGGGAGGGGGTTCAGTAGGATGAAAACTTACGTTGCCATGTGCACTTTGACAGGACGGATCCTCAAATATTTGACGGACTTCAGATGATATCTGTCAAAATTGTAGCATGATTAATAAGGATAAAAGCCAAAATGATGCATTTACTTACAGGGCTTGATGGAGAAAGTCTCCAGGCATTGGCAATGGCTTCCTCAAAATTCTCTTCATCAGGTGTTCTCATGCCTGCTCTCAATTTCTTGATAAATTCTTGTCTTTGTTGGTAAGTTTGTGGGGCTTGTCCTTCATGTTCTACCTTCCATGCTTCAACATAAATTAAAATAATGACAACAAATGGTATTTGGCTGTGGTCAGTTTGGTCCAATTTATCCAAATCAAATGTCGATACATAATCGCTTAATTGTTGAAAGGGACTTGATAAACGAAGATCAGTAGCATTTTCAGGATGTGTCTCGATTACTGTTAAAACATTAGTACATGTGTATCTACTAAATGCCGATCACATTAAAGAATACCTGTATGTTCTGGTGCTTGAATAGTAAACATTCCCACCAAACCTTTACTTTTAACAGCAATGAGACTCTTTCCTGACTCAACGCAAAGAGGGGACAATTTCAACAGATATTTCTCTGGTATATTAACTGCAATGATCATTGTAAAAGGTTCAAAAAAATCAGATTGATTTTCAATCAAATCTTGAGGATTCTAAACAAACAGAAAATATCAGTCATTGCTCAAGCTTATCATTTTATCAAATCATAATACATTTTCTACAAATGCAACATTAGCATCCTCATTTAATTCTTGAATTAACTCGGATGCAGATTTGGCTTTGGATTGCCCAATGCTTTCGGGATCCAAAAAGAAGTTGCTGCGTATGTCTTCTTTGGTAGACTTGTTCCCGTCAACAATTGTAACATTACCAACGCCTATATAGTATAAAGATGAATTTGATATAATTTAATTATTGTTAAACCAAATATATTACCTGGAAGAACAAGGTTTTTAATGATTTCACAACCTGTAGAGTTTGCATTTAATAAACAAATATTGGCGTGCTCTAAAGCTTGTTGACCAGTTGCTGCCCAAAGTCTTTTTTTTTTTTTAGAAAGCATTAAATGTCTATCAAGATGATGAAAACTAATTTATATTGATTTACCTGAGCTGGCGGTCATATTTTTGCGTTTTGAAATCAATAGTTGTGGTAGTAGACATATGAACTTGTTGGAAAGATAAAGCAAACGAGAAACCATTTTGATTACCATTTCAGCGTAGCTCGAAACGCGTGACGTTGAATGCAGGATAAAATGCTTTGTAATACAAAGCATCGAATGCTTGTAATGTAGTAGATGTTTTTGAATGATTATTCCACTCGTATCAAGATATCTAAATATAAAAATACGGCAAATGCTATTATCGAAAAGTGTAAACTAATTAATTTTTTGTTACTCCATTATAATTAAATTCATTAATGAAGTGTATTTCGTTGTTTTTAATGATGCTTCTCGCAAGGAAACATATTATGCAAAAATGAAGCTTAATATATAAACTATACTATGATTTTGATTCTTCCTTTTGAAATCATAGTGTATTGTTTTATAAACATACAGATCAAAATAAGCAATTTTTTCATTCAAGATTAATAACTAAATTCTAAAAGTAAAATTATAGACGAATAAGCAAGATATTTAGCATTACTCAGATACAGTTTTATGGCTGCTATCTCATCTACAAAGCCTAAATAAATTCTATAAAATATTGATTTTGCATTGTTGATCCTGTTTTCAAGAATTTGAATGCCCGATTTCGTAAACTTTTCATACATCTTTGAAGGATTCCTTTGGTCTTTATAAAGACACATATATATACTTATATATATACGTGTTCAAATATTATAGAAATAGGTTGAACATCAGAGCTATAATATCCAATTTTTTACCGATGAAAATACAAGTTGAAAGTGTAAACTTAGTTTGCAACTCTAAATGGTATTAGTGTACAACTAAAAAAGCTTTTATTCTCAAGCAAAGAATATTTTTGAATAGCTCAGATGCCAAACTTTATTCTGATATTTACTATTGCTTTTCAAATACTGTTTGAAAAAAATCAAATCATCCTTAAAGATCAGAAAAATTAACATAATTAAGCATTTCAGGTAACGATTATTTGAAGCGGACATGAATTGATAACGAGTAAAAATTGCTTAAGAATGTGCTTCTTTCAATACAAAATTATCATTTTTTAAAGGAATAATCATTAATAAACAACAATAACTTACGGTATTATGCTATGTACACTTTTTAAGAAAAGAATGGCACCATTTTATGTAAGAAGACTAAATCAAATTACGCCCAATAAACAAAAACAAGGATAAATAACTAATTTGATTGGATTAGGGAATAGCGTACAACTGACAGGGAAATCGTCTTGATATTTTTTCAATGCTCCTTGATATATACATTGATATATATATATATATATATATTACTTGATTGTTATTCCACACAAATATTCACATAGCACAAAAAGTAAAAATAAAAAAGGTCAAGAAAAGATGCTCCCTATAAATTATTGCGTAGATATTTTGGAACTAATTTATGAGCGCGCAAACTATAATCCACAACAATGTGCACGATTTCAAGATCTTGAACATGAAATTTATTGGGAAAACCCTGAACATCTTGAAAATATAAGAAATCGCTTTTGTGGGTTCAACAGTTTCATGTACTATTGCTTAAGAAATGAGCCTGTGTTCAACGCGTTCTATGACCGTTTTGGAAGGGGATTTGTCTTTGTTGAGGCAGAAGATTATTATGAAAACGGCTTTGATGGACATGAGTGCAATCATTGCATTTTTGAAGACACCTTGTTTGTTCTCATTAACCATAACAAATTTTATTCTCGTGAACATCAAACAAAAAAGACCGCAAGTTTGCGTTTGGAAAATCAATTGTTCCAGTTTTATGAGGTTATATCTATTATGTCAAGTATGATCTTATCGATACTAATCATATTAGTAGGAAAATGCTATGACTAAAAAGACAGTAAGAGACAGAAATTTAGTCATCAACAGAATAACTGGAATGATACAAGATTCATGGGCAAATTTAACTTTTAAAGTGGATTACTTTGGGTAAACCTATACTTGAAATATTGCCTATAATTTTACCAATACTCTTTTATAATCAAAGTTCCACGAGAACTAATTTAGCATCAGATAACAGCGATTTGGATATTACCATTGTTATGCCTCAATTCATTAATTCTAGCCGCGAAGAATTGAAAGCTCTCAAAAATAGACAAAATACCATTTTCAATATGCATAGTTTAGCCTCCGAGTTACGAAATATTGGCATGGTGGATATTCTCGCTATTCAAGATGCAAATGTACCAATTTGTAAATTTACTGATCCTCAAACAGGTCTTCAATGTGATATCAATGCTTCTAGTTCTTTGGGTTTGGAAAATAGCCAATTAATTGATGATTATAGAAAACTGGATAAGCGTGTAGGCCCTTTTCTATACGCATTAAAGTATTTTGTAAAGCAAAGAAATATCAACGACAGTGAGTAATCGCTATCATTTTTTAGAAAGGTCTCGATGAATCTAAATCTGTAAAAATACTATAGATCAAAGAGGAACTTTATCTAGCTATGCTTACTGTCTACTTGGTCTACATTATTTGATGAATTACGACCATCATTCTCCCATTATTCCAAACCTACAAAATTCCGAGAGTAATCGCGATGATTGTCCAGGACGAGGCTGTAAGTTTGATAATGCGAGATATTATGTAGAGAAACAGCAAGTCCGTTATCATGATTGTATCCAAGTTGTGTCTGTATCCAAATATCAAATAAATAAAGAATCAAGACGAAAGGGTTCTGCTCACACTCAATGGGATGGGTATTGCCTCGATAATCTAGGTGAAATTATGCTTGCTTTCTTTAAATGGGCTTCTAAAATAGAGAACCTCACAAAACATATGTCGATACGCTTCTGTCCACAAGAGATCCCAAACCCCCCTCGAAAATGGTTCAAGAAGAGCATGGTGATACAAGATCCATTTATTATATCTAAAAATGTTGCGTAAGAAGCCATATATCTTTAATTTTTTGTCGACCAGTTTGATTTTAACGTACCTTTGTTCAAATCCATTATTAGACAATCATGTAGCGAACAAGGGCTTAATAGAATATTATTCGAATTTGAACGTGCTGCAAATCTGTTAGAAGAAAGCAACATTACATTTATTGAAATGTGCAATAGTAGATCAGATCCACGATTGAACAATTCCACAGCAGTTGAAATTCCTCTCCAAATTAAACCTAAACACAAAAAAAACAAAAACAGATTCAGAAACAGAGCTCAGAATAATAATCAGAATTTCAGAGGAAATCCTAATTATCAAAACGCAGAGTTTATTAGTTTTATGCATATATAAACAGTCAGACTAACCCCATTTATTTTTATAATTCAATATAGATAAATCTAGTTTGTAAATGTTATGGGGTTGCATGAAAAGAAAAATCTAAATAAAAAATCTCGTATTCTGTATGTAATTTATAGACAAACTATGTACATATAGACATATAGCTATTAATATCTGTCTTAAAATTGACCTAAAATCGATTGCAAAGTCAAGTACCTAAATTGAGGCGTTAATTTTTTGTATTCACAAGATAGATCCAGTTAAAAGCTACTCTATCTTTTTTGCTTCAGCGAAAAATATTGATTTTTCGTCGAGATCATCAAAGTAATAATTCACATTACAGCTTAAACCCTATGATAACTGAGTTCCAAAATTTATTTGAAAAAATGATTGAAACAATGTTCAAAAAACGAAATCGTTCAAATGCTCATGAACTACAAAGTAAGTCGATCTAACATATTAAATGTTTTTTGTACAGTTTTAGATTTTACATCCATCAAAACAAGATTGAGACATATGTTTCACATTAAATTTTGCATAAAATGTGATTAAAATTTTGGAGCTTTTTTGACGATACTCATCAGTTTCTATAGAAATACTTCAAACGTAAGTACTTGCAATAGTATACAACAAAATTATCTATCGATCGAGCCATTGCTGAACCTCCTAGCTGCATTTTTTGTAGAGAAAACGAGATTTTTGTCAATTTTTTTTTCAAATTCAGAATTTACGATGAGGGTATACAGGAAAATTTTAACCTTGAAACGGAGGTATCCCTTTGTACACATTTTTGAGGATATCTCCACGAAAAATCAATATTTTGAAAAAAACTAAATTGGGTTCGAGAGAGCTCAACAAGATTGATAATATGAATGTAAACAAAATGCTACTCAATTTAACCAATATTTTGAGATCTACTACAAAAATGTCAGAAAAATAAAAAAAAATAAAAGTGTTCAAAATTTTTTTATACTAAAATATGTTATAGTTGATACAACCGGATTCAAAAAAAGTCCATAAAATCACAAATTTAGAGGATTTATATATAAAAGCACTACGGCCGACCTGTGCCACACAAAATGATTTTGTTGTACCGAGGTAGGCTGTATATTATAGCCTGATGAGTTGCTGCGCCCACTGAATAATAATGGCTAAAAAGATAACAAGATGCACATGGGCACAGCAACAGAAAAAACTGCACACGAGCATAACGAAAAGCCCGTCATGTCCAGAGTTATAGATTCTGTCCGTGTGCACGACATCAATCCCATGTGTGCATAATAGTAGAATTGTCCATAAGCATATCATTATCCCTATTTGTGCATAATAATAAAGCCTGACCATGAGCATAATGAGCTGATTGTATGGGTACAAATTGGTTTGTACATGAGCATTGTGCCTTTCTCAAAATTTCATTGCATTTTTTACTGGAATGGGTTTTTGAATTACAGTTGTTTTTATTGATATAAATTATGGACAATACAATTCAATACGTTGTTGATGTATAGTAATACATGCAAGAGCCAATATACTTACGATTATTATCATTTGTAAACATGTTTATAGCTATAATACTTGCTGTTGTATTCCACCTAGCATCATACGTTCTCACCTTCTACAGTATCAATACATCTTACAATCTATTGAATACGACATGTATTGGAGTGCAAAGTTTCGATATCGGATATAAGAAACTCCTAGCGTACCAAGTTTAATCCAGTAATTACCAAGAACGCTTGGACCTCAATTATGACACCATGTTATTTCATCCCAGCGGTTAATAAATGAAGTAGCTACCAAATCAACATCCAAGCACAATTAGCACAGCATTGAAACAAGACAACACACAAGCTCTGCAAGAACGGTTAAATCACGATTGATCCATTTGAATCCATAGATTACTATCAAACAGATCTAATGGTTTAATAGTGCCTTAAATTACATCTCAGGATCTCAATGTTAAATCAATATAAAAGGCCATACTTTTATATCTAAATAAACGATATCTTGTTTTTATTATACAGTTGAAGAATTGATTCATTACTCATTCTCTTTTAATTGTATTCTTTTTTAAGTATTATTTATCAATCCTGAAAATATACGACACTTGCAGCAACAACGGTTTTTGCTTGAGCATAAAATTAAATAACACTTATTACTTAAATTTGTATGCAAGCCAGATCTAAGATTATAAATGTTACTTTATCACTCATAAAATTTAAACAAATTAACCTTCTTTAAACTTATTATTTTGGTTTATAATTGTCAGCTGTAAAAATATTTGTTTTCAAGCATAGTTACGATCCGAGCTACGGTTATTAGGCAAGACATCAGATTATTCTTTTTTTTTGTGTTTCCATAACATTTAAAATTTTATCACTCTTCTGGAACACTTCGTGAGTTTGTAGCCAGTTCTAGCTTTTCATTGAGTAGATAAATATTATTGCCTTCGATTTAATCTTAGAATGCGGTTAAATAAAAATATCAGTCTCTAATATAGGCTGCTACTTATGTTAAAAACATTAGTCCCTTATGTTACAGTAGCATTCGTATTCAGTTAAAGAAAAGAGTACCAGTTCGATAGTCTGATATGCTTTATCAAACGGTGAATATATCCTTGGAATAATATAAAAACAAAAAGAGAGAAACAACACACGTAGAAAAGGATTTCAAGGCTTTACATTATTTAGCGCAGTTAAAACCCTGCTAAATTGCTCATTTCAGCCAATGTAAAAGCAGAATTATAGCGCATGAACCATAAATCAAACAAAATAGGGAATATTTGTTACCGTAGAAATATAAATTTTTCTACGAAAAAAATTGTCTGTCATATCATAAATTCGTTAAAAAATTGTAAAAGCGACCACGCAAAGCAATGCCGTAATTGAGCATAGAAAGGTTGAACGGTTAAGTTTCTTATACTATGGTATATCTAAGTTTTAAATAAAAAATCGTTTCTTTTTTTTTAACTTTTCTTATATTTAACCATGTACGGTCTGAAAATTCAGTTTTTTTAGCGGACATTTTCGGGACTCATTTTATCCTTACCAACACTCATGATTTTGATCAAAAAAACAGAAAAATCAAATTTTGATACCAAAATCAACGTTTAAATATACTACATTGTGTGAGGAAATTGTAGCCATAGCTAATACACATTTTATAAAAGCTTAATATTAAATATTAAGTAATGAAACTTTGTACTTTTGTCCCAAAAACGGTTTTTTGGTTAAAGGGTTTTCATGTAATATTTTGCAATAAAAATGTTTGTTATTTTTTAATGAGCAAATAGAGCGCTAAATTCTGCATATGTGTATATTTTTTTTTATAATTAGTAGTATAATTAACTCTAGATTTGCAAAATTAGAAAAAAAAATTTAAAAATGTCAAAATTGATGATCTGGACAAGAATAATTTTCTAAATTAATATTCCGCTTATAAGCCTTGTAAGTCTTAAAAATAAGAGATTTTATAATACTTGAGAACTTTTTCAAGAATTTACGATGCTGTACCCACTTGATTTGAGCTTATTACTGTAAATCTTTATGCATGTTAATATTGTGTAGTAGTTTATTTGATGATAATATAGTCTTACTTGATAATTAATGCGCTAGAGGTGACTTACATTAAGGTTTAAGTCTTACCTCTCCAACATCATAAACATAAACATGGCCATCACTGGGACCTATTGCCACCTTTTTACCCTCTTTGTCCCAAGCCAATTTATTCAATGCTTTACCAGAACAAACTTACTTTTGATCTATAAATATTGATTTATTAGTAGAATCAATTAACAAGCTAATAAGTAATAATTATGGTATACCTTTCATAATAGTTAATAATAGTATACAAAACAACACCTTGTTTTCCTCTTTTTGGCTGTTGGTCACTAAATAGAAATAAATGCTTTTTAGAACCTAAATAGACTCACATGATGAGTTTAGTCATTCATTTGAATCAAGTCAATACTATACATACTTTTGTAATTACCAGTTTTTCTCCAGGTAGATATCGACTTTAGACCAAAAAAACATTGATTATAACGTAGATAATGGAACAAAATGATTAAGCCTTGGATGCTTTTTTTGTTCGAGAAAGATATTATAACGTGCCCTAACATTAACAGTAGTTAATAAGTTATTTCCAACTAAACAAGAGGAAAAACATGTACTTGTACCTGCTACTTGATTTCAGTTTATAAAAAAATATTAGTCTTTTTGTTGTAGTTTTAAATGTAAATAAAAGAGCTGAGGAAAGAGTAGTGAAGAAAAAAGATTTTGTGTGTTATAAACAGGAATTTACAAAGGCTTAAATACTTTTAGTGTTGCCAAACAGGTTGTTGCCGTTGTTCCCATTTGGTCCCTGAAAGAAGAACATGGGCAGAACTCTTTCAAACCCCAGATTTCAAATTGATATATCTCGTCAATAACGCAATCCTGTTGAATTATAGTAACTCACAT
Source organism: Mucor racemosus (assembly GCA_027405735.1). Classification (NCBI taxonomy): domain Eukaryota; kingdom Fungi; phylum Mucoromycota; class Mucoromycetes; order Mucorales; family Mucoraceae; genus Mucor; species Mucor racemosus. The sequence continues at coordinate 518,015 of JAPEHQ010000007.1, forward strand.
CTGCTTTCAATCATTCAGATTATCTTCATTATTAATTATATTATGGTTGATATGCTTTCGTAAATTGACTAAAAAACCTTGATCACATTGCTCTGCTCATCTGGGCGGTCTGATCTGCACAATTTTTGTTATTCTACTCATCTGTGCATATCATCATTATGCCCATGGGAAGCATAGTTTGGCCGTAGTGACACCTTGGCCGACTGAAAAAAAACCAACTTACAACAACATGTAATCAGTAATTGAATATTTTTCAATATAAAGAATATAAGGATATGCTTTTAGGTTGTTCAAAATAAAGTATTATTTCTTAGTAAAAATGATGGTGTTTTTATTTAATTTGTTAATTTCAAAGTATTTATAATTGTGCAAATTTAATATGACTTTTTAAAGCCAAAATGCTGAAGTGCTTGGAAATATTTCAGAATGTTGTAAACAGCAAACAGTTTGTCCTTCTGGAGCACTTGTAATTTAGCAATGATAACTTCATGCTTGCCATATTTACGAGTTGCCCTTGGAAACATAAACTATGAAACTGCTTTGACCCATGTAAATTTTATATTGTTTTTTTTTAGATTTTTCTTAATGATTGTCGTTTCAACTTTGATGATATGTTAGATCGATAATAATGATGTAAGCAAGGGTTTGTTAAAAATATTGGGTGAGTGCTGCTAATAACAATAAGTTGACTGGTCTGTTAAAGTTTGTCAGGAGGTGAACAACTGTAATTTGGATAACTGTCCTTAAATTGCGATTGTCTGCATATGGTTCCAATAATATATGTGTTGAATTATTTGTGAACAATATTAAGCTAATGCTGGATAATTCATTCTGATATTTTAATAATGAAATATTTGCTTGCCACTGGATAAATTTTAAAGAATGAAATTTTGTCTGATATTCCAGAATACCCTTTTCCTTTTATTAAAAAATTCGAAAACAGTTTATTATAAGAAAATCTTTTTTGAATAAAAAATATTAACATGTACAGTATTTGAACACAAATATGGATATACAGTATATTTTACTTTTATAAGTCCTTTTAAATTTATGGTTTTGTAAACTTTTTCTCAAATCCGGTTGTATTATCTTATACTTTCCAAGTTATACCTCATTATTAGACTAATGTTTTATTATGATGATGCTGTATTTTATACTTTACATAAAATAAGCCTTTGAATAGTTATAGAGTCGAACATTAATTTTTGTACTGTAGTATGGAATTTTGATACCTGCATCTCACAGCTCAAAATATTTAAACAGCCGCATCCGGACTGTCCGGTAATTTTTTCTAGAAATTTACAGCTTGGAAATATTAATAAATGGCCGCGTTCGGAGACTGTTCGGCATTTTTTTTGAAAGAACGGTCTGCAGTAAAATAAGGGGTAAAAAGTGATAAAAGAATACTGTTTAAATATGGATAATGTGTGCAGTAAATAATGATATTGTTTACTAAAATAAAAGAAATACAAAAATAAAAGCGGTAGAAATACAATTATAATCAGCTAAAGTTTTTATTACAAAAGATTTCTTCTGAAGATTTAAAATAATTGAAAGAGTATGAAGGTATTTACAGTAATATGGAAAACTTGGATACCATCAGACTTGAATGGGTTTACATTTAGTAATCTTCTAGTTTTGAGTACATTGTTATTGATTTAATATTTAATGAGTAAATCATGCAGAGCATTGGCCATAAGGGATTGATGCCAAGTGTGACAATATTGACCTTTTGGGAAATGGTTGTTTATTATTTTTATATCTATTCTATTATGTAACCTTGAATTTAGGGGTAATTTTTATATGCTTGAATCTTATTTATATTGATAGTGCAACTTCAATATAGTAGATGAGTAGTTGACTAAATTGATATCTTTGTTTATTATTATTATTGATTTGGATGCAATCCCGTTTTGATATATATGTACTTTTTATGGTTTTATTTGGGATAACCCCACATCACTTTAGTATTTTAACATCTCTTATTCGAGTACTATACCCTTGTTATCATCATGCAATTGTCTATTTACTATACAGTCTTATCTTTGATAGCATGATTCCAATGAGATGACACTTAATCTAGGTATTTTATGATAGGAATTTAGCTTAGTTCATTTCAATAGTAATAATTTGATTCATGACGCCTATAGCCGAAGGCTATTATTTAGGTATTTTAGTTATGTTTTATATTTTATATGTTTAGTTTGTAAGGAAGAAGTATTAGTAAATGTAGTAGCAATAGATTTATATTAGAAAGAACTTAAGTTTATTATTGAAGTATACAACATCAGCTTATATATTCATAACTAGTAATGACTAAATACCTAACAGATCTATCGAACCGACCAGGCCGGAAAGCAAGACATATATATCACGTGAGCTAAATACATGTATTTTGACTATATATTATAAATAATGATTAATAAAATAAGTTGAGGGGCTATGGCCCAATGGATAAGGCGTCTGACTACGAATCAGGAGATTCCAGGTTCGACCCCTGGTAGCCTCAATTTTTTTTGCATTTTTTGAGTGTTGTTGTAGTGTGCGGATGTCAGGTACACACAGACTTTGTGTGTAACCTTTTTAATTAGTATAAAATATCAACATATAATAATAATAAAGATCATCTTTTATCTCATATATAATCTTTTGTATACATTTATTTGAATCTACTGTAAAACATATATCTCAGCACACGACATTTGGTAGCATCAGAACCATTTGATCATTATATAAATATAAAACCATTGAACTAGTGAATGGATAATTCAAGTGATATAGAAAAATTAAAGAACCAATTCGAAATAGAAGAAAGAGTTCTTGAAGCATTGAAAGATCAAGAAGATATCAATTATTTTAATACATTAAGAAAGACTAAATCAAATACATTTACACAAGAAGAAAGGCTTAAATCAACAAACAAGAGAGAGATTTATTGGAACAAGTTAGCAACAACATTTTTAAATAAATATTTTTTATATAATATAACAACAGACAACACCAACAACACCAACAACAACAACAACAACAACAACAACAACAACAACAACAACAACAACAACAACAACAACAACAACAACAACAACAACAACAACAACAACAACAACAACAACAACAACATGTCTCAACAATCTATCACCAATAATGACATGCTTAAAATCGCTGAATTAATGAAGGAAGTTGTATCCATTTCGGCAGCTGCCAAGAAGAAAGATGATAGTTTAGATTTCTTGGAGAAACCAAAAAAATACGATGGTTCTAGAGATCCTCATGCTATTGAATCATGGATTAATTCTATTGATGACTATGGAGACTTGAAGGATTTTGACGGCGTCAAAAAAACGAAATTAGGTGTTACATTACTTTCAGGTGCTGCTCAAATATGGCATCAAAATTTACGAATGTTATCTAAGGCACCTCAAGGCTGGGTAGAATTTAAGGCTGAACTGCGTGCTTTCTTCAAGCCTGAAAATTCGATCTCGGTGGCGAGAGATCGCATTCGTAACCTAAGACAATCGGGCACTATTGCACAATACGTGCAAGACTTTATGACGATCAAACTGAACATTCCCAGGATGACGGATGAGGAAGCAGTTGATAAGTTTTTAGCTGGCCTTAAAGACCATCATGCTAGGGTGCATATTAAAGATTATATTGATATGGAAAACCCATTGCTCAGTGAGGCTATTCGATCAGCCCACATTTATGAAGGAAATCGTTTGGATGCCATTCCAATGAATCGGCCATCTCAAGTCTATAATTCGGGTGGTGCTACTCACCAATTGGATGATCCAATGGATTTATCCGTTGCAGAGACCCGTGAGCTATATCAAATGCTTCGTTCATTTAATGGATCTGGGGATAATGGATATCAAGGTGGATATCGTAGTGGTTTTCGTGGTCGTGGTGGTTTTCGTGGAGGTTTTCGCGGTGATTCTCGTGGGGGACCTCGTGGTGGTCATCGTGGTGGTTTTCGTGGTGGATCTCGAGGGAGTTTTCGTCGTGGTGCTGGTGGTGGTAATGCTAATGGAAACGCTCGCTCGGGGGTCCAATGCCATTGTTGTGGTGGTTATGGGCATATTCAAAGAGACTGTGCTTCAGCTAGACACCAACTAAATTATCAAGAAGATTATCATTATGAAGACAATTATTATTCTGAACCTAATGTTGAAAATAAAGAATTTAATTTATCCTCTTACTTGTACTGTGTTTTGCCTGATTCAGCTTCCTATGTTGAACCTTTGATAATTAATGATAACTTACTACAACAGGATGTTGATTTTGTCTTAACTGCAGGAGAAACTCAAACTCGGTTACCTTTATATAAAGCTATGATAAATGGTCGAGTTTGTTCTGTATTAATTGATTCTGGAGCATCGGCTAATTACATAAATCCTAAATTCGTCTCGTTTGTTACACAATTGAGAAATGTTAAGGGCCAGGCTGTTGAAACTGCTAATGGACAACAATCAAAAATTTCGTCTATTGCTACTTTTACTTTAAAAATGGGTGAATATCAAGAAGGTATGGAAGCTTATGTGTTTGATACCAAGTTTGATTTGATTTTGGGTAATGCATGGTTGCGTCAAGTTCAACCTAAACCTGATTGGTTCCACAGCTCTTGGTCCATTAAGCTTTATGATGGTACTACTGCCATTATTCAACCAATTCAAAAGGAGTTACAGATGGGGAATGTTGTTGCGGTGCAGGAAGATGTAGAATCTGAGGGTAATAAGGATATTATTCATGAAAATAAAAAATCTGAAGGTACTGTGGGCGCAGAGGGTATTGATGAATGTGATGATTGCAATTTTGTTATAACAGCTAGACAATTTGAAAAATTATTAAAGAAGAATCAAGTGGAAGAATGCTTTTTGGTCTCATCTAAGGAATTACATAATATACTTGATTTAACTAATGTCAATCATTCTGATACAAATCTATCTACTCAAGAAAAAGAAAATGAAGATTGGTGTAATGAATTTGCTCAAGCGTATCCAGAGGTATTCAAAGGTTCTTTAGATACATTGCCTCCAATTAGACCAACTGATGGTAATATGATTGAACTGGAACCGGGAACAAAACCTATTTCAAGAGCTCCATATCGGATGTCTCCTTTAGAATTAAAGGAATTAAGGAAACAACTTGATGAACTATTGAGTAAAGGTTTTATTGAACCTTGTGTGTCGGAATGGGGTAGTCCAGTATTGTTTGTAAAGAAACCAAATGGTTCTCTCAGAATGGTTTGTGATTATAGGGCTTTAAATGCTAAAACTATTGCACAGCGAGTTCCTTTACCTAGGATTGATGAATGCTTAGAACAATTGCATGGAGTTACTTACATGAGTTCCATCGATCTTACGAGTAGTTTTTGGCAACAAAGATTGTCATCTTCAGATTCTCTTAAGAGTGCTATAAATACCAGGTATGGGCAATTTTCTTGGTCTGTTATGGCCATGGGCTTGAAAAACTCTGGTTCCAGGTGGATGTTTTTAATGAACGATGTGTTAAAGGAGTATATTGATGACTTTGTGATCTGTTATATTGATGACTGTCTGATATATACTAAAGGTGATGATATTAATTTGCACAAGAAGCATTTACACATGGTATTCAAGAAACTAGAAGATGCGGGCTTGGTAGTTTCTAGAGCCAAGTGCAAGTTCAATCGTAAGGAAATTACCTTTTTAGGGCATGATATTGTTGCTGGTAAGGGTACAAAACCATCTAAACAAAAGGTGGAAGCTATTACGTCGTGGCCTGTGCCTCAAACAGTTCAAGATGTGCGTAAATTCATGGGTCTGTGTCAATATTATTCTACGTATATGCCCAATTTTGCTGATGTGGCGGCTGTTATTACTAATTTAACAAAAGGCGTTGGTCCGAAGAATCGAAAGATTGTTTGGTCAGACGCTTGTCAACAAGCTTTTGATTCAATTAAATCATTAATATCTTCTTCGCCTGTATTGATAATGCCAGATATGTCAAAGCCTTTCCGTATTGAATGTGATGCTAGTGATTATGCTGTTGGTGCTGTTTTATTACAACAAGACCCTAATTATAATGATGATTGGAAACCTGTAGCATTTATATCGAAGAAACTTTCTAGTGCTGAACGTAACTATCCTACTCAGGAGCGTGAATTGTTGGCTGTTTTATTTGCTTGTAAAACATGGCGTTGTTTCGTGGAAGGATCTCCTTTTGAAGTATATACGGATCATAGACCGTTGCAGTTCTACAATTCTTCCAATAAGGTATCTCCTCGTTTGGTACGGTGGATGCAAGATTTGGAAATGTACCAGCCTACCTTGGTATACAAAAAGGGTGTTGATAACATCATTCCGGATCTGCTAAGTCGTAGAGAGGGGCCTGATTGTGAGCCTGATGTACTATCCATGGAACCTGAATTCTTGAACGAAATATCTACTACGATATTGAATAAGGTATTACAACCGGTGGATACTTCTTTGTTGACTGATCCTTGTCAAGATTGGCCTATATTTTTTAAGAAACAGCAGGAAGACTGGCCGGATAAATGGCGTGCTCAATTGGAAAAGGAGGAAGCAAATTTTGAAGTGGTTGATAATGTTGTGTGGCGTTTAAATCCTAATCCATCGAATCCTAAAGCAGCCTCTCGGTTGAAATTCATCTCTTTTGCTCGCCGTGCGGACTTAATTGAAGATTTCCATCGTGGTTTTGGTCATTCTGGTCAATTGACAATTTATCCTTTGATGAAGCAACGGGTTTGGTGGCCTAGCATGAAAAAAGATATTAACTATTGGCTTAAAACTTGTCCTGAATGTCAATTGCATTCTCGTAATGAAAAGAAAACTCACCATGCTCCAATGAAACCTTTAGAGGTGCCTGCTCCTTTTGCTCGGTGGCACATTGACTTTATTGGGGAATTACCCAAGACTATCAATGGTAATCGATGGATTATTATGGCTGTTGATTACAGTACAAATTGGCCAATTGCTCGTGCTCTCAATTCTGCTTCTGCTGATGAAATTGTCAAGTTTTTATATGAAGAAATTGTGATGAAATTTGGTTGCCCTATTGAATTGGTTTCTGACCGTGGTGCCAATTTTTTGAGCAAAATTTTGAAACAGTATATGCATAAGATTCGATCAAAGCACATGTTTACCTCAGCATTTCACCCTAGAACTAATTCAAAGTGTGAAAGACTGAACCAAACGTTCAAACATATGCTCACAAAATATGTCAAAGGGCAAGTTCATAGTTGGGATGAATATATTGATTCTGCTTTGTTCTCTTGTCGCATTAGAAAGCATGCAACCACTGGTTATAGTCCTTTCTATTTAGTCTATGGTCAAGATCCAGTCCTTCCTGGAGATTCTCGTCGTCCTTTTATGGATCCATTGACTGAAGAGGATCCGGAATTAGTAGCGGAAGATGTGCTTGCTAGAATGCGCGATCTTCGAGAAAAGAGATTTGAAGCCAAGGAGAAAATGATTATACAAGCTCGGCAAGATAAAGCAAGATGGGATGCTTCATTAAAAAATGACAAGACACAAGTATTTAATGTAGGCGATTATGTGATGTTAAGGCATGAATCAAAAAAAGGCCTTGAGTTTAATTGGATGGGTCCATATGTGGTCTTAAAAACAAACCTTGATTACAACATTTATCAAATTCAAGAAATCGAAGGAAAGACTTACAATTCCTGGGTCCACACTGATCGTTTACATTCGGTTCATTATGATGGTGCAAAACCGGATAAATCTTGGTATATTCCTCGTATTGCTAGAGCAAAATAATTTTTTTACCTGTACTTTTTTTTTGGGAGGAAGGTAATGTCAGGTACACACAGACTTTGTGTGTAACCTTTTTAATTAGTATAAAATATCAACATATAATAATAATAAAGATCATCTTTTATCTCATATATAATCTTTTGTATACATTTATTTGAATCTACTGTAAAACATATATCTCAGCACACGACACGGAGATATATGTTTTGATATTTTATGCTAATTAAAAAGTTTATACACAAAGTCTGTGTGTACCTGACAATCGCTCAAGCTGGCTTAACTACCATTGATCCTAATGAAACATTATATTTTATCGGTTTCATCTTTTATTTTCATCAGTTCATTTTATATTTCTACCATTCAATTTTAGACATTTCAATTCAGTATAAATAACCATGTTCAAAAAGAACATTTAATAAAGATCTTATCTTACACCTTATTTCTTATCTATATTTTTGGTTACATCTTATATTCATATCATTTTTGATATCCTTTTCTTTATATTTACTATATAACTACAAGATCCCTTGAGCTATTTTTATATATTTCATTGTACATTTTCTATTTCATTTTTACTTTATCATTTTATATTTATTATATAAGACATTTATAGAGTTGGACAACTTAAAACCGGGTGCTTATTTAATAGATATTACTGCACTGATAGTAGTATCATCCCTATAAACATGTGGAATGTGAAATACGTAACTTACGAAATTACTATTCATATATTTAAAGGAATTTTTCTCTTCTCAAATGTTAACAATTATATCAAAAGAGGTTTTGGAACAGATATTCAATAATTTGACTAGATGTGATATATATCAATTATTATGTGTCAGCAATTATATATATCTGACTGGCTTACATTATCCTTATGTTCGCTTAGAGCTTGGTTATCATATCTACATTTGTCAATTAAAAAATGGAATACTAAAAAAATCAATATTTAAAAGATATAGTTTTAAACGACAGTAGACAATTAACATTGAAATCGAGGCAAAATGTGAATACTTGGTGAATTCAAGATTTATCTGGCGTTGTAGGCATAAAGTTTCAAGTAAGTTTACTGACGTTCAGTGAATTTCATGCATTATCTACAGAAACCATCAAGAAAGCTGCCTCATTGCTACCAAATCTGAAAATGATTAAGCTTAGATACTGCCACATTGTTTACCAACCTTTAAAAAACATGAATACCATTGCGATTATACAATATCCGATATGATCATTTCACCATAGCTTGATCGTACCTCATATACATGGACTGACTTAATTGAAAATTCAATCTTATCGTCTCTTTTTCCTCAGATAACTCAACTAGAGCTTGAATCTAATTGCAATAAATATGATTCTATTAATGGACTTATGGTCAGTTTAATCGCCCAACACTGCCCGAAAATCACTCATCTGACTATCATATTGCCACAGATCGACGAATCCATCTTGTGTGATACAATAACTCATTATGAAATGCAATTACAGAAACTTTCAATCAAATGCAACGGCCATCGTACACTTTTAGCTATTGCATTCACAATCTTAAAGTACACGTAACATCAGTAACCGATGAGGACATAAGTCCATACATTGCACAGATAGTTACCACATGTAAATATCTGCAAGCTTTTGAAATACTATCTACCCAATTATTCCAAGATATCCCAGATATAATTTGGGAATCAACAATTACTTGAGCAGAAGGAGACTCTATAATAACCCAAAATAAGCGATCTAGATCACAAGATGCATTCATGGTAAGACAGAAAAAGCAAGAAGAAAGAAATGATCTAAAAACAGAAATGGCAAGTCGACAGAGACACCCTTCCAGAAGAACCAGCTCCTGGTTTCATATTATATCAGAGGAAGCATTAGAACAACGATATAATTACAATAATTTATTGAATAGAAGATATCAGCACCAACGCAATGATTTTGAATACATATATTAAGATCATCAAGAACTGAAGAAATCAATAACTTCATCACAAAAGCACATTTAACGGAGATGGGATTTAGAATGCTTTGTTGAAATGGATGCCTGCAAAAATAAGCAATATCGTGTATCCCGAACCTTTTTTGAATAAAAAAAAACCTCACACATCAGACTAGACATGCTATAAAACAATCTAATTTATCAAATAGCCTATAACTAAGCTTTAAACTTTAAAACAATTATTTAAACATCGTCAGCCTGATGTTTTTAGAATGTCTATTCTTTAAAGAATTCAGTAATACGATCGATTTTATAAATCATAAAATCAAATGTAGCTAATGTTAGATCAAGTACTAATTTCCTAATAGTTTCTATCGTACGGAAAGTTTCTTTTAAGATGCATTTGGAATTACACTGCATATTTCAATGGAAATACCTCAAACAATTTTAACTGATTTATTAAATTTATTCAATTTGTTGCGTGGAAATGTATTTTAAATGCAATTACATGCGACTAACACCATATAAATTGCCACCTTCAACCTTATGATTGTAGATTGCAGAAAGGCAGAAACCAAGAACAGTACGGGTATCTCTAGGATCAATGATACCATCATCTAATAAACGAGAAGAAGTATAGTATACATCAGATTCGGCTTCGACAGATGCTTGGAACATTGCTTTTCTATCATTAGCCAATTCTTCGTCAATCTTTTGACCCATTCTAAAATAAATTATTGTTGTTAATTATGTAAAGAAATAATTTAATTTTTTTAATTACCTAGCAGCTCCTTGACGCATAACAAGATCAAGCACACCAGTTAATTGTTCTGCACCCATAACAGAGCATTTGGAGTTGGGCCATGAGAACAAAAATCTATTCATATAAAGGTTTAGTAATTAAAATGTAAATACTGATTTATTAAATTACCTTGGTTCATAAGCTCGACCACACATGGCATAGTTACCAGCACCATAGCTTGCGCCCATCATTATTGTAATGGCAGGAACAGTGGAATTACTGACAGCATTGATGAAACGGGAACCAGCTTTAATGATACCTTCTTCTTCATATCTTTTACCAACCATGAAACCAGTGATGTTTTGTAAGTAAACCAAAGGAGTGTTCCTGAAAATAAGTTAATAAGTGATTTCAATTGCGAGTAAAATATACATTATTACTTCATATTACAAAGCTGAATAAATTGAGTGGCTTTATTGGCCTCTTGAGTGAAAATAACGTTATTGTTAGCAAGAATACCAACAGGAATACCTTGAATAAATGCCCAACCACAAACCAAATTACCACCATAGTTTGGTTTGAAAGGTGTGAATCTGGAACCATCAACAAGACGAATAATGACCTCAGTTGCATCAAAAGGAATACGAATGTTTGCAGATACAATACCGAGTAATTCATCTAAATGTATTGTTTAGTATTTTAATTATATCTATAAAGCAGATAAATTTTACCAGCAGGATAATAAGGTTCCTCATATTCGCAATTCAAATGTCTCAAAGGCAAATTGCCTTTTTGTTCCCAATTCAAGTTGGCAACCCATTCACGAGCTTTGCGAATACCGTCAAATTCATCATTTGCTAATTGATCACTGACACCAGAAACACGAGAGTGCATATCAGCACCACCAAGACTCTCAGAATCAGTAATTTCACCAGTAGCCATTTGAACTAATGGAGGACCGCCCAAGAAAACTTGAGCTTGTTTCTGCAATAAAATATAACATTTTTAGTTAAACAAAATTCATGCAATGCCAATTATTTATTAATACCTTAACCATGATAACATAATCACTCATACCAGGAGTGTAAGCGCCACCAGCAGTAGAACTACCAAATACAACACAGCAAGATGGGACACCTGCCTTTGATCTAGAAAATAAAAGATGAGCATTTAGACTTGCACGCATTTTTCATAAATTTAATATTTACTGTATAGCTTGATTGCGGAAACCAGCACCACCTCTGTGGAACACACGGAATTGTTGTTGCAAGTTAGCACCAGCCTAAAAAAAAAGAGGGGGGGGGGAAAGAAGAAGCCAATTGTCATTTGAATTAATTATAAAAGGAAATTTACTATTCTTTTCTTACAGATTGAACAAATGTAACAGTTGGTAATTTGTTTTGGATTGCAATTTGATGAAGACGACCTCCTTTGAGAGCAGAAGTTTCATTCATTGCACCACCTGCCATGGTAGCAACGTTAGCAGATACAATACACATAACACCGCTGCATAAATAAATGTTAATATCAATGTAATGTATATAAAAATAATTCGTACCTGACAAGACCAATGCCTGAAACAAGAGAACCACCTTTTTTTTTTTTAATAAAATAAACATTAGTATTTTGATTATATGTTTTAATTGTGTATATATACCTAGTGTCATATCATCTTGATCATAACCAGCAAGAGCACATAATTCAAGGAATGGAGAATCTTCATCAAGGACCAATTCTACACGCTCACGAGCTATTTTCAAAAGGTGTGGGGTAAAATCAAATTTAGTTAAAACGATCTCCGCTTTCATGGATTATAGCATACCAGATAATTGGCCACGCTTTCTATGAAGCGCAATGCTTTTAGGCTTTCCTTCTCCTGTAGCCTCTTTAAGTCTTTCTTTTAAATCATCAATCAAACCTTGCCATTCTTCAACGTTATTTTTAAATTCAGGGCTGGTTTTATTAATTACTGTAGGATGGCGTTGAACAAGATGATCTCTGGAGGTTAAAGTAGACATATTCTGTATTTTAATTGATAAATAACGAGAAAAAGAAAAAGAAAATGAAAAAAAGTTACTAAAAGATTTAAAAGCAACTCTAGAAAAAAAGATTCTCACATGTATTTTTCACAGTGTGAATACCGAATTTGGCATAATTATTATTGGCAGTAAGCTATTGAATGAATTCAAGCAAAATGAACTGACCAATCAATAGATTAGCGTGGAATTTTATCATGTTAAATGTCTGAAATGCGTAGATTGATATCCTTTATTAAATACCAAAAAGCTTATAGTCTTATATATATCCTAGGAATCTAGTTTATTCATCTATCAAAATATCAAGTTATCATTAATTCTTTCAGGATTTTGATGGAAAAGTACATATTTTCCGTGAGAAAGGGAATTAGCAAAGATCAAACCAAACAGTTTGGAAGGTAATACAAACAGCAATACCTACTTTTTTCAAAGATATTGGCAGTGTGTATTATTTACTTGTATTAGGGCTCTTTCATCGTTAAATATAACCTTTCTATAATTTGCATAAAATTCTATTTTCTGCTGCAATCTAATGACAAATTCCCTGTTAATTATCTTTAAATGACCCTCTTGATAGAGCTAAGAGTGAAATATTCTTCATAAACACAGTATTCTTACAGTTCATAAACTATCATTACTTAAAAACAAAGGATTATAAAATTTATCAGAATCAATCAATCCTATGGCTTGCAAAACATCAATGTGCTGAAATTCATCATTTCAACATTTAGCACTTTTAATTTGCTTATTACTCAACAAAATTCAGCGTTTTTCATTTTAAAAAATGCATAGACAAATTAGATATATCAAAGTACGTTAGAAACCTGATTACCATACAATTCATCAATTTATAGTACTTGGAAAATTCTTTAAAGTGAATTTTATGATTCTGACTGTTTCATGCAACAGCAATAATTATACGAATAATACATCAACCTATGAACTAAAACCGTTACAATTAAGTAGCCCCAAGTTCGATGCCTTCTAGTAAAGATAAAAAACCCAGATAAATCATTCTGTATGGTGGAAACTTACAACGAAATGTCCGTGCTACATCAAAATTTTCACAAAATTACTGATTTAAATGGCGTCAAATCGATACTTTTTAGGCTCTCCTGATCCTCAAAAATATACCAAATAATTGCCCTATCCAAGTAGATATAATATAACACATTTTGGTAGTTTTTTGAAATTTTTCATTTTTCGGTCAAATCTATCAATTTTAGACGAGGGATCATAAGGGAAAATTACCAATTTGGACAAAATTCAAACTTTCACCCGAAAGATGAGACTTTTTACTAAGGCATATACTGGCATTTTAGACTCGCCAAAGTGCGCTGCATCACATCCAATTGTATATTTGAGGTTTCTATAATGTATTTTTGGACATTTCCTCGAAAAACTATATTTCTTTAAAAGTGATCTGCCGCAAAAATTTGTCAGAAAATTATTTATGAAAATAATGTCACGCGAAGCGCAATTAAAATATCTACAACCTTTAATTAATCAGCTACGCACGTTAATTATACGTTATTTTGTGTAATTTTCGATTAAGTGTCCAGAAAATTTCAAAATGCCATTTTTTCATTTTTCTGGAACAACCGAAAAAAACACATTTCAACTTCCGACATGTTCATTTCCATGCATCATAATTCCTCTAATCTATTGATTGATGGCCTCTAAGTTATACATACGGAGTTTACATTGTACCAAAAATGTTATATATATATTAATTTAGTATCAGAACTATAGTTGAAACAGAAAAAACGGATAATTTCTACGAAAGAGCCGTTATTATAAAGAAAGAAGGGGGTTCCACTTGCACCATGTCGATTGGAGATGTCTCTGTCAATAATATATATATCGCCTCTTGAAAGAATGTTGAAAAACAAACGAGTAGAATCTCTAGTTTTTAAACCCTAATAACGTAATTATGGCTAGAAGTATGCTATTTAGAATAAATTAGAAGTGAAAGATTAACCAATACAGCGACAATGGTGGCATATGAAAGCGCGGCTATTCAGTTTTAGTCGTATAGGAAATGCCATTTTTCAGGCTTTACCTTGAAAAAAAAAAAGCTATTGATGTTACTAAGGATTTCTCAATGCAATGAGACATATCAAATGCAATTGTACAAGTTTTTTTCGTCCATGTAAAAAGCGAACTCTGGAATTAAATGTGTCTCTACATTGAAACTACAATTGATATTATGTTATAAAACTCTGACAAATAGATCTAAAGAAAGAAGCAATAAATTCTGCGGTCATTTTGAGCTCATAACAAACATAAAAGACAGAAAACTGGTTTTTAAAATCTGGAAAGGTGCTTTGTTTGCCCAGTGCGGAAGCAACCATATGGTAACTTTGACCCGCCTAATGTTAAAGATGTCGTATCATTATTTGCATAAGGTTTATTGTTAATCAACAATAATTGATGACTACTCTTTCAAATTGCCATCTTGCTTTGTTGCACATTATTAAAAGCTTAAGTCTGTAGCATCGTCATATATTTAAACTCTGTAATAATCAAGTTGCACCATATTTTGAGCAAAATCTCAAATTTCAAGATTTTGTTTTATAAACTTTCAATTTATAATTATAATCGATTGTTTCCTCATAAAGCAAGGTATTGCCGCTTGATAGTTTTGATGATTCGAAGGGAAATAGAAAGGTATTTTTTGATGGCCGTTATCATGCCACTTTGAATAAAGAAGAATATAAATATCGCTCGCTTTAACCCGTTTCTTATTGAAATCTTTTTGAGAGTTGAATCTACATGTTCCCATATAAAGCATAAAATGCCTCAATCACATCATGTATGATGCAAACATTATTAGTTGCCAACTAACTACAAAAGGGCAAACAAGATTATAACGTTTAATAATATAATCTAGCTTTGCAAATAGTACTTTTGCATAAAGTAGAATTCCGTTTTCCAGAGTATAAAACACCATAGTTCATGACGACATTTTTTATAACTGAGATTAACTATGGTGATAGCCAACCAACAAACGGTTCCTTTTGTATTAATACACAAAAAAGGAGGGTCGCGGAACGGCCCCCCCCACCACTCCAACTATTTTTTTATATGAAAATGAAGTATTTATAAATCCGCCTAATGAGTGTATTGACATTCCATATAAGGTGACACACAAGAAGAACTCCATTCTCTTTTCTTCTCTCTCTTTCTCTCTTTCTTTCTTTCTTTCTTTTTTTTATTTATTTGTTTTTTTTATTTATAAAAATATGGAAGACTCTGAACATCCTCTAAGCAAAAAAGCAACCAACAATGAAAATGAGGACGACCAATCATTTGAAAGATCCAGATCATTGTCCCTTCAATCTAGAAGATCGTGGCCCCTTTTACCTAAATTACAAGTGATAGATTCACAAGGAAGTAATTCAAATCAAATACACAACAATAACAATATCAGCATTCATAGTCCTGTTATTGATAATTTTGACAAAAAGAGCATGGCATCCAGTGATTCAATTTCATCAGAATCTAGTATTTGTTCAAATTATGATAATGAAGCAAAAAGTTCAGCTTATGGAATCAATCATGACGAACCTCAAATGAATGATAGAAGACGTAGTACCGTTAGATCTGGAGGTACTAGAAATGATTCGGCCGGCACTTTAGTTGAGGCGGCTTTAGATCAACAAGAAGCTAGAGATAGACATGTACAATTCTCTGCTCATATTGCCGAAGCAGGTTCTTTGGTTCAACGTATGATTAGTACAAGATACCCTTCTGCTGCAACAACAACAACAACAATGGATTCAATGGATCATCACACAATTCATGAGGCTTCGGAATCTCATCATACCGGTGATTTAGAAATGCAATCTTTACATTCCCCCGCTCCTATTGCTAGTTATAATAATGCTACTACTACAGGAGGTGGTAGTGTATTGGCCAGTTTAATGAAATTGGAAGCTTCAGCTAGGCGTCCTTCTGTAAAAAGACGTAAAACCATTAAAAGAAAAAAAGTAAATGTTGTAATTATGTTTATAAAAACTAAGCTAATGTGTGTATTTTTAGGATAAAAAAGCACTCAAAATACGGAAGCCGGCATCCATGTACAACCTAATAGGCCAGACTAATAGTCTCGATGCTCTTACACCAGCATTCGCTAAACCTTCAGCAAATGGAGCCCTTAAACGACCCAATTTGACACATCGACCTACCAGTTGGCTGTCCACCATTGCCGCAAGTAACCATCTAGTTCCCAGTCTACAAAAACGAAAAATGGCAAGTTCTGTCAACATGTCTCGTCGATCTTCGATTGATAGTATGTTCACAACTGCGTCTCAATTTGAACCTATCACATTAGAAGATCGTATTCGTATTACATTTGAAATTGCAAACATCTTACAAAAGCAAGAATTTTTGCGCAAACTAGTCAAATGTCTAATGTTGTATGGTGCACCAGCACATCGTTTAGAGTATATTCTTCGTACTGTATCCCGAACTTTGGGCGTAGATGCTGAATATGTTTATATACCAAATGTCATGTTTTTAACATTTTTTGATCAATCGACACATACAACTGAAACCCATTTTATTAGAAGCCCACAGTTGTTTGATATGCACAAATTGGGTGAAATTTATCGGTTGGAGAAGCTGATTTCTCACGGTGAAGTTTCGGTTGATGAGGCATTAGAATTCATAGACAAAGTAACTAATGAACCTCAATTTTATCCTATTTGGTTGAATCCTTTTGTATATGCTACAGCTAGTTTTTGTGGATGTGTCATGTTTTATGGTGGACAGTTTAAAGAAGGAGGATTATCAGCTGCCATGGCCAGTAAGTTTTGTTGTTTAGTTGATTTACATTGATTTACTCATGTTATCCGTCAGTCTTTTTCGCTTTTTACGAGTTATTTTCGGGCCGTTATATGAGTTTCCAACCAATTTGGGAAATTACTATTTGTATTTTTATCGGCTTTGTGTCTAGAGCTGTCTGGCAATATGGCTTTTGTTTTACACCAGTAGCATTTGCTTCTTTTATTGTCATTCTACCTGGTTATTCAATGGCTGTGGCTCTTGTGGAGCTTGTATCTAGACAATTAGTGTGCGGTGTTATTCGATTGGTTTATGCCATCATTTATTCATTCTTGTTGGGTTATGGTATCGAAATGGGATCAGAAATTTTCGGTGCTATTCGACCTGAATCAGTATCTGCTCAAGGTCAATCTGAGGACTGTGTGAAAGCAACTAACTCTTCTACTTGCGTAACCATTATTCCTCAAGCATTCTATTTCCTTACTGTGCCTGTTTTTGCTGTAGCTTATTGTATTTATCTTCGTGCAAGGATCCCGCGCTGGCCAATTATGATTGTTGTAGCTGCTTGTGGTTTTGTAACTAATTATGTATTATCTTGCTGTGCACATGCACCTTCTCAAGTTTTACAGGTTGTTCCCGCTTTTGTTGTTGGTCTTTTGGGTAATTTATTGAGTAAATTTACTGGAAAAATGTCTCTCGATGCTGTTATTCTTGGAGTAAGTGTTCCAACAATTTCACAAAAACTTTCTTATTAATTTTCATATTGGTTGCACACATAGATTTTCTATTTAGTTCCCGGTAGTTTAGGTATATTTACAAAAGGAAATAATGTTTATTTTTATAGATAATTGACATTATTATTATACATTTAGGTTTGAAATCAGCTTTGGGTTTTTTTGGTCAATCGGCTACAGGCGAATTTGCAAATCAAGGTGCAGGATTTGCACTTAGTATGATTGAAACATCTATCGGTATTACAGTTGGATTGTTCATAGCTACATTAATTGTATATCCAAAGGGTACTCAACACACACCTTTAATGAACTTTTAGACACAGAAAAAGTTTATTGTATTTGTATAATATTTTATTATTCTTTTATTTTTTGAAAAATATGTACAAAACGTACATTATACAACATTTATTTAATTACTTACTACTTATTTAATAATAATATTTCATCTGGTGATTTGAACACCCTTTTTTTCTTTTCTTTTTTTCGATCACTGGAAGTTTATAAACCTAAATATTTTATAAAGTCTAGATCAATTTCGGGTTACTATTTCCCGTAACAAACAATTTCTATTGTTTCGGATCAACAATCGAGGTGTATTTTACTTTTGAAGAATTTTTCGTCATGTTTATTCAATGAAACAAGTACAATAAACACGTTGGATCTATTCTTTAGCACATCAAGTTGAACGTGCTATTTTTTTTTATTCAAAAAATAAAATAATTAATATCGAATAATTTTAGCAATCAATTCCTCCTCAGCAATATCATCTTCAATTGTTTCCAGCTGTTGCCAATTGATAAGATCACCATAATAAGCAGTTAATGCTTTTATTTTACCATTGAGGGAGTTTTGCTCAATTTCGCAAGTATTTCCTGGCCCAGCCAACTGAGCTAATTGTTGTGGATCTGTATTTCTAGGCACAAAAAATGCAACATTCGGAGTAATTTGTGAAGCGATTTTATGAATATTCATTCTAGATGAATATAAAATAAATTAGCATGCATGTATGCATGTAGATAAGATAAGACTATATTTACCCATCGCCGGGTATCATTGATTTAAGGTCATATACATCTTCTGCCATATAAGCGGGCCCACCCCAAGGAGGCGATAAAAACACAACATCGGCCTAAAATATGAATTAGAGACCCGCTATTTTTAGGTGATATATTTACCTTTAATGTAGGTGCCAACTCAAAAAAATCACCTAGTATAAACTCGATTCTGTCCGCGACACCATAGATCTTGGCATTTTCACGAGCACAATGAAGCTTAATTGGGTCAAGATCAATAGCAATAACTCTTTCACAAGTAAGTGCAAATTGGATTGAATTTCCACCACAACCACAAAATGCATCAATAATGATATCAGATTGACATTTTAAAGCTATATGACGAGCAATCTTTTCAGGTGTAACCGAAAACCAACCCTCTAGTTTATATCAACGAGTCAGTAAGAATAGCATTTTTAGCGTATAATTCACATACCTTTATCCATTAAAATGCCTTGATCAAATTTAGAAAAGTAAGCATACCTTTGATAGTAATATCTAATTTAAAAACCATCAGTATCTATCAAATTGCATTGAAAATATCATAGTTTACTTTTGCATATCGGGTGGCATTGTGTCTTGATCATAAGATACAATCACATTATTGTATACATTGGTTGGCTCCATGATTCTTTGCTTTTTAGTCTTTTGTCTTTTACTTTTTCTTCCATTGGGTGCTAAATAACCCGAGTATGGATCATTACGAACCGCTGCTTTTGAGATGGGTATTTCCTCAGGTTTTTCATCTTCATCCATTGGTTCCACAACAGTGTCAACTTGTTTTGCTGGTTTCACAACAGGAATAATTTCAGTTGATATTTTCTCCATTGTTACTTGTTCAATTGTAGTGGTTGATTGTTCTTTTTCTTGCTGTTTCTTGAGTTCTTCAATACGTTCCTTGACTGCATTATCTACATATGATTCCAGAATACTTTGTTGAGATGAAAGCTTTGCTGAATCTTCTTTGTCTTGTTGTTCCTGAGATACTTCTTCCATCGGACTATCTTGCTCCATCTCTACAACAGTTTTTTCTACAACTGTTTCGACATCATTGCTTTCCAATTGATTTTTTCCTTTGACTATTTCATCATTTTGCGTTTTATTTAGAACAATGTCAACTATACGGTCGTTCTCTAGCAATGTCTCTTTGTTTACATTATTTGGTTTGGAAAAAACTTCATGTGCATTATTTTCCTTTTTGTCATCTACAATCTCTGCGCTCTCAAAATTTCCAGGAGAATTTGATTGAGTAATTTTGGATTTTAACTTTTCATTTCTAATCGCTTGTGGGGCCTCTTTATGCTCTTGGAAGGCGCTGTTACATAGATCTGTTAATTTTCCACTATCAGAATCCGGCTCGCTATTATCAGATTTTTTGCTTTCTTCATCTTTGTTAAGAATTTCGTCGCTATCAGAACCATATCCTCTTCGATAAGGCCATGTATTACGTTTACGATAAATAGCATTAGCATAAGCACATCCTTCTTCCTCTTCCTCTTCCTCTTCTTTCTCGAGTTCATCTTGGTTTTCTTCTTCAATTGGATCAATATTTTTAATTTTAATCTTATTTTCAACCTCTTCCTCATCATCTTCATCAAGATCATAAGATTCATCTTCACTAGGGAAATGTGTAAATGGAGTTTCTCTTCCACCACCTGAAGATGTAGGGTATTCAACTTGATCATTTTCTTCTTCTTCTTCTTCTTCTTGCTCTTCATCGTCGTCTAAAAGTACAATGTTATCGTCTCGAGCATCATGATATGGTGTTTCATCGGGTTGCCAATCACGTCTTCGAGGCAAACGAAATTCTTTAATCACTTGTCCATCATTGATATCATCAATTACTGCTGTGGAGGCTGTTGTTGCTGTTGTTGCTACAAGAGATGCAGATGTTGGCATATTATTTGGTTCGTCAGAATCAGAATCAGAATCAGAATCTAATAGGATAATCTTTTCGTTCTTTTGAAAGTTTCCCATGCTATTATGTAAAAACAAAAGTAAACAAATCAATTGACAAAAAATTAGGGTTAAAAAATTGTTGTACCATCGAAACGAAAGGCAGTCCATAAAGACATGATGGTAAAGAGATATTTTATTATGCATCAATTAGCTTTTATCAACTGGAGACAACATAAAGCCCGTTTTAGTAGAGGACATTGCTTGAAATGGATCAGTTAATCCATTCGAAGATGCTGTTGAAATTGTATTATTTCTAGATAATAAGTCTGGAGTATTAGCTTCATCTTCATCATCGCCACTCGCCTCCAATGTCTTGACATTAAAATAACCATTGTTACTTTCGACATGCGGTTTTTCAATAATATCGCCTTGTTTAGTTATAATGTCATTTGGCCCAATTTCATGAGGTGTTTGTAAAGTAGCTGATAGTAAAGAAGATCTTGGAGTGCTTTTGCGATTTAAATAACTAATTGTACTATACGGATTTACTTGAGTTGATTTCATTGATGGCAGGGGTGTTAATGATCTATCAATAGTCGCTGTCGATGATGATCGAGCAGATGAAAAAGATAATCTTCTTAAAGGTGTAGTTGGTATATAATCATCAAATTCTTGTTGATAAGATGATATGAGCATTGATGAAGGTGTTGGTGAAAGAGATGTGGATGATGTAGGTGATGATAAGGATGAAGATGATGAGAATGAATTGTTACTACCATATGATCGTTTTTGCGTAATTTCTTCAAGTCTAGGTAATGGTTTAATGTTATCAAATTCAGGAAATGAAACTTGATGTTGTACTGGTGAAGATATCTTGCGTGTAGCTAATAAATCAGTTGTGCTTTTACTATGATATGCTAGTGATGGTTGGACTGATGCTAATGTATGCAGAGATACTTGAGATGCATCTATTAATGATGTATTTAGGTTAAACGTGAAAATACACTTGAATTCATTTAAACTTACTGTTGTTATTATTGTTATTATTATAAGCTGGAATATTATCAATTGGAAATGTGCCAAGAACTATGGCAACTTCTTGTTTGTAAACTGATTTTAGTTTGATGGCTGATTTCACCCCTTTCATTTTCAATTCTGCTTGAATTACATAAGATACGCTCAATGTTCTCCCTGAATCAGGAAATATACTTGGTGGTGTATCAAATGGTACATGTAATTCAATAGGTATACATTGACTGGAGGAGTTATCTTTTATATCCAAGTCGATGGTCGTACTTGATAGTACTTTATTCTCTAAAATTCTGTATAAATGAAGGTAAATGAACACAAAGAACGTCATAATTACATACATCTATCTTACTTTGCAGAACTGGTTCTATGAGCTTGTCTTGATAGTGATATTTTAACTGCTTTTGATTTTTCCATGGCAGGGAAATTGTTGATTTGACACTCTAATTTGATGTTTTCGCCTCGTGTAAATGCTGTTTTTGGTACATTTATACACCATTGAGATAATTTACTTCCATTAGTGAAACCTAGATCTTTGTTCATCTTTACAGGCACTCTATAATCAGGTAAAAGAACATTGATCATATCTAAAACTTGGATTTCCTGAGTTGCATTTGATAATGTATGTGATAGTTTGAACATTGGTCTCTTGTGCGTTGCAGTCAAAAGATAAGTAATCTTTGCTACTTTTGGAATCTACATTTACACTGATAGTTAGCAAATCAAATGAGATAATTGCCATTTTATTCAACATACTTTGGCGAAGCTTGGCAATCTTTTATCTGCTGGTATTTTAAATTCAAAATCATAACTGTAGCAAATACCAGGATTTAATGTTGTGTATTTCTGCTTATTTGTGGGAGTAGCCAGTAATTTACTATCGTTGATCAATGTTACTTTATCGCCACATCCCTCTATAGATCCATTAAAGTTGACAGAAATATGTTGAATATCGACTGATTTTTTTAAATTTAAACTGATTTGGCCTATTGTTATGATCACATTTTAATGGATTTTCTATATAAAATTTTGTTTGAATTCAATTTACCATGAATAAGATCGCCAGGATAATAACATTTATCTGGATTTTTCAATATTATGGCAAGTTCTTTTGTATTCGACATTGATGTTATTAATGAAAAAGGAAAAGAGAAAAGGCAATTAGGCATTTCTGATGTAATTTATTACGAGGAAAAAAAGAAAAAAAAAAAAAAGGAGGGACAGGGCTTATTGCATTTGTACAACTTCACTAGGTGTTTTGTATCACCTAAAGTGTAAAACTAGTTAAATGTGCATGTTGTGCCATATTATTTCAACCATATGTTGTTATTCCAAAAATAAAATAAAGTGATAGTAGAATCCTATCGAAACAATACAATCTAGATATGCCAAGGATCTATCTTTCCCCCCTTTATCTCTCTTCATGTGTTAAAGATGTTAATAATACAATTTCAATGGCAAAATCAAAACAATGATGACTTATAAATAAATAGAAATTCTTTGCGGCGTACATTACATTACATGTAACCAATTATCCGTATTTCACAATGAATGCTGCCAAGATCGACCTGCTTTCTTCTAAAGGCATCGTTTTATTAGCAAATGTCCCTACAGTATGCTAGTTGTCAAAACTATATAACTGTCTTATTTTGAAACATTCTTACGTTTACTTACTTTCTATACACTTGATTATTCAAGAAATTGTTGAGTTAAATAGAAAACTTCAAAAAGATTAAACAAGACGTCAAGTTTAGAATAATACCTATAAGAAGCTTAAAATGTTTATTGTTGTTAATGTGTGTTGGAAAGAAGTATTTAGATTATATTAAATGCAATGTATATGATATATAAAGAGGAATGAAACCAAAAGATCACTTTGCGTTAGAGAGATTCATTTTTCTCGAAATATTGAGAGCTTGAAGATGGTTTATACATACGATATCAGATAGCAAGAGAGAGTATTATGTATGTAGTAAAAAATTATCACATACCTGCTTCTTTGACTTTTAGAAACATTAGTTGATAAGAAAAAGGAGGTTCCATTTGATCATTCCCATGAAAAATCCATATAAAATAACGATGCTTTATAAAATTCAAGATAAAAGTAGGAAATTAATAAACTGGTAAGGTATTGTATGATTATTCTGAATGCATGAATAGTTCTACAAGCAAGTATCTAGTAATGAAGTCGTCATATTGAATGCTTGTGTTAGTCATGTAAATGATCCGTTTTACTACGAGATGTATAAAAGTCAACATATCTGTCAAGGAAAAATCCACACATACGACATAACTAGGAAAACTTCTGGCATTAATATACAAATATACACAATAGACATTATGCTACGGAATATTCACATGCATGTTTGAGGCCTTTCATATCAAAGCAAGACCGAAATGCCTTCTTTTGATACTGTGATGCATGTAAATATTAAAGTTTTTTTTTGAAATTCTCATCTTCAAAAGTGCAAATTCAGCATATCCAAGCACGCAAAGACTAAGATTTTAGTTGGTCCAAGTTTGTTTGCTACGAAAATAGTTGTTTCAGGCTGGATCAAAAGCATATATTGTAATAGAAATAAGATATCAGCTGCTACGTAAAAATTAAAATTCGACCTTCTTTCTAACAAAAATTATTTTTTTACAAATCAACGACTAATACAAAAATAATTAAAAGAAAGAGTAGAATCTGGTGGTCATTTTATATTAATATATATTATAGTAGATCATGTCTTTTTTGGGTCATCAAAATTCTTTAAAAAAAGACACTATACAAACAAATATGTTTATTTTTGAGATAATTCGCTGCCAATCTTGTAGTTCAAAATCTTATTCCAATCCATTTTGTTACGAGTCATGGGCAAAGCTCTTCTCAAGCCCTTGAAGGTATTCTCGGCAAGATCATTATAACTTTCATTCATTGAGCTGTGATATTGTCTATCAAAAGTGGAGATTTCCTTGATGATGGATTTCGCTAATTGTTCAACATTCTGATTTACAAAGTAAATTAATATAATCTTTTTAACTAATATTATCAACACTTACTTCAGTCTTGGTAACTGAAACATTAAAGCTCTTCTCAGTATTCAACTGGACGTTACCATCCTCATAATAATGAACATTCACCTTGGTAACACCTTTTAATTCACTTGACTGGGTATCATAAATCCAAGAGGCGAGCCATCTTCCATTCCAAAAGTTATTGGGGTTGTATTTATTATCAACAATAGCAACGGTGATTTCGCTGTCAGTGCAGTGAATGGTACATACGCCATTAGGGAAATGATCATCTACATAAACTAAACAATCTTTTTCGATAGAAGCTCTAAGAGATTCGTTTTGGCTTTCGGTTGTGTATTCCTCTAAATCAGAGGCAGTCTAATAGATATTTCTGGTTATTTACGCTATTTTACTACAAAACAAAATAGCTTACCAAACGCATATGATCAAATTTGAATGTTTGCTTGGAGCGAGGGTCAAGATATCTATCTTCTTCAATTTTACCATATTTAGATACAATGACCTGCCTCATGTTAATAAAATGATATTATCTCGGTAAAAAATATATTTACATCATAATCTAAACCAGGTGGAGTAACTGTAATATGTTGTTCTGTATTGTATTGCTCGAGGGCTTGTAAAATACCATCTTGAAGTCCTTCGTCATTATCAACCAAGGTACGAACATCTATAATTATTGTGTTATAAACACGCGCGTTTCCTAAATATCAAAAACAACGAATATTACCATTAAATACATCGTTTACTTCTCCTGGTGGACTAGAAAGAAGGAAGTCCGATGCAATCTTGACTTTATCTTCAATAGAAACTGAATCCATATTATCTGTTTATATGTTCAAAATGTGAATAGTGAAAAAAGAGGAATATTCTGTAAAGCTCACATTAATTTACATACTCCTCCCTCCTCTTCCGCTTTCTCTGTGCCTCTTCCACTCACACTCAGTGGTCCAACATGATCTCCTGCTTTTGGCAATTTGTACTCAGTGGATACATGTTTCATTGAAGAAATGAAACTAGAATCCCGGTTGATTATGATTATTTTTTAATAAAAAAAAAAAAAAAAAAAAAACCTTCATTTCTCTATTGTATTTTTTGTTTTGATTCATTATGGAGGCTGGTGTACCACCATTACAATTAGCACATTTAGTATTGGAGGGTGCTGTCATGGCTTTTTGTATGGAATTGGCTGTGAGAACCATATTCTTTCCTCACAATCAGAAATCATGGTTAATTCGTGGTTTGAAAATAACGATGGCATTATCAATGGTTATCAAAAGTTCAATATTTTCAGCATTTAGTTCAACGTAAAAAAATCTTTTTTGTATATGAAATTTACAAATATAACAGATATTCAATCCAATTATTTAGATCTTTAGAGAATTATTGTCAATTAGCAGGCAGAATCACAGATATATTCTATCATATCAGTTGCTTGTCTGCCATTTGTATTTTGCTGCTGCGAGTCAAAGTTGTCGTACCATCCCATAAGCAAACTTTGTTTCATATAATACATGCTTTTATACTGATTTCTCGGTTCATTGTGAGTGTCGTTGATATCATATATGCTCATATTTGGAGGGACATATATATAGGCGTGTGTCGATATAAAGACAGGCATGAGGTATACAACTTTCATTTACCCTTTTTTTATTTTATATTAACCAATGTTTACATTAGATTGGCATTACTTATACTTTATACGATACTATAATTGATATTTATGTCAGTATAGTCACCACATACATTCTGTTATCCCATATTCGAAAGCTACATGCTGGCCACGTCAACGGAAATGTTACCCTTTACAGATCTGTGGTTATTTCCAATGTAATTCGAACCATACTTCTTTCGATTGTCAATCTTGTATGCACGGTCTATTATATCATCGTAAGCATTATTTTTATTTTAAAAAAGTGTATTTTTTTATCAAGTTTTTATATGAATTAGGCGAATGGTGATCCTGCAGTGGTTCTTATTGCTTGGCCCATCAGTAACATGTTTCTTATAGTATTAATTGGGTATGATACCAATATTACAAATTTCATTCAGCAATGCCAAAAAATACTTTCAGCCACAACGCAGAATGATGACAGCTTGGCTTTATTAAATAAAGAACCAACGCTACCACAGCAACAACAAAAACAACAACAAAATCAGCAGCAGATAGTATCGGTATCATCCGTTTCAAATGAACCAGTTGTGGCGACACCATTTGCCGATAAAGATGTCCCTTTTATTTCACGCCGACTTTCAAACATGTCAATATTGGAAGTAGATGATGAGACAGGTCCTTCCAAAAGAGAAGGTAGTAGCTCTTTAAATGATGCAAACAATAGTTCGTCTTGCACTATCGTCAATATTGACAATCATCAAAACCAAAACAATTAGTATCACACTCCTTTATTTAAATTATACCTATTTTGATGATGCTGGTCATGTTAAATAATTACATTTGCATATATAAAGAAGTATAAACTTTAAAACAAACCATGAGCAGAAACTAGGATTGATTTTTATTATGAATAATCGAAATTTAATTACATAGGTTTTTGTGGGCTAGGAAAGAAGGTAGAAGATCCTGGTTGTAATAACGTCTTAATTGAGCCTACAAAAAAAAAAGTACATTCTCAACAAATATTAATTCAGGTAAGCTTCAATTCCACATGAACGTAGTCATAGATTGTCTTCACGAATGGTTCAAATTTCAGCTTTTCGTGAGTTATTGCGAGTTGAGAAAAGTAGAGACACCAGTTGATAGTTGGCTGCATATTTTTTTAAAACTGCTATGAATTTGTTCTCAATTAATATGGATCCAAGTAGATATTAATTTTGCAAAAACTTAATGTTATATTGCTGGCTGAATAGATGATCCATCACGTTTCAGCTTCCATGGGTATTATCATTGTCATTACCATATATTCTGGTTTTGGCTGTTTTAGCGCTATTTTTAATTTGAAATGGTCTACTTCCCAGAAACCACGCTAAAAAAAAGTAGGCATTCTCTTCCTAAACCTCGACCAGCAAATCAATAGATGCCGAAAACTTAATTTTTGGATACTTTACAGCTGTAGTATATATTTCAAAACTTTAATCAATTTGGATCAACATTCATTAATTACTAAAGAGCATGTATGTTGTCAGTTGCTTGATTCCTTCTAAGCAGCGGAAAAGTTTTTTTTTTCAAAAACATGTGCTAAATCCTTCAAAAACAGCTATTAGCTAATGAATTTAGGATGTGTTATTCTTACATTTACTGCGCAGTATGTGCTACTTCAAAATCCAATTTCGAACCATTATTTGATTTTATAAAAATTTTCAAAGAATGTCTGAAACTATCCATTCAAAATAGTTTAATAAACAAGTATGCGTTTTCATCTCCACACTTTTAAAGCAAATTAGGAAGACTAACCCTTTTGTAGCTCTGTGAATCAACACTAGACGTATCCACCATTAAAACAGGAGCTCATTTGGATCCTTATTTGGCGAGAACTGACAAGTTTACTGACCATGGTAGGTGTAAATAGCAGGTAATTAATTTGTTGTTTAAACTTACCGAATGCACGGTAATTCAGGTAAGGTTATATCTAAAGTACTTTTAGTACCTATTTATACTTCATGTCTATGTAGAGTGACAGTTTATGAATTAATATACATCTGTAGTTGGATTGTTTTCAATAAAAGTGCACAGTAAGCTATGTGTGCAATTTGGCGATAATTTTCTCGCCGCATAATAAGTCGTGAAAGTTGTCCTTTGAGATCAACATGTAAAAGACATGTCCCTATTCTCATTCAAATTAGAAATCATTAGGGTCAAAATTCGCTGAGGTACGGCTTCGGTTATCGATTTCTTACGGTTGTACAAAGTAGGCTTCAGATGGTTTTCAAAAATTTTCGTCCAATATTGAGTTCTGTTGTATACTACCAAGTATCATACGTTATAACCTTCTACTGTATCAATACATCTTATAATCTATTGACTACGACATGCATTGAAGTGCAAAGTCTTGATATCGGATATAAGAAACTCTTAGCGTACTAACACTACGGCCGACCTGTGCTGGCTGCTCCACAAGATGATTTCATTGTGCCCAGCAGGTGAGCTGCACACTACAGCCTGAGCTGTTGTGCCAACTGAGTATGGCTAAAAAGATAACAAGATACACATGCGCATAACAAAATAAACTGTATACGAGCACAACAAAAAGCCTGTATGTGCAGAATTATAGATTCTGTCCGTGTGCATGACATTAATCCCATGTGTGCATAATATTAGGATTGCCTATAATCATATCATTATCCCTCCTATTTGCTTGTGCATAATAATAAAATCTGACCATGAGCATAATGAGCTGATCGTATGGGCATAAATTGGTTTGTACATGAGCATTGTGCCTTTCTCAAAATTCCATTGCAGTTTTAACTGGAATAATGGGTTTGTAAATTGCATTTGCTTTTATTAATATAGATTATAGACAATAATACAATTCAATGCGTTGTTTATGTAGAGAAGTGCATGCAAGAGTCATTATATTTACAATTATCATCATTTGTAAATATGTTGATAGCTATAATGCTTACAGCAACAACGGTTTTTGCTCGCGCACAAACTTAAATAACATTTACTGCTTAAATTTATATGCAAGCCCAATCTACGGCTATAAATATTACTTTATCACACATAAAATTTAAACAAATTAACCTTCTTTAAACTTACTGTTTTAGTGTACGATTGGCAGCTGTAAAAAGATTTGTTTTCAAGCATAGCTACGATCAAAACTATGGTTATTATAAAAGACATTAGAGTATTCTTTCTTTATTTTTGTTTCTATATCATTTGAAATTTTATCACTTTTCTGGAACATTTGGTGAGTTTGTAGCCAGCTCTAGCTTTTCATTGAGTAGATATAAATATCATTGCCTGCGATTTGATCTGGTAATCAAGAAATACGTTCAACGATGCAGTAGTAAATAATGTTATTTGATCTTAGAATGCGGTTAAATGAAAATGTCAGGCTCTAATATTATAGACCGCTACCTATATTAAAAACATTAGTCCCGTATGTTAGCATGCATATTCAGATAAAAAAAAAAGAGCACCAGCTTGATAATCTGATGTGCCTTATCAAACGGGGAATAAATCCTTGGAATATGAAAAAAAAAAGAGAGAAACAACACACGTAGAAAAGGATTTTCAAGGCTTTACATTATTTCCAGCGCAATTAAAACCCTGCTAATAAATTGCATATTTCAGCCAATGTAAAAGCTGCATTACAGCGCATGAACTATAATAAATTAAACGAAATAAGCAATATCTGCTGTTATCATAGAAACATAATTTTTCTATTAGAAAAACCGTCTGTCATATCATACATTCATTAAAAAATTGTAAAGGCGAGCCCGCAAAGCGATGCCGTACTTGAGCATAGCAAGATCGAACGGCTAATAAGTCTCTTATACTATGGTATATGTCT
Organism: Mucor racemosus; assembly: GCA_027405735.1. Classification (NCBI taxonomy): domain Eukaryota; kingdom Fungi; phylum Mucoromycota; class Mucoromycetes; order Mucorales; family Mucoraceae; genus Mucor; species Mucor racemosus. The sequence continues at coordinate 548,498 of JAPEHQ010000007.1, forward strand.
AAGTTTTAATTTAAAATGCGTTTTTTTTCGACATTTCTTATATTTAACCATGTACTGTCTGAAAATTCAGTTTTTGTAGCGGACATTTTTCGGGATTCATTTTATCCTTACCAACATTCATGATTTTGATCAAAAAACAGAAAAATCAAATTTTGATACCAAAATCAACGTTTAAATGTACAACATTGTGAGAGAAAATTGTAGCCATAACAAATACACATTTTATAAAAGCTTAATATTCAATGTTCGGTAATGAAACTTTGCACTTTTGGCCCAAAAACGGTTTTTTGATTAAAGGATTTTCATGTAATATTTTGCAATAAAAATGTTTGATATTTTTTAGTAAACAAATAGAGCGTTAAATTCTGTATATGTGTATATTTCTTTTTTTATAATTAGTAGTATAATTAACTCTAGATTTGCAAAACTAGAAAAAAAAATTTAAAAAATGTCAAAATTGATGATCTGGACAAGAATAATTTTCTAAATTAATATTCCGTTTATAAGCCTTGTAAGTCTTAAAAATAAGAGGTTTTATGATACTTGAGAACTTTTTCAAGAATTTACGATGCTGTACCCGCTTGATTCAAGCTTATTACTGTAAATCTTTATGCTTGTTAATATTATGTGGTAGTTTATTTGGTGATAATATAGTTTTAATTTATAATTATTGCGCTAGAGGTGATTTACATTAAGTTTTTTTTTACTCTTACCTCTCCGATATCATAAACATAAATATGGCCATCACTGGAACTTATTGCTGCCTTTTTGCCCTCTTTGTCCCAAGTTAATTTATTTAATGCTTTACCAGAGAACCAACTTAAGTACTTAAAAATGGTTTCTCGGTATTTGTATTCAAATTCCATAAATTAAATTGACTTTTTCCATCAACAGTAGTGTCATCAAATGTATCATCAGTGCTCCTTATGATAAATGCCACCAGTCTGAAATCAGAAGTATCCCATTATCATTGTTTTAAGCTATAAAAAGCTTGAATTTTAATAATACTAATTGCATATGTTGAATATTCAACATCTTGGACTTGTAATTTCTAACCATTAAAATTTCGCGATTTTCACCACACAACGGAAGCACCTTTTATCAATCTTGACCTCGTTTTACATTGAATATCAGTTTTGTACCAGTTGCATTTTCTCTGATTTATTAATATTCGGTCATATTGAACAATAGTATATTAAATTACAATTTACTAGCATACTGTTGGTAGTTTTTTGTTATTACTTTAAAAACTGGATCCTATTATTATTATTATTATTATTATTACGTACCATTAATTTTAATTGTCAAACTGATTGATTCATACAATATATCATATTACTATTTCGTATTGGTAGAGATTATATAATTGATATCTGCATTTAACACTGGTGGATTGGAAAGTTGGTGTCTGTCTTTAGTTTGATGAATAATGCGTACTTTGGTTTTTCAGTATAATTCTTAGTGTCTCTAAACCTAAAAACTGAATTTTCCAATGCAGCTGCATCTGTTGAATATCACTTCAGTTCCTGTGCGCTGTAGCTCATGTTATACCAACTCCCATTTTGGCAAATATTACTTTATTACATATTACACTCATCCATATTCAATTTTTGTGTTATACAGCTTAATATTAATGTACTAACATTGAGTTTTGTTTATATCCATCAGAAATTGGCATTTTTTTCAAATGATCTCTACTACAAATTTCTGGAAAGCTCTATTATCATTTCCAAAAAGAAAAAATACACCTTAATTTGCTGCATTTCCCAAAATAGTAAAAATCTGATAAATACATGTTCACATGTATGGGAATTAAAATTGTAGACCAAAGGAGAGTGACAAGCTTAAGGGGTAGCGCATGCGCTACAAATTGAGTACGGCACACATATTCGTGAGTTGAAACCCGCCAAAGGGGAAGCCCTTTGGTATTAGAATATGGATTTCGAAAGGGAATCTCCGATGACCTTGCTTCTCATCGAATATGATCCTCCTTTTTTTTTCTTAGTAAGTTTTGCATATGTCTAGCAAATTTTTTCCTTTTTCATAAATGCATATTGTCGTATATTTTCAGGATTGATAAATAGTACTTAAAAATGAATACAATTATAAAAGAATGAGTAATTAATTAGTTCTTCAACTGTATAATAAAAACAAGATATCGTTTATTTAGATGTAAAAGTATGGCCTTTTATATTGATTTGACATTGAGATCCTGAGATGTAATTTAAGGCACTATTGAACCATTGGATCTGTTTGATAGTAATCTATGGATTGAAATGGATCAATCATGATTTAACCGTTCTTGCAGAGCTTGTGAGTTGTCTTGTTTTAATGCTACGCTAAATGTGCTTGGATGTTGATTTGATAACTACTTGATTGATTAACCGCTGGATGAAATAATATGGTGTCATAATTGAGGTCCAAGCATTCTTGGTAATTGCTGGATAAACTTAGTGCGCTAGGGGTTTCTTATATCCGACATCAAGACTTTGCATTTCAATACATGTCAAAGTTAATAGATTGTAAGATGTATTGATACTGTAGACGGTGATAACATATGGTACTTGGTGGCATACAACATAGTATATAATTTATATTTTTGCCAATGGTCACTCTTCCAAAAAAAAGCCGAACAATCTCCGGACGCGGCCATCTAATTATATTTCCAAGCTTTAAATCTCTAGAAAAAATTACTGGACAGCCCGGACGCGGTTGTTTAAATATTCCATGCAGCTATAAGATGCAGGTATCGAAATTTCATACAAAAATTAAGGTTCGACTGTATTGCTATTAATTATTCAAAGGCTTATTTTAAATAAAGCATAAATACAATCTACAACATTATTAGCCTAACAACGGATTTAACTTGAAAAGTAGGAATGGGCTTCGATTCGAGTTTGAATCGAGTTTTAACGGAAACGGCCATTCGATTCGAGTTGGAAAACGGCCCGTTCTTTTGTAACCCAGATAAAAAACGGGGTGGGAGCAAGTATTGGTTTGCCTTAAGGAGGCTGTTAATAGCAACCTTGTCAAGTTAATATGGGATTATGAATTGATAATAGCATATTTGACAGTTTCACAACTTGAATTAGTATTTTTTCAATCCTGTTTTCGAGCTTAGCTAACAAAAAAAGAAAAGAAGAAACTCGAACACCCTCATTCGAGTTTGCATAAAAAACGGCCCGTTAAAGCAGTCAAACTCGGTTAACCGTAATACGATGCGTTGTTTGTGAAATCCTATTGAAAAGTATAAGATGATACAACCGGATTCAAAAAAAGTCCATAAAATCACAAATTTAAAGGATTTATATATAAAAGCACTAAGGCCGACCTGTGTTACACAAGATGATTTTGTTGTGCCCAGGTGGGCTGCTCACTATAGCCTGATGAGTTGTTGCACCCACTGAATAATGGCTAAAAAGATAACAAGATAAACATGAGCACAACAAAAGAAACTGCACACGAGCATAACGGAAAGCCTGTATGTGCAGAGTTATAGATTATGTCTGTGTGCATGACATTAATCCTATGTGTGCATAATAATAGTAGAATTACCCATGTTACAAAAACGTAATTATAAAAAGCGACAGGAAATACAATTATAACTCTTCTAAGTTATTCAAGGTTTATGTTATGTCAATATCATATCCTAGGTCGCACATTCAAGGTCGCAGTCAATATTCGGTATTATAGTAAATCAACAGGTGTACACGTTGATTCACATGCGTCTTAGTAAATTGGTGTCATGTTCTTAGATAGTAATTCTGTGTAATAGTTATAATGAAAAGTATATAAATACATCCTCTGGATGTATTGTTAATAAAAAAGTGTAATATTTTGGCAAGATTATTTCTTAAGACCGTTTTGACATTTCAGTTTAAAGTAAAACAACGATCTATCTACTCGGTGGATCATTGTGGTATTTATATTAAATGTCTAATTCAAATTACTAATGCAGTAGTTTAATTTTCTTGGTTTTAAAGCTGATGGGAAAAGGGATCAGCAATTACTAATTCAGATTATACAATTATCGATAATTGTTTGTAATTTTAAATTATAGTTAAGCTTCTACATTTCATAATTTTGGTTCTTACACCAAATTCATGTTATTCATTATTAATTTAATTTGATGTGTAAAAGACTGCCAGTAGTTCACATCAACCCATAAGCATATTATTATTCCTATTTGTGCATGATAACAAAATCTGACCATTTGAGAGTTTATGGATACATATAAACTTATTTATAGAAATAATAATAATAAAGACTACTAGTAACATTTATCATGGAGAACGTAGTAGGCTTTATTACTAGAAAAACTAATGGTAAACGAAAGAACCAAGAGCTTCTAGGTCTTGGTTTAAAAGACTATTTATAAGAATTACATTTCAATATGAGTTAGAAATGGAATTGGCTTCAAAATTGGCTGTTTAATATTCTTGAAAACCGACACCATTAACATAATTAACTGATCGTATGAGCGCAACAAATTGGTTTGTACATGAGCATCGTACCGTTTGTTTTACCAAAACTAATAAGAATTAGACAAGAGTAAAAGGTGAGGTTTTATTCAATAATGTAGAGAATAAGATTATATATAAGAAGATATTATCAAGTGATACAATAGCTATTAATGGTGTAACAATAATAACAATATCCTGATAATACAACTAATGTAGCGCTATATCTAGATTCTAATATAACACCGTTCTCAAAATTCCATTGCATTTTTTACTGGAATGGGCTTTTAAATTACATATGATTTTATTAATATATACTGTTACCAATGTTAAAAACATTAGTCCCGTATATTAGCATGCGTATTCAGATAAAAGAAAAGAGCGCCAGCTTGATAATTTGATATGCCTTATCAGACGGTAAACATATTCTTGGGATATGAAAACAAAAAGAGAGAAACAATACATGTAGAAAAGGATTTTCAAGGCTTTACATTATTTCCAGCGCAATTAAAACCCTGGTAATAAATTGTACATTTCAGCCGATGTAAAAGCAGCATTACAGCACATGAACCATAAATTAAACAAAATAAGCAATATCTGCTGTTATCATAGAAACATACATTTTTTTATTAGAAAAACCGTCTGTCATATCATACATTTATTAAAAAATTGCAAACGCGAGCCCGCAAAGCGATGCCGTAATTGAGCACAGCAAGATCGAACGGCTAATAAGTCTCTTATACTACGGTATATGTCTAAGTTTTAATTTAAAATGCATTTTTTTTAACTTTTCTTATATTTGACCATGTAGGGTCTGAAAATTCAGTTTTTGTAGCGGACATTTTTCGGGACTCATTTTATCCTTACCAATACTCATGATTTTGATCAAAAAACAAAAAAATCAAATTTTGATACCAAAATCGACGTTTAAATGTACAACATTGTGAGAGAAAATTGTAGCCATAACAAATATACATTTTATAAAAGCTTAATATTAAATGTTAAGTAATGAAACTTTGTACTTTTGTCCCAAAAACGGTTTTTTGATTAAAGGATTTCCATGTGATATTTTGCAATAAAAATGTTTGATATTTTTTAGTAAACAAATAGAGCGTTAAATTCTGTATATGTGTATATTTCTTTTTTTATAATTAGTAGTATAATTAACTCTAGATTTGCAAAACTAGAAAAAAAAATTTAAAAAATGTCAAAATTGATGATCTGGACAAGAATAATTTTCGAAATTAATATTCCGCTTATAAGCGTTGTGAGTCTTAAAAATAAGACATTTTATAATACTGGGGAACTTTTTCAAGAATTTACAATGTTGTATCCATTTGATTTCAGCTTATAACTGTAAATCTATATACATGTTAATATTTTGTGGTAGTTTATTTGATGATAATATAGTCTTACTTTATAATTATTGCGTTAGAGGTAATTTACATTGAGCTTTAATCTTACGTTTCCAATATCATAAACATAAACATGGCCATCACTGGAACTTATTGCTGCCTTTTTGCCCTCTTTGTCCCAAGTCAATTTATTCAATGCTTTACCAGAGAACCAACTTAAGTACCTACAAATGGTTTCTCGGTATTTTCATTATTCAAATTCCATAAATTAAATTGACTCGTTTCATTTACAGTAGTATCAAACGTATCATTCGCCCGCCTTATGATAAATGTCAATCTAAAATCAGAAACATCCCATTGTTATTGTTATAAGCTATGAAAAGCTTGATTTTTAATAATACAACAATTAAATAAAAGACAAAATGATACTAATCGCATATGGTGAGTATTCAACATCTAAGTAAGTTTGATGAAGAATGCCTTTAAATCCTTTTAAAAATCCTGAAGCAAACACGACATCTTGGTCCTGTAATTTCTATCCATCAAAATGTTGCGATTTCCACTACACAATGAATGCACCTTTTAGCAACCTTGAACTCGATGTACATTGGATATCAGTTTTTTACCAGTTGTATTTTCTCTGATTCATTAAAATTTAGTCATATTGAACGACAATTTGTGGCATTGCAAAAAAAAAAAAAAAAAAAAAAAAAAAAAGAATAAATGCTTCAAGAGTTTTCTGCTTCTCGAATTATGCCATTTAGTAGCAATGATTGCACTTAACTATTGTGCTTTTTGAACCTATTGAGTTAATCCGGATAATTAGTACTTTCATTCAAAAATAAGCTTTGCTTTATACATTTACGTTCACCCATTCAGTAAATGACATTGCATTTTTTATTATCCGTTATATCAATCAACCAACTTCATCTTCTTGATTCGGATATATTTGACAATTAAATGCTTAAATTACACTTGAGCCGCCAGGTATCTCCACAAAAAAATCTCATACAGGTCGACGAAGCATCACAATTTAGATTATTTTTTTGTGTTCATATAGATCTGAGCTCTATCACATATTCATAGACCTCTGCATGAAGTATATCGTTATCTGTTCAATTTAACTGAAATACATTGAACACCTGAACATCATACTTGATAAAATGCCTTACTTAATGCGAGTCAACACAACTAATTTAATGCTAGTTTAGCATCAGCTGTTGAATCAAATAAATTTGGGATTAGACAACCACTTTTAATAGTTTTGCATACCATCATGAGCTAATAGTGGACCCTTACTATAGTTACGCTAGTCAAGGATGGTAAGGTAACTTTAATGGACGAACGAGTCGATTAGCAGTATAAGCGAAATAATATTAAAATAAAATATAGCAATTGAATGAGCAAGGAATAATAAACCATATAAATTAGCACAATTGAATTATTTTAACGGTTTGAACTGAATACGCCTTTACCTTTGACCTATAAAAATTGATTTATTGGTAAAATCAATTAAGAAGAAGTAATGATTATGGTGTACTTTTAATACCTGGTAGTGGTATGCAAAATAACATCTTGTTTTTCTCTTCTTGGCTGTTGATTATTAAACAGAAACAAATATTTTTAGAAACAAAATAGATTAACAAAAGTTCATTCATTCATTCATTCAAATCAAGTCAATACTATGCATACTTTATAACCACCAATTTTTCTGCATATAGATATCGACTTTAGGCAAAGAAAGCATTGATTATAACGTAGACGATGGAACAACAGAATGACTAAGCCTTGGATGCTTTTTTTGTTCGAGAAAAAATATTATAACGTGTCCTAACATTAACAGTTAATAATTCATTTCCAAATAAACAATAGGAAAAACATGTAGTTGCGCCTGTTACTTGATTTCCGTTTATAAAAAATATTGGACTTTTTGTTGTAGTTTTAAACATAAATAAAAGAGCTGAGGAAAGAGTAGTGGGGAAGGAAAAAGAAAGATAATTGATCTTGTGTGTTACAAACAGAAATTTACAAAGGCATAAATACTTTTGATGTTGCCAAACAGGTTGTTGTTGTTGCTGCAATTTGGTCTCCGAAAGAAGAACATGGGCAGAACTCTTTCAAACCCCAAATTTCAAGTTGATATACTGTATCTCGCCAATAAGAAGGTAATTCTGTTGAATCAGAGTAACTCAAATCTTTAAATCATTCAAATTATCTTCGTTATGAATTATATTATGGTTGATATATTTTAGTAAATTGACTAAAAAACCTTGATCTCATTGCCCTGCTCGTCTGGGCTGCCTGATCTGCACAAAATGTTTTATTCTGCCCATGGAAAGCATAGTTCGGCCGTAGTGTTTCAAAACAAAATCTGCCTTCCTTTACTTGAAAAATTCAAAACTTTGAAACTTAATATCTCTGCAAAACATTAAGCTATACTAACACTTTTTAATAATAAAACTTACTTTTTTTAAAGTGCTCTATAACATATCTCAGTATAAAAAAAATTTTGAGCACTTTTATTTTTTTGACCTTTTTTGGCATTTTTTTGATATATTTCAAAATACTGGTTAAATTAAGCATCACTTTTTTTACATTTATGTCATCGACCTCATTGAGATCTCTTGAATTCAATTTAGTTTTTTTCAAAATATTAATTTTTCGTGGAGACATCCTCAAAAATGTGTGCAAAGAGATACTGTCGTTTCTAGCTTCAATTTCTCCCCTGTATACCCTCATCCCAAATTCTGAATTTAAAAACATTTTCGAGAAAAACCTTATTCTCTCTACGAAAAATGTAGTTATAAGGTTTAGCGATAGCTCCATCGATAGATAATTATGCTGTGCATCATTTCAATTACTTATATCTAAAACATGCTTATAAAAAGTAATATTTATCTTCAAAAAAACTCCAAAATTTCAATCGCATTTTAGACAAAATTCGATATAAAATATTTTCCTAAATTTTGTTTCACTGAATGCATAATTTAAAATTGTACAAAAATTACTTAATACGCCAGGTCGACTTACTTTGCAGTTTTTGAGCTATTAAACAAAATTTGTTTTAGAATCATTTTTCGTTCGATTTGAGAAATAAACTTTGAAACTCAACTGCCATAGGGTGTAAGCTGTAATGTGAACTATTTTTTGATTATCTCGACAAAAAATCAATATTCTTTGCTGAAACAATAACGGGCAGAGTGGTTTTCAATCAAATCTACATTTTAATGCAAAAACTAATAAATTAATAAATTAATTTTGGGCTTTAATTTAACAATCGATTTTAGATGAATTTTTGGTCAACGTTAGGACAATGCACTTATATTTTGGTATTTATACTATTATTTTGGGACAGATATTAATGACCTACAGAGGGAAGATGTGTAGTGGCACATTGTTTGTAATTATACAAATGTAACTTGATACTAATACAGAAGCTTTATTATTGGTTTTGATCTTTTTTGATAATTCGCCTCTTTTCTAATGCTAAATTTGACGAATTTTGGCCACTATCGGCCGAGGATGTTGAGGAAAATGTGGTTGATGAAGCCGCTCTTCTTCTATTATCAGCTTTTAGGGCACGATCAAGAGATCTAAAAATCTCATCATCAATATAGTAAGCTTGAAATAGTCGCTCCAAAGTATATATTCGTTCCTCGATGAGTGCCATTCGAAGTTCACTGCCTTGCTTGCCTTTCATTTCAGAGAAATTTATAATTGGAGATGGCGATAATAAATAATTCGTATTGCCACTTGTTTCTGTTGGGATTACCAGGGGATAAAGTCCGTTTTTTGAGGTAGATGGCAGATGGTTTGCTTGATGAAAATAATCACCATGTTCATTGATATCTTGAGATATATGAGTGGATGATGAGATAGAATAATCGCTTATATGGTGCTGTATGGGTGCTCTAGGTGTTTGCTGAGTAATAGACGGATGACGAGTATTTGTAAATGCGTTGATAGTAGATGGAAAGAAATTACTTTGGAGCCCATTCATGAGAGAAGATCTAAATTGACCAAATGACCATCGATGCATATATCCCCATGGTGACCTTGGACGATAACCGAATAAACATGTTTGTAAACTGAATAATAATCCAAAAAGGCCACCAAATATTCCAATAGCATTGATAAATGCAAAAGCTTTCTGTTCACGCAATACTTTTGTTTGATAATTTGCAGGAAATACATGCAAAGATCCAAATGGTTGTGCAAAACTTGATAAAGGATTATACTCCATTGGAAATGATTCTGATGCTGTCATTGTTTCAATTTCATGGTGAGTATTGACAGTAGGTGATATACCAATGTAATTCCATATGTTTGTTTCAAGAGATATACGTTTGATCAACTCAAAACTAATAGTGCTCATTAAACTTGTACTCAGTCGGTACGCATTTTTAGAAGCTTGCCCTGCAAGACCTGATTCAGAGCGGTACATATTTTCCTCTTCGACGCTATTCCATTGAAATGACAGGGATGTTGCATTTGTTATGAACTTGTTTAGTGCAGATTTATAGATTTCCAGGTTAGGGTCGTGCATTCTATTGTACAATTCTATCTTTACTTGTTGCGTTTTGTCATGTAAAACTGATTGATTTTTATCTGACATATCAATTCCCTTGTAATAGTCAAATTTTAGAAATGAGCCACTACTACCAAGCAATCGTTTGGATGTTTGACCTAGACTGAATGTTAAAGGTGCCCTGAATAAAGAGCATACCGTATTTGAGCCATCTGAGCTATTTTGTTTAGGTAATTGATAAAAGAAATTAGAGCATTGTGCTCCAAAATCAGTTGTACATCGAATTATAGGCTCTTTAGTTTCCTCCCAGTTTTCAAAGCAAAATTTGACATCTAGAGTTTATGTATATGTTGAAACTTGTGCATCGTAACTTTTTGTTTTTACCATCTTTACCTGGAACATCAACTAGCATTTGTTCGTTTACTTCGTATGAAAGCTGATCAATAATAGGACTATTTAGTACTTGATTTGTTAGAGTTGATATTAAGTATATAAAGAGCATTAGAAACAAAGTTTTGAGTAACAATCTGGATGATTCTGCCCATCCAGGTTCCCCTATTCTCGGCTTCCATATTTCCTTTTTTAAAGCTTTGTATAAATGGAAAATTTTGGAATGAAATCTCCTTAATCCAAATGTCCAAATGGCAATAATATATGATAATATAAACGTTGATAAGAGACAACCTATAATAATCCAAAGCAAAGCACTGGTAACTCCCCCATCTTTGTTGAAGATTGAATTTACAATTGCATTCTCTCCTAAACCTCTGGAAGTGGCTGGTGGTACCCAAATCTCTTTTGAGGTGTCAAAAACATGAAAATTATCATATACTGTTTGATAATTGGATCCTATTTAAAAAAGCATTAGTTTGCTAAGAGTAAGAACACAAGCACACCCAAAATTTTAGTACGTACCAAAACCAAAAACAATTTTTGTGTCATTGATTAACGATATAGATGCATGAGATTGTGGGAAAGGTTGGTACATTGAAGATTTTGGGACTCTCCATGTCCATGTATTTGTATCTAAAATTGCTGTCATTTCTTCTAGTTGGCTTCTCTGGCTACCAATGTATGTTTGATACGGTGCTTGTATATCATTTTGACCTAAATTTTCAATGATTAGTCTCAAAAATAATATGAAAATATAGAAATACTTGCCACCACATATGAAAATATTAGTTTTAGAATCTAAAATATTAATTAATTATCAGTTCGGATTTTGCATTGAGATAAAAAATGAATTACTTGATACTATTGCACTGTGAAATATTCTAGATTTTGGAATATCTCCATTAACTTTAGGTGAAGCGTTCCATACTGACCGTATGCTATCGAATATTGCTATATCAGCCATATCAAATAACTGTAATTTAAGTTGCTTCCCGTCTTGAACGTCTAATGAGCTATTTCCTGTACAAGAATAACCACCGATGATAACCATTTTTCCATCGCTTGAATAAATAGATAGTATTAGCAGCTTATTTAAACAATCAATCATGTTTTCTCCCTGATATATTACCTCAGCATGCTTGCACTATGTCCACAACGAGAAATAATATTATTAGGAATCAATAGTTTCTTCCATCGAGAACTTGATATCGAGTAACTCCAAAAATCATTTTGAGGTTCTATAGTATTTACACCACCAAATATGTATATATTACCTGTATCTGGCAATGATAATGTAACAGAATGCTCTTGCCTATAAAAAGGAACATCTGTAGATAGTGGTGCTATATTGGACCATCCATTTCTACTATTTAGATTAAACTTGTAGACAGAAAAAAGAGCGGTAGTGTTCTTGTCATTTGTGGCATTAAACTGTTGATTGCCAGATTCGCTAACGTTTGATGAAATTTTGGCAAAGTGATCATATATCGAAGTTGTAAAAATAATGATTTCATCTAGACTATTAGAAGCTACGCCAGGTGAATATGGTAAATATGGGAAAAAAGCATTAGCATATGATTCCTGCTGTATGCCATTAATCGCCTGATTGCCAAAATCCGATGAAACAGCACTGACAGCTAAGGAAGTCAGGGGCATGTTGGTTGCTACTTCATCTGAGACGATTGACCATAAATTGCTACTAATATTTCTGTTTATCATAGTAGCCATGGGTTTGCTGAAACCATATAGATAAATTGTGTTATTTATGGTAACTGATGAAGAACCTCCCATGATTGATAAACCTTTACTGGTAGCAGTATTAGGGTTTTCATTATTTAATATCAATTTAGGCGATTGCTGAAATTCCATTCTAGATCTAAAGCTGTGAAAGAGAGTTTATAATTATGGGATGAAAAGATTTTAGTTAAAGAAGGCGTAAAACTTTATGCAAGTGCATGGAAATTCTGAAGATCGACATGCAAATAGGGGCTTCTGTTTGTTTATATGTTTTTGATATTACAATAAATCCTTATTAGATATTTTCAAAAGAAATGTAGACAGTTTAATTCAAGTTTCTTATAAGTATTGCTATAAGTCCTCACCATTTTGAAGCATTCTACGTACAATAGTAACATTACCACTACTCGACTATTGAAAATCAGGCACGACATTCATTTTAAGAAGAGCGAAAGAACTACACTTTAGATATACTTTTGAGTAAAACAAAAATATAAGTATAATGATAATATGCTATATTATATACAAATAACTCAAAACAATGTAGAAAGTGTCTTGGAAACATAACAAAATTCTTTAACGATGAGAAGGTTGTGTTCATTTACTTGTTTTATTAGCGTTATTATTTTGATCGAGGATAAACTTTGCCTATTTTGACGATACTTTCGGCCACTCCGACGCTCTGGCCACTGAATTGATAAACCAAGTAAAAGGATCTAAAAAAGGGGCCACCCAAAAATACATTAATGTCATCTGTTCCACCTGCAATAGCGGAATAGCAGCTGTCACCGCTTAAACCACTATTAGGTCTATCCTCCTCCAATTTGTAAATGTACTGCTGTGGAGGGATTTCAGCGTCAATGCCAGCCCCAAATTGGAATATTAGGGATGGTGCAGTATTATATGCTGAGCATGAGATGGTATATAAATTCAGGGCTTCATTATAAACTGCTCCAATAGCATTGTTCATTGCATCTGCAGTACCTTTAGGTACTGTAAGTACAGGACTACTAGAATACACCTTTCCATAAGCTCCTGACTTGAATGAAAATTGCTGATCTGATTTTGCTGCTGATGCATTGTTATATTGAAATTTGAATCCCTCGATTGGAATCTTCCAAAATGGAGAGGAAAAACCAGAAATAGGGGCCAATGGCAATTGATAAAGAGGACCTGTATATAGTGACTCATCGATACCTATTCATGCATGTATTAAGCAAAAATGCACATGTAGTTTTCATATCCAAGATACAGCACAGTATCTATACAATGGCATATTGAAATTACCTAAAATCCAAAAGAAAGAATCAAAAATAGAATCTAAAATTGGTCCACGTTTTCTAAAATGTTCAGATCCAGTTGTGGATGCTCCTGTAGAATAACGATCGTCGCTAGCTAATCATATTTATGAGATACCATACACACTTCAAAAGACAATCAAGGTATATTACCTGCTCTTCTAGCTTTAAAAATGCCAGGAAACAATGCTGAAGGGATTTCTTTTGGGTCCACATTAAACTTTGTCTTTGTCCAATCAATACTTCCAAAATCACCCATACCTAGCCTAGCATCTGTACAAATGTTTAAGACTTTTAATGCATACAAAATAGGATGAACTAATGTACTTTACTAGCAGGAGGTAAATATCCCTTGGGATAGTCTACCTGATATGCTTCAGCTACTAAATGAGGAGGGAAAGGAATATTTCCAAATCGCATTACATCCTACAATGAAAGAACATTTAATACATATTTACGGTCGCCTTTTTAATCGTCTACTTACAAGCTCTGGCTTTAATTGTACATGTGTACCATCAAGATAAGAAAGGTCGACTCTAAGAGGGAATTTGTAATTTGTGGATGATTCATTTGCATGAAATTTTTCGCTATAAGGCTCAGCCAAACAAGCATTTGACGCACATTGATCAGACATTATCCAAGTTACTGGAGATGCAGTATCAAAGATACCAATGAAATCTTGACTTGGTGTACCTGTGAATCAAAAAAGTTAGAACTGACATTTGATATTTAGAGTTAATTTGAAATTATACCAATGGAAAATGGCAAAGTAGGCTACATATAAATGAATGCAAATTCAGATGTTAATAAAAATATAGGCCCAAATGCATTCATAACAAATCACCTACCACTCCTCTGATGTATTTTAATGGGATTCTAGGCGGATGTAAATCGTATTTTGGAAAACTAAATATTTGATCTTGTATGGTAGGAAATGATGGAAAAGTGATAGCTGCTGAGACTGAAGGTATAATTATTGAATAAGTTGCAACTATTCCAGTAATCAATAATTTAAAATTAATCTTGTTCATCTTGTAATAATCTAATTTATTTATTATACATCAAGGTGTAATGATGGTTTTTTTCTTCTTTTTCTATTTTGATTTGGGAAAGTGAAGATTAGAGAAAGAGCTGATCAATAAAAAAAAGAGAAATTGCGACATCTCATCATTTATATCAGTAATTGACCAAGCGAGCTCTATATTAAACTCGAGGGCAGTTATTTTAGCAAGTAGCAAGGAACAAAAAGTCTAAATTATGTTAGGAGAATACATCGATTTATGTGTATATATATATTTACATTTTAAGACGCAATAACCACTTAATAGGAGTACTCCGCCATTGCATATAAATATATATAAATATATTGTACATGGGAAATCAGAAAAAAATTGATAACCATGCAAGTATTAAAAAATAACAATAAAAATTATATTCATCAAATACTCCCTACCTTCTCCCACGCCTATCCCTTCTCTGTCTCTCCATAAACTCTATTTAGCTCTTCCAATATAGGTATGTATGCTCCTCCTTCTATACACAAAACGACTTATTTCCAGGTGTGCAATTATCATTGACGTAATATTTACCTATTTTCCGTTTTTTCACACTTAGTAAATGTAGTTTTCTAGTTTTTCTGATTTTCTGCACCTCTCAAATCAGTTGCTATCAATACAAGAAAAAGAAACAGGGCAATGTCAATTTCGAGTTCGGTATTGAATTTCCAGGCGTTTTTTATGTGCATATGTACAGATAAAACAACTTTTTTTATTTAAGCACATCTCACAAATAAGGCATGCGCAGATATGGCTGCAAAATCTAATACAGTGAGAACGGTTGATATTGTTAGTTTGAATAGATAATTGTCATAATAAAATAAAGGTTTATTTAGAATGGGGTTTTGTTATAGCAATTAATGATTTGCTTCTTGAAACTCATGCAAAAAATATACAAGACCTCAACGGATATTCCATTGAAGACATCTTCAATTCTGCTATATATCAATTGAACACAATAACAAATGCATGCTAAAAAAATATAAAATATCTTTTGAACCATATACAGTATGTCGTGTAGATGATAGCACCCTTGAACACGATGCAATCAATTACACAAATGACATATATATCAAAAGGGATTTTACTCAAATCAATAATAATAATAAACAAAGATATCAACTTAGTCAATTACTCTTCTGTATCGAAGTTACACTATCAACATAAATAAAGATTCAAGCATATAAAAATTACCTCTTAATTTAAGGTTACATAAAATAGATATAAAAATAATAAACAACCATTTCCCAAAAGGTCGATATTGTCCTATTTGATATACAATTCTTTATGGCCAATGCTCTCCATGTTTTACCCCTTAAATAGTAAATGTAACGCTATGTTTCTTTATTTTTTTTTTCTTTTTGCCAAATAGAGGGGTAAATCAGCCTGAGTGGAATCCTTAGAGAGACACTGTAGTGTTGTGTCTTGTGGCATTTCTTATATATCTTTTTGGGGCCGATATACCTCTACCTTCTCGCGATGGTCCTGCTACCAAGATGGCAGTATACAAATTGCTGCCTTGAACTAAAGAGGTATTTATTTATAATTTATTAGAAGAAATAAACAAATGAATTTTTTTATCAACTATTTTTAATCGTTCTTCTTTGTTAAACACAAATGCCGAAGCAACAAACAAAACAAGACCTTCAGCAAAGGTCTGCCATCCGTGCAATCAAGTCATAGATGGGCCCTCAACTAGTGCTCTTGGTCATAATCATCATATTCATCATTTTAAATGTATGGATTGCAGTCGAGCATTATCATCTCGTGCATCAGGTAGGTTTATTTTTGAAAGAGCGGGCTCTTTATTAAGTTATTTCAATTAAGCATGTGGCAAAGAGATGAAGATGGTGAATTAGTTTATAAAATGTGTGCTTTTAAGCGAACACAACAATAATAACGCCTTGTTAAGCATAAACCAAGGTGAATAAAACTTAACTTAGGGAATATAGAGCCATTTATCTACCACCTTATTCACCTGAGCTAAATCCTATTGAGGAGCTCTGGAGTGTTACGAAAGGAAGACTAAAGCGCCAACGATTGTTGAAGTAGTGTGCATATGGAGCGTTTGTTTATTGTTGTTGTTTACCTTTCAAGCGGCATCATACTGTATATTATGAGCGACACTTAAAAATTAAGTCATTTTATTATTATCAAGCTTTTTAGTATGTGATTCCACTGCATTGTAAATACAAAAAATGAACACCTCAGTATAGGTGCTTAATTCTGACAGTCAATTTTTTGTCAACTTTAGCCCAATATTAGGGTAGTGCACTTATATTCTAGTATTAACTCTTTTGTTTTCGGATAGACATTAATGGCCGATAGAGGGAAGGTATATTATCTTTGAATATTTAACATAATTTAACTCAATATTGGGAGAAAAAATCGAAAACCATCTGAAAACCATCTGAAACAACCTACTTTTTGCAATCGTAAAAAACTGACAACAAAAACACTAACTTAATGAATTTCATCCCTAATAACTTCCAATTTTAAATGAGAGTAGGGACTTATCTTTGACATGCTGATCTCAAAGGGCAACTTTCACAATCTACTGTGTGTGGATATACAACACCATCCTTGATTAGCGTATCTATAACAGCAGTCCATTATTAGCTCATGGTATGCAAAATTATTAAAAGGAGTCGTCTAATCTCAAATTTATCTGATTCAACTGCTGGTGCTAAACTAGTATCAAATTAGTTGTATTGACTCGCAATAAAGTAAGGCGTTTCATCAAGTACGATGTTGGCGTTCAATGTATTTCAATTAAATTGAACAGATAGAGATATATATGGTCCATGCAGAGATCTATGAATATGTGATAGAGCTCAGATCTATATGAACACAAAAAAATAATCTAAATTGTGATGCTTCGTCGACCTGTATGAGATTTTTTTGTGGAGATACCTGGCGGCTCAAGTGTAATTTAAGCATTTAATTGTCAAATATATCCGAATCAAGAAGATGAAGTTGGTTGATTGATATAACGGATAATAAAAAATGCAATGTCATTTACTGAATGGGTGAACGTAAATGTATAAAGCAAAGCTTATTTTTGAATGAAAGTACTAATTATCCGGATTAACTCAATAGGTTCAAAAAGCACAATAGTTAAGTGCAATCATTGCTACTAAATGGCATAATTCGAGAAGCAGAAAACTCTTGAAGCATTTATTCTTTTTTTTTTTTTTTTTTTTTTTTTTTTTTTGCAATGCCACAAATTGTCGTTCAATATGACTAAATTTTAATGAATCAGAGAAAATACAACTGGTAAAAAACTGATATCCAATGTACATCGAGTTCAAGGTTGCTAAAAGGTGCATTCATTGTGTAGTGGAAATCGCAACATTTTGATGGATAGAAATTACAGGACCAAGATGTCGTGTTTGCTTCAGGATTTTTAAAAGGATTTAAAGGCATTCTTCATCAAACTTACTTAGATGTTGAATACTCACCATATGCGATTAGTATCATTTTGTCTTTTATTTAATTGTTGTATTATTAAAAATCAAGCTTTTCATAGCTTATAACAATAACAATGGGATGTTTCTGATTTTAGATTGACATTTATCATAAGGCGGGCGAATGATACGTTTGATACTACTGTAAATGAAACGAGTCAATTTAATTTATGGAATTTGAATAATGAAAATACCGAGAAACCATTTGTAGGTACTTAAGTTGGTTCTCTGGTAAAGCATTGAATAAATTGACTTGGGACAAAGAGGGCAAAAAGGCAGCAATAAGTTCCAGTGATGGCCATGTTTATGTTTATGATATTGGAAACGTAAGATTAAAGCTCAATGTAAATTACCTCTAACGCAATAATTATAAAGTAAGACTATATTATCATCAAATAAACTACCACAAAATATTAACATGTATATAGATTTACAGTTATAAGCTGAAATCAAATGGATACAACATTGTAAATTCTTGAAAAAGTTCCCCAGTATTATAAAATGTCTTATTTTTAAGACTCACAACGCTTATAAGCGGAATATTAATTTCGAAAATTATTCTTGTCCAGATCATCAATTTTGACATTTTTTTAATTTTTTTTTCTAGTTTTGCAAATCTAGAGTTAATTATACTACTAATTATAAAAAAAGAAATATACACATATACAGAATTTAACGCTCTATTTGTTTACTAAAAAATATCAAACATTTTTATTGCAAAATATCACATGGAAATCCTTTAATCAAAAAACCGTTTTTGGGACAAAAGTACAAAGTTTCATTACTTAACATTTAATATTAAGCTTTTATAAAATGTATATTTGTTATGGCTACAATTTTCTCTCACAATGTTGTACATTTAAACGTCGATTTTGGTATCAAAATTTGATTTTTTTGTTTTTTGATCAAAATCATGAGTATTGGTAAGGATAAAATGAGTCCCGAAAAATGTCCGCTACAAAAACTGAATTTTCAGACCCTACATGGTCAAATATAAGAAAAGTTAAAAAAAATGCATTTTAAATTAAAACTTAGACATATACCGTAGTATAAGAGACTTATTAGCCGTTCGATCTTGCTGTGCTCAATTACGGCATCGCTTTGCGGGCTCGCTTTTGCAATTTTTTAATAAATGTATGATATGACAGACGGTTTTTCTAATAAAAAAATGTATGTTTCTATGATAACAGCAGATATTGCTTATTTTGTTTAATTTATGGTTCATGTGCTGTAATGCTGCTTTTACATCGGCTGAAATGTACAATTTATTAGCAGGGTTTTAATTGCGCTGGAAATAATGTAAAGCTTTGAAAATCCTTTTCTACATGTATTGTTTCTCTCTTTTTGTTTTCATATCCCAAGAATATGTTTACCGTCTGATAAGGCATATCAAATTATCAAGCTGGCGCTCTTTTCTTTTATCTGAATACGCATGCTAATATACGGGACTAATGTTTTTAACATTGGTAACAGTATATATTAATAAAATCATATGTAATTTAAAAGCCCATTCCAGTAAAAAATGCAATGGAATTTTGAGAACGGTGTTATATTAGAATCTAGATATAGCGCTACATTAGTTGTATTATCAGGATATTGTTATTATTGTTACACCATTAATAGCTATTGTATCACTTGATAATATCTTCTTATATATAATCTTATTCTCTACATTATTGAATAAAACCTCACCTTTTACTCTTGTCTAATTCTTATTAGTTTTGGTAAAACAAACGGTACGATGCTCATGTACAAACCAATTTGTTGCGCTCATACGATCAGTTAATTATGTTAATGGTGTCGGTTTTCAAGGATATTAAACAGCCAATTTTGAAGCCAATTCCATTTCTAACTCATATTGAAATGTAATTCTTATAAATAGTCTTTTAAACCAAGACCTAGAAGCTCTTGGTTCTTTCGTTTACCATTAGTTTTTCTAGTAATAAAGCCTACTACGTTCTCCATGATAAATGTTACTAGTAGTCTTTATTATTATTATTTCTATAAATAAGTTTATATGTATCCATAAACTCTCAAATGGTCAGATTTTGTTATCATGCACAAATAGGAATAATAATATGCTTATGGGTTGATGTGAACTACTGGCAGTCTTTTACACATCAAATTAAATTAATAATGAATAACATGAATTTGGTGTAAGAACCAAAATTATGAAATGTAGAAGCTTAACTATAATTTAAAATTACAAACAATTATCGATAATTGTATAATCTGAATTAGTAATTGCTGATCCCTTTTCCCATCAGCTTTAAAACCAAGAAAATTAAACTACTGCATTAGTAATTTGAATTAGACATTTAATATAAATACCACAATGATCCACCGAGTAGATAGATCGTTGTTTTACTTTAAACTGAAATGTCAAAACGGTCTTAAGAAATAATCTTGCCAAAATATTACACTTTTTTATTAACAATACATCCAGAGGATGTATTTATATACTTTTCATTATAACTATTACACAGAATTACTATCTAAGAACATGACACCAATTTACTAAGACGCATGTGAATCAACGTGTACACCTGTTGATTTACTATAATACCGAATATTGACTGCGACCTTGAATGTGCGACCTAGGATATGATATTGACATAACATAAACCTTGAATAACTTAGAAGAGTTATAATTGTATTTCCTGTCGCTTTTTATAATTACGTTTTTGTAACATGGGTAATTCTACTATTATTATGCACACATAGGATTAATGTCATGCACACAGACATAATCTATAACTCTGCACATACAGGCTTTCCGTTATGCTCGTGTGCAGTTTCTTTTGTTGTGCTCATGTTTATCTTGTTATCTTTTTAGCCATTATTCAGTGGGTGCAACAACTCATCAGGCTATAGTGAGCAGCCCACCTGGGCACAACAAAATCATCTTGTGTAACACAGGTCGGCCTTAGTGCTTTTATATATAAATCCTTTAAATTTGTGATTTTATGGACTTTTTTTGAATCCGGTTGTATCATCTTATACTTTTCAATAGGATTTCACAAACAACGCATCGTATTACGGTTAACCGAGTTTGACTGCTTTAACGGGCCGTTTTTTATGCAAACTCGAATGAGGGTGTTCGAGTTTCTTCTTTTCTTTTTTTGTTAGCTAAGCTCGAAAACAGGATTGAAAAAATACTAATTCAAGTTGTGAAACTGTCAAATATGCTATTATCAATTCATAATCCCATATTAACTTGACAAGGTTGCTATTAACAGCCTCCTTAAGGCAAACCAATACTTGCTCCCACCCCGTTTTTTATCTGGGTTACAAAAGAACGGGCCGTTTTCCAACTCGAATCGAATGGCCGTTTCCGTTAAAACTCGATTCAAACTCGAATCGAAGCCCATTCCTACTTTTCAAGTTAAATCCGTTGTTAGGCTAATAATGTTGTAGATTGTATTTATGCTTTATTTAAAATAAGCCTTTGAATAATTAATAGCAATACAGTCGAACCTTAATTTTTGTATGAAATTTCGATACCTGCATCTTATAGCTGCATGGAATATTTAAACAACCGCGTCCGGGCTGTCCAGTAATTTTTTCTAGAGATTTAAAGCTTGGAAATATAATTAGATGGCCGCGTCCGGAGATTGTTCGGCTTTTTTTTGGAAGAGTGACCATTGGCAAAAATATAAATTATATACTATGTTGTATGCCACCAAGTACCATATGTTATCACCGTCTACAGTATCAATACATCTTACAATCTATTAACTTCGACATGTATTGAAATGCAAAGTCTTGATGTCGGATATAAGAAACCCCTAGCGCACTAAGTTTATCCAGCAATTACCAAGAACGCTTGGACCTCAATTATGACACCATATTATTTCATCCAGCGGTTAATCAATCAAGTAGTTATCAAATCAACATTCAAGCACATTTAGCGCAGCATTGAAACAAGACAACTCATAAGCTCTGCAAGCACGGTTAAATTATGATTGATCCATTTCAATCCATAGAATACTATCAAACATATCTAATGGTTCAATAGTGCCTTAAATTACATCTCAGGATCTCAATGTCAAATCAATGAGGAATATTTCTAATTATTATATATAAATATTAAATGTTAGGTGAGATATTTCGCAAGCTTCAAGAACCTCATAATTTTTTTTTCTTTAAAAAAATCAATTAAAAAAAGCATGACTAAGTATCCTGGAAACTTAATCATTAGGGATTACTATTTTAATTGTTTTATATGATTCTAATTTATAATATATTATTAATTTCTAATTTTCTTTTATTTTATGTTGTAATATTCAATCTGTGTGATTGTACATGTTTCTCAATATAAAAGGCCTTACTTTCATATCTAAATAAACGAGATCTTGTTTTTATTATACAGTTGAAGAACTGGTTCATTACTCATTCTTCTTTAATCGTGTTCTTTTTAAGTATTATTTATCAAGGATGAAAATATAGAACACAACAGATAGTTTTATTGGACAGAAATAGCATGTTTTGCTGATGGTTTTCTTAATTCGGAGTAATTTGTAAAGGTAGAAGTATAAACCTTTATGCAAGATATATTTAAATCTACCTACTATGTATAATTGAATATTAATTGGATCAATATTCACAAGGATGGGATTTTTTTTCTTTGTTTTCTGCAGTTGTAAATAATAGTTTATTATTTTGAAATTTACCACAAAAATGTCAAAAAAATGAAAAAAAAATAAAGATGTTCAGAATTTTTTTATACTAAAATATGTTATAAAGTACTTCAAAACAAGTAAGTTTTATTATTAAAAAATTCTAGTATAGCTTAGTGTTTTGTAGAGATATGAAGCCTCAAAGTTTTTAATCCTTTAGCAGTGAAATACGCGTAAAAATCTGAAACATTAGCGCTGAAAAATTAATACCAACTGTAAAAAGTAGGATATTTCCGGATACTTGTTTTTGGATTAAAGGAGAGCATCTCAGGTATATTGGCATATATTTTTTTCTTGGTGTTATTTAGTGAAAAAAAAAACAGAGCAGGAATGAAAAATGAGACACATTTTTCAAGAAAAAAGAAGTGAATTTTACGCGTCTTTAAGTCTTTCGTGAGACATAGAATAAACTTAGAAATAGGTAGCGTGATGCGGTCAAATCATTTCTATTTTACAGTGTCCAACGTATTTCTCATAAAGCATTTAGTATAAAGCTGACTATAGAAAATAGGGTGCACTTCGATTTTGAAGATTGATGATTGGAAATTATGAAACTTGATTTTTTAAAAATCCAATTTTGCGTATGTGGATACCTACAAAATATTCTTAAAAATCCAGTTTAATATATGAATTGTATAGCTAGTGTATATACGGCATAGAGCATGTAGGTAAGATGCAATGCGTGCATGGGCGGTACCTTTTTTCAGTAAGTAATGTCACATTATTTTGTATGTAATGTCATCAATGAACATCGTGAAAGACTAGGCAAACAAGGATTTTCTGTAGCCCAAAAAGCACAGTATCTTGCTATTGTAATGACAATAGCATTTTGCAGCATACAAAGTGAACTTGATTATTTTTTTATTTAATGTTCATTACTAAAAAATGATTATGCCCAGTTTTTGAAAATGTACAATAAGGATTCTCAGTAACGCTATTTAGAAATATGCTTAGTTTTCTAATTTAGTTTTATTTTTTTCTCGATTATATTTGGTATATTAAACAAAAAAATTACAAGTGTATAAATGAGATTAATGACTAAATGAGGTATAAAAAAGAAAACAACAACTGTAACTATTACAATTTTTGTAATTTACTTGAATCATATCCATGCGCGCGGATATCTTTTTTGGTTTCCGAAATGTCATCCAAGGTTTGCTCTAAATAGAAAGCCTGGGAAATAAAAACAAAATAAGAATTCCACAATATCATTTACAATAAAGAAACAACAACTTACCAAAAATCCTTTCTTTGTTAACCATCCTTGTTCGTTTGAGCCGAATCGTTGACCCATATTCTCAATAAATGATGTAGGAGGATGTTGACCATTTGTTGAAAATACAAATAAATCTAACTCTTTAGGATTTAAACAATCATCACGATCCTCATCAAATGTGTTGAATATCTCGAATAAAACTCTTAATAACTCTGGCGATAAGTTCTCGTTGACTAATAAAGGTAAATCGTTGTTTTCTCCTTTGTCATTTTGCATAATAGTTAAGATTTCTTTCTCCAATTCTAAAGCAAATATTAGCGTCAAATTGATTCCCACATTCTGGCAACACTTACCGTCAAATGGCTCAAACGATGAATCAACAAGTCTACCCATATCCAAAATATCCAAAGCATCTTCCAATTGATTCATAATAAATAATATAAACCCCAAAATATAGTAACATCCTGCATGTCCAGGTAAAATATCTAATACAGAATGTTGGTTTTTCTTCCAGAAATTTCGATTGTAAAATGGAAAACCTACCTAGAATCCACATCATTTTTGAAGCAACATGAACCAAAATCGAGTAATTCATATCATCTTGTAATGTTGTTAATGATTTACGAGCATCTTTATATTCTTTGTTTCCTTGATCCAACAAAATATCATTATCAGCTTCGTTGATTGATTCAGTTTTTGAAACATAACATTGTCGCCAATTCTTGGGCTCCTTTTCGAACTTTTTTGACAGATCGTTTGATAATTCTAAGCCTGTAGATTTGACAAATATATCATATAAATGAAATAAATCACCAAAGTCTTGTACATATTTGCTACCAAGAAATCAGTGCCTAGCTCTTTTTATCATTACTAAATAGCTTACCTTTTCCAAAAATCTTCATTTATGAGTATATGTTCATACTGTGATTTGGAGCATAAGCCAAATGCTACAATGTCCTTTGGATCCAAATAGAGTGCAATGTATTCAATTACGTTTTGTGGTAATTCGGAAAAAGGCATTTTTTGTTAATATAGTTCTTAGTGTGTGAAAAAGAAAGAAAGAAAGTAAAGAACAACTTGTAATGAAAATGAAACTCTCTTTTTATTTGTAAAAAAAAAAATGCAATGTTAATCAAAACCGCCGCTGGAAATAAGTTGCAGTTTTCTCATACCGCTTGAATTAAAGTAACTATTCATTTGAATCAATTTGCAATGGTAGTGGCTTAGTGACCAAGCAAAGGTGTTCTCTCTCCTAATCTGTTTGCCCAAGAACTAAATCTTCTATTGAAGCGATCCAGCCAATTGGGAATCAAGGTTCGTGCTACTGCACTAATAAGAATACCAACAACAATAAGTGCTGCAGTATGAGGAACATCTGTCAAAAAGACAGCAGCACCCAAGAGGATCCTAAAATTAAAAAGGGACAATTAGCATCTTATTGGCTCATATCGAGTGAGTAATAATGATAATGAACGAAACGTGGAAGAATAGCAATGTTGAAAGTGAATCTGAGAAAACAACATTTCGTCTTTCCTTCTTCCGCTTTGCTCTCTCTCATTTTGTAGTTTGAATTCTTACCATCCAGTAGTTAAAGCATAAACCCAATCCTTTCTGTGAGAATAGTCAACCAAATGAAGGCCAACAAAACCGATAATGATAATGATAAATGTAATCACCTATATCCTGAGATAAGTAAACATTGCATAAACAAAAATAAAAAATCAGATGATACATACAATATGGTTATGTTTGGTTTGATCATGGAATTGGAAGATTTGCCAGAGAACAATAAAGAAGGAACAAGCAGTATAAATTGAGAATGGTGCATTTACAAATGCATGATCTGTACCATTACGAGGAGGGTAATCACGCAAGCGATGATAAATGAATACCAAGGTTGCTAATTGCCAAAGAAGACCAACAAAAGCGAATATACTAAGATGGAAGAACTATAAAATATTGTTAAATTTCGAATATTTTTACGCACTATCAAATTTACCCATAAAAATGCAACTGAGCTATTAATTACAGCGACCAAGAGATACCAATATCCAATAGATTCAAATACATCTACGTCAAGCATGTGGGAATATTTGCTTTAGTTTTGCTATCATTTATCTTATCGTATTCAAAAATACCTTTAGGGGCACTGGGTAAATATTGGTAAATAGTAAATCCAATCAACAATAATTGCAAAACACCTGTCAAGATTATGATGAAATCTTTTGGACCAAATTCATAAGAGTGTCCCAAAAACCTTGAATTATACATATTGAAATGCAGTTTTTTAGTCTCTAATCATGATTAAGCAACCGAATATTTATCTAAATTTACCAGCCAGAGTAACTAAATCCTTGAGAACCCACTAATAAGAGAGTAGCAACTGTGTTTGCAAGTTTAAATTTTATATCAAGATTTGTCATTTGTTTTATTGATGAAAAGAAAAACGTAAGGAAAAAAAAGGGAAAAACTTGAAACGAAAAACTTTTCTATCTGTATGTTGCTTTTTGCTCTTTCGTTACATGTTGCACCAACAGGTTAGTAGGTGGAAAACCAATGTGATGTCATTTAGAACTGTAGAAAGCTTAACATTAGTATAGCTTTGCTGTAATGAGACACCGACGCATGAAATGTTGATTTATCGGCTTTAAAATTAGTATCAACAAAAAATAAAAATATGCACATATACCCCTCATTCATATCTTTTTGATCCATATTTATGTATCCTTTTACCTCAATTTTTCACAAAGTATTAATCCTTGAACCATTAAATTTTTGATTTTCCCCATCGTTTGGTCACGTGAAGCATGTTGGCTTTGTTTATTTGCAGTGTGCTTACTAGAATTTAAGTTAATTTTTCGGACACAAGAAAGCTAACCGCCTTGAGATACCTTTCTTTTCTATTCATACATGTCGACTTCATTTAGATTACCATATGGATATAGAAATGCGCCTGCTTGGCCTTCATTATATTGGCCATTTGGGCCAGATTTTGATCCTCTTAATCTAGTAGCAGATATACCTCATTCTTTGTATTATTTGCAAGGTAGACTTTTTTCCTTGTATTGACAATATAAACTCAAAAGTTCTCGAGAGTAATGCTTAATATATTATAGACATCTGGCGATTCACCATGATTTGGTCTGTGTTATTCTCTCTCGCTATATATCTACCAGCAGGTAAAATTTGAATAAAAAACTTCAATTATTTAGTTTTTGATTGCTAAATTAATATTCATATATAGGAATATGGGCATACATCATGCTGGCAAGATCCCGTACATTGAAATGGTATGTTTTGATTATGATACCGCTCATATTTGTAGTGGGAGGATCTATTGCATCTTTTGTAATTGGAAGTATTATGGGTAAAAGTCTAGAGATCTCTTAATTTCTTTAAAATTAACTCAAAATCTTGTTGATTTAGGTGTAGCTCTAGCTTTTGTATATAATTCGGGGTTCTTTGTCATGTCTACTTGGATTCCATTTCTTTGGGCTTTGATCCATATCCTAATTGTATTAGTAGGCTCATATTCCACCATTACAGCTATCTTATAGAAGATGTATTCTCATGTTCATATTATACCCCTCCCCCCACTCCTTTATTTTTATGGTCATGGTAACTCATATGATCACCATTTTGTACAACAAATCAATAACAACATTCACCCATTTTCGTCAACTTTAATAACTCAAATACATACATACTTATCAACATTTATCAGATAGAATTGAATTATAGAATATGAAAATATAGAGAAAATATTTGTTGAATTGAGCATTTAGGTGTTTGATTCAGGGAGTGTTTAACTAGAGGGAGAAGGATTTTAACAATTGGGCGGCCATTTCTTTAATTTACATAAACATGTGCTATTCATTTCTCCAATATTTTTGAATTGAAATGTCCTTTTTGAACTATTTGAGCTCAAATAAACTTGAATAAAGCACATTTTTACCAAAAAAAAGTAGATCTGATGCCTTTTTGTGCTATTACAGTTAAGGATAACCTTTATAATATTCTACATTTACTCAATATCATTCGTTGAAAAGATCATCCTCTCCAAAATCCAATCAGTTAAAACAGTCGGGATATCAACTTCAAATGACCCCCTCCCATCAAATTATTCGACCCCTTCCCTAGGACAAGGAAAAAAAAAAGCCTAAAAAAAACAATTTTCGTTTTCGTCCATCATTTTTACTCTTCCCTGTCAAAACATTTCATAATGAATAGAACATGTATTTCAGTTAGAGGTTTTCTAGGCTCGAGAATCAATGCATCTACCGCTTTAAAATACAACAATATTGCTCATCGTCAAGTGCACGGTGGTGTCATGGACCCCTTGCAGTTACGTTCTGCTCGCTATCCTACTGAAATTCAAGAAAAGTTACTAGTCGCTATTCGCAAAAGAAGCCCACCTGCTGTTTGGAAAGCCTATATGGAATTAAGCGATAATAATAATCTTGGAAAACTTCCCGCAGAATATCACACAATGACAATGCAGATTTTTCAAATTAAAAATCTCGGTTCATATAACAATGATGAAGTGAAATTTTATCGTAAATGTTTAATGCATGTTATGGAAACAATGAAGATTCACGACATCAAACCCGATATTCGTGATTACAACTTGATGCTCGATTTTTATGGACGTTCAAAAGATTTTGAATCAGCAACCAAATGTTTCAACGAGATCCCACAACCAAACGAATACAGTTACAATTTGTATATTCGTGCCGCCTTTCAAAGTAAAAACTACGAGGAAGTATTCAAGATCATTGCATCCATGAAAGAAAATGTCGGATTAAATGAATTCACATATAATACCATGATTGAAGTGAATGGACGTATGGGAAATATAACAGAAGCTGATAAAGTATTTCAAGATCATTTTGCTCCCAAAGTTCAAAAAACTTCATTGATCTCTAGTCTTCTCAAGAAGAAACCATCAAAGTTTCCTAGTTACATGGCAGCTGCAGCACCTCTCGGTCGTACTATACCTTTTCAACAAAACGCAAATGTGTTGAAGCCATCAGCAGAGACATTCAATGCACTTATTACTGCTCACGGTCGTAACAAGAATACATTAGGTTTAAATCATATTTATTCAAAGATGATGCCTGAAAATAATATCAAACCTGATTTAAAGATATTTAATTCATTGATTGAATGGTATTGTTATAACGAGGATGTGGATTCAGCTAGAAAGATATTTATGGATATGGAAACTGCTGGTATCAAGCCAAATGTTGTTACTTTTAATCACCTCTTCCGTCATGAAGCATTAAAGAGAAATAGACCAAAGGTTGCTGAGACTTTGATGGATTACATGAAGAATGAATATGGTATTAGACCTCTTTTAACAATGTATAGAACTTTGATTAGAATTCACAACAAGCATAACCGTGAAGATGACGCAAAGAGATTATTTACTGAATATGCTGTTTTGAAAGCAAATGCTGTTACAAAGAAAGCTAAATCTCCTACTGCAACCACTGCCGCTACCGCCACTTCCACCGTTTCAGCTCCTGTTGCTGCACCATCCGATCCTGCTACCCTCGCTGCAACTGCAACTGAGTAGACTCTTTTTTTTTTCTCTCTCTCTCTCTTTCTGCTATCAATTATAGAATCCCACCCCCCTTTTGTTATATTAAAAAAAAAAGAAAGAACCTTGTATATTCATAGAATGATCATTCCAGAAAAAATTACTAATTATCTCATATTTTTTATAAGCTTTTTTTTTTATGTCAAATCACCTTTACTACTCCCTGCTTTAGCCTAAAACACACACACTCTCAAATATATAGTTACCTTTTTCTCCATCTTCTTTTTTTTTTTTTTGTTTTTTTTTTCAACTTTTTTTTATTCATTAATGTCTTTTTTGTTTTATTTGTTTAAATAAAGAAAAGGATTGTATATACAGTGATGTCTGAACAACTTCGAATGATGTCTGAGTAGTATTGAATGACAGAAAAATGGGTTGCAATCAATGAAAAATTAAAATCATTTCGAGACTCAGGAATGACCAATTTAATACTTAAAAATGGCATATAAAAATAATAATGTATGAAACAAAAGGTGTATAATGTTATACAAGTAACAGATACTAGAAAGCTGATCATGAGGGGAAGAAACATTCCTTAGAGCCTAAAATGCATGTAAAGTTCGTATATAAGCTACTGAAAAAGTATCCTGGTTCGGCATTTAAAATGTTTATTTTTAGATATTTCGATTTTCATAATTTTGACATCCAAAAATTGTTTTTAGAATTTTTTTATAGGAAAAAAGTTGAGATCCATTCCTATACTACTAAGCTTATCAGTAGATATTTTTATTTTATATCGAATGAAAGTAAGCTTATTCAAATTAAAGGTTTTTGTGAAGGGTTATCAATGAAAAACCTAAAAACAGTTTTTTAAGGAAAAGTCTATTTTTAGAATAGGTAACACTCAATCTGAAGCTTGGATCTGATAGAGGTCGCTTTTATGGTCATTTCATACTGTCATTTAGCATAGTAAAAAACATCGATTTTCAGGTTAAAAATTGCAAAAAGTGATTTCACCAAATTTTTGCTTGTATACACTCATTCAAAATTGATAAAAATCATCGATTTTTTATTGATCCCAAAAATGTGAGATAATGATGTAGGATCATGAAACGATGCTCAGAGAATACGTTGAGGCCAATTTTGAGCGATTTTGGGCCATTATTGGCTTAAATCGCCGAAAAATTGCGATCCAAAATAAACATTATTTGCGAAAGATTCAAAGGCAAGTACGTATTTTCATAGATGGATATGAAAGAAAAAATATGGCTGGTAAAACTGATATCCTCGGCAATGCTTACAACTATCAAAAAATAGTTTAAACCAAGAATAATAGCTTCAAAAAATTCTTGAAACCTGTAAATTTTACTAGTTGTGAGTCATGTAAAACAGAATCAATCGAGGATACAATCTATTTGAGATATATAGTTTTGTATTTTTGCAGATATTACAATAGTATGAGATATCAGTTGATGGTTGAGTGGATGATTAAAGCTTTAATTTATGTAAAACTTTGAGAATTCTTCAACTATTAACTGATATTTGTCGAAATTGAATTATGATTTGAAAATCATATTTACATCTTTAAAGGATTTACAAGAGGTCATGCTTCATTCCAACTGTAGTTAAACATAATAATCAGCTATTTAAGTATTGACAGAATACCTTGTTATTTTTTGTTTGGCACGAATGCATAGTATTCTTGAGAATAGAGCTCATAAAGTAGCTCGTGGCGGATGCTTCTAACGACTGCTTTTCATTATAGTTTTGCATTTCAAACCGTCACGAAGGCATCAACATCCAAAAGAAAAAAAAAGCATCATCAAGATTACATTGTTTTCTCAGTTGAAGAAAAGTATTGATTATGAAGGACAATACTATCCCTCTTGAGCTGAATACAGGTCAAGGAGCCAATAGGTTCAAGGTAAAAAAAAATCCAACAAAAAATTCTCGGGAAATCATGTCAAATGTTAACGCAACATGTTTAACGTAGTACCAAACTTTCAAAACAAGGGTCGAACGTATCAAGGTCGATGTTGTTCGTAGATCTAAAGTAGTCGACGATGAACCTGATGAGCATGGTTCATTCTTTTATGAAGCATTAGAAGAGTGGAAAGATTTGAATATGACTAGAAATTTCAAAGATTTTGCAAGAGAAATGACACCGCTTGTCAAATCATTACCTTCAATCATTCACCATAAAGATGAAATTGTCAATATTCTCGAAAAGCATCTTAAAGTAAAAGACAGCTTGGCATTGGATGGTTTATTAGAGTATGTACTGTTGATTCTATTCGAAAGATTTGCGATTCTAATTCATAATTCAATAGTTTGGTTACAAAGCTCGCAAAAGATTTGGAGGGAGAATTTTACCCCTATTATCCTCGTATGCTCTCTTGTGTATTACCCTTAGTGTATCATCAAGATATCAAGTTATTAGAGGTAAATTTACCAGCAATATCAGGCATTCGCTTATATTAATATCAATGATAATTAGAGCGTCTTTAATTGCATTGCCTATCTTTTCAAATTTCTTTCTAGACAAATTCTCCCGGATTTGGATCAAACATTCCTGTAAGTTTATGATCTTGTAACTGATTGTTTTTATCACTCTATATTGACATGCATATATCAAGTTTGTTGGCCAAATTATTAGGTGAAGATAACCAAGCAAAGCCTTATGTTCGACATTTCACTGCCGAAGCATTTGCCTTTTTACTTCGTAAAGCTCGTGGAGCTGATTTAACAAAGATTATCAAATGCATTATCGATACATTGAGAGCAGAGCCTTCATTAGAGTTTGAGGAAGGTTTAGCCATGTTGTTTTTTGAATCTATCAAGGTAAATCAATGCTGATTAAATGATTAATTTTGTCGATATTAACCTAAAATTATATAGCAAATCGATCATCGCATTCACTCTAGAGGAGAAGCTATTTATAAAGAACTTTTAATTCAATCTTACAAGGAAAATGTTACAGCTGATGATTTATCCGAAAGCCCCATTCACAGTTTATTGACAAAAACAACACTCCTTACTCTTCATCATACCTACAGACAACACTTTACACCCATGATTAATATTATTTTAAGTGAATTAGAAAGCCAAATGAAAAATACAAAGAAGATGGATGAAAAAGTACTTTCCATTCCAGTATCGCTTTTAACCATGATTGTCACTGTTCGTAAGGGTAGTCGTGTAGAAGATTTCAAGCCTATCATTGCTCGTATTCAAGAATTGACCAAGCTTATTTTCAGCTCTAAAATGAACACATATTCCAACTATTTGTATACACAAGTGCTTCGTTCCATTATTGGTACTTTGAATCATGGATCTTTGGAAGTTGCCGTCAGCGGTGGCCGAGTTATTTTGGATACACTCAACAATTTTGAAGATATCGAACTCATTTATGGTTTCTACCTTTCATTAGCCAAGTTGGGATGGCCCAATTACACTCAGATTTGCTTACCTTATATTATCAAGTACAGCTCTGCTCATTTCAACAAATACTCTTATGAAACAATCTTGTTCTTGTCTGAAGTACTTTCTACAGATGCACTTGCATTGAATTCTGGATCGTTATCATCTTCTCTTACCCCTGAGGGACTTTTACGTTTCCCAAATGCTGCTAAAGGCAAGAAATCTATCGTGGAAGGCATTTTGGAAATTTTGAATAAGGATTATGATTGGGAAAAGGAAAGAGATATATTAAATGCTACAGACATGAAGGTAAGAAATTATATTTGAACTGATTGAATATGTTTATTTATTCTGTTGATTGTTAGTCTGAAGAATCAAACATGTCAGCCATCACTGTTTTAGCTTCTGCTCTTCGTATTTTGCCTAAAATCCAAGTATCTGTCGATAAAGTATTCACCGTCAGCATGTCGCTATTTGTCTCTCTTTCAGACTTTTTAAAGAAGAATGCCAACGATAATCAATTAGTAGAAACACCTTTTGTATTAGCTCACAAAAACTTTGTTTTGGAATCTTTAATGGGTTTAGTTCTTGAATCTTTAGCTGGTATTGCCGCTAACAATGCCGCTGTTTTCAATGAAATGAAGAATATTCACAACAAACTTGTGGACGAAATTTTGATTGAGCATTCTCGCAATGAGGTTGTTCTTTCTGGTATCCATCGTTATTTAGATTTATTATATTCTGGGTATGTTTAGAAAAAGGAACATCATGTTAAGCAAAAGACTAATATACCCTTGATTTATTTAGAAATGCGGATCAAGAGAAGTTCTCATTACAAAACCTCGAGAAACTCTATCCTATCCTTAAGCTTAATCTCAGTTCTTACAGACGCAATTGTCGTTTAAATACGCTCAAGATTATCGTCTTGTTTGATCAACCCATGATGAAAACTGATCAAGATCACAAAGTACCTGAAGTATCCGACATTGCTAGAATTGCATTAAACATGGAAGAAGTGGATGCTAATTTCAAAGAATATCGTGATAAGGTCGTTCTTATCCAAAAGTTGAATTTAATCACTAGCAACAAACGCACACCTGATTTGTATGTTGATTTCGCTCCTAGATTGAGTTTGGGTGTCCTTACTGTCAATTTACGTCCTCTTTGGGACGAGGCCAAGAAATTACTCATTACTTTTTCTCAAGTAAATACTGAAATGTATTGGGATCTTGTATATGGAGAAATCACCAAATACGATGATGAAAAGAGCCTTGTTTGGGATGGATTTGCTAGAAATGTTTTAGTTAAATTAAATACACCTGATGAACCAGAAAACGGCAATGCTACCAAGACTGGCAAGATTTCTTTCGAATGTCCTACTTTGAACACCTTTATTCATGTGGAAAATAGATCTTGGAGCATCATGAAGAGCGAAAAAGCTCAAAGTTTAGCTTTGTTATTTGCTGAATTAAGTCAACAAGAACAAGGCCATATGGATTTCTGGAATTATTACAGCATGATGTTGCTTACATTGAAAGAAACTCCTACAATCACTGAAGCTAGAGGCCGTAATTTGGTTGTACTCTTCTTTAACTTTTTGGAAAACGAATTCACATCTGCCCCTGAAGATGAAGACGATGAAGAAAAGGAACAAGCGGATCAAACAAATGAAGGTCATCTTGACATCTTACCCAAGAACAGTAGAATTACAAAGAGCAAAATGGCCAATTGGTTATCCTTGTTTGCTGTCTTCAAGAACACAAAGGCAGTTTATAAAACACAAGAATTGAATGCTGCTTTTATGCGTATTATCGCTATGGGTGATGCTAAACTTCAAACTGCCGCCATGGAATGTATCTTTACATGGAAGGATCCCAACATTAGACCCTATGCTGATAATCTTCGTAATTTGGTCGATGATATCAAATTCCGTGATGAACTTGCTACATTTATTCAAAATGAAGAACAAATTCAAATCGATCCTGCTCATCGTCAAGGTTTAATGCCTGTTGTAATGCGTATTTTATATGGTCGCCTTATTCAAAGAAGCAAAACATCCAACAGAAGCAATAAAAATGCCCGTAGAAAGATCATTCTTGGTGGTATCTCTTGCTGTAAACCTGAAGAAATCAGAATCTTTATTGATCTTGCATTGGAGCCATTCAAGAACATTTTGGAACTTCCTGGTGTTGAGACTGACCAAGATGGTAATGTCATCTCTTTCAGCTATGTTCCTGAAGGTTATCACCTTATCGAACAAATTGCTTGGAGAAAACAAACTGGTCTTTTGAACTTGATGGAAGATACAATCAAGCAATTTGCTACTCATATTTTACCGTTTCTCCCTGATTTATTGAAGGTTGTCTTGTATATCATCAACTTTGCTCACAGCCGTAAATCGATCGATGAAGATGGTGATGCCATGGAAGTTGATAGTGAGGTAGTTACCGATCAAAGTACTAAATCCAAGGAAGTAAAAGCATTGGCTTTGAAGCGTATTGTTGATATGTTCAAGATCAATGGTGATTTCAACTTTACTCCATTTGTTCCTTCAATGTTCTCTGCATTCATTTCGTCTCGCCTTCCTACTTTACCTTCTGATGCATCTCAAGATTTATCTACACTGGTCAATCTCTTCTTGGTTTGGTCCAAAAAGAGCACCTATGCTCCTTATTTAGTTGATTATGATGATCGTGTAATTCCCCAAGTTGTTGCTACTTTATCTGTCAAGAGTTTGAATGAGCATGTTTTGAATGTTCTTTTGGAAATTTTGGAGTCTCTTTTGAATCTTTGTGATGATGAAATGGAGGTCGATGATGAAAAATCACTCAAGGAGAAGCTCATTATCCCTCATGTTGACCTTATTTTGAGTGATCTCAAATTCCGTCTTACACAATCCAAGGACGATACAAAGTTTGGTAGTGGTCGCTACTCTGTTCGCGAAATCTCTATTGCTGCTCGAGTTGCCCCTTACACAAAGAATGGTGAACAAGCTGCTACCATCATTGAGCTCTTGTTGCCTAGTTTAAAGAAGCCTTCTCGTACTATTCCAGAGAAATCCAAGCAAGATATCTTTACTATTTGGGCTAAATTCATTCGCATTGTTCCTGGCTTTGAGGCTGGATCTACATTGTACCATCATTATTATGTTATGGCTTCTTCCATGTTTGCTACTGCTTACTCTCGTGAGAGTCGTGTGGGTTTATTGGATGTTTTCCATGCTTTTGCTGATGTCAATCCTGAACTTGTCAAGGTTGATGAGCTTTTAACCATGTTGAATGCATACTCTCAAAAGCGTATTGATCAGCCCGATTATGATTCCATGTTGGATGCATTGAGCGCTATTGCCGAAACATATTATGACAAGTTTACCGTTCATCAATGGCTCCCTGTATTGCATCAGTTGACCCATTGTATGCATGATGCTGAAGAAATGGCTATTCGTGGTACAGCTACTCATTGTATGTCTAAATACTTGATGGCTACAACAGAGCAAACTGATGAAGAAGAGAAACGTAAAATGCTTGGTTATGTTAACCATGTTATTTATCCTGCTATTAAGCGCGGTCTTCGTTCTCGTGTAGAGCTTGTGCGTATGGAATTTGTTACCTTATTATGCTCTTGTATCAAAACGTTCCCTGAATTACCCATATTTGAAGACATGGTACCTTTACTTGGTGATGGCGATGAAGAAGTCAACTTTTTCAACAATGTTTATCATATGCAAATTCATCGTCGTGCTCGTGCATTGCTCCGTCTTTCAGAGTTTGCTGATGAAGGTAAATTGAAGGTAGCTACCATCAATAATATCTTTATTCCCATCATTTCTGCCTTTTTCAAGGAAAGTGATCGTACTGTAGATCACAATTTGCTTCATCAATGTACTTTGACTCTCTCTTCTCTTGCCAAAGTACTTCCCTGGAACCATTACTATCGTTTACTTCAGAATTACTTGAGTTATATCAAGGAAAATGATGAAAAAGAAAGACTTTTTGTTCGTGTAGTTATTGGTATTCTTGATGCCTTCCATTTCGACCTTCAAAACATTGAATTATCTGATGAAACCGTCAAGAAGATTATGGGTCGTCAAAAAGTTAGAATTGATTATTTGACTAATGATGAAATTATGAAGCAAGCCGCTAAAGATGCTGGTGAAGTTCCCAAAGAAGATGCCAAGGAAGAAGAAGAAGCTGACGAGGAAGAGGATGCTGAAGTCAATGCTGAAACTGAAACAAAGGATAAAAATGAAAAGATTCATGATATTCTTGTTGCAAAGGTCATGCCTGAACTCAATAACCTTTTGAACAATAATAAGAGTAGAAAGTCTGTCATTGTTCGTGTTCCACTTGCTCTTGGTATTGCTAAACTTTTGTGTCATCTCCCTGAAAAGTCAAAGCGTATCAATTTGCCTGGTCTTTTAACATCTGTTTGTCATATTATCCGTAGTAGAGCTCAAGATGTCAGAGATATTACTCGTGAAACACTTATCAAGATTAGTGCTTTCTTGGGTTCCTCTTACTTTAGCTATATTGTAAAGGAACTTCGTGGTGCTCTCAAAAAAGGTTACGAGTTGCATGTATTGGGTTACACGGTCAATGCCTTATTATTAGACATGATGCCTCGTTTGAAGGTTGGTGATTTAGATTACTGTCTCCGTGATCTTGTTGATGTTCTTGTCAGTGATATCTTTGGTGCTACTGGTCAAGAAAAGGATACCGATGAGATGACTGGTAAGATCAAGGAAGCAAAGAGTCGTCGTAGTCCTGCTTCTTTCGAGCTTATTGCCAAAATTACCCACTTCAAGAATGTCGGTTTACTCTTGGTTCCTCTCAAGGACATTATGTCTAACACTGAAAGTGGTCGTACACTTCGTAAGGTTGAAGATTTACTTCGTCGTATTGCTCTTGGTTTAGTCAACAATCCTGAATTTGAATCATTGGAATTACTTGATTTCGCTTACAACTTGATTAGTGAAAACCTCGATGATTTCAAAGCTCAACCCAAGACGAAGGTGAAGAAGACACAAAAGGAACTTAACTTTGAAGTACAAATGAAGCGTGTAATGGTTGAGCCAGTTGATTACTATCGTACCAATGCTTATCGCTTCGTTTACTTTGGTCTTAGTTTACTCTCATCTGCCATCAAGAAGACTAAGTTTGATTTATCAAATGAGGAATATATTTCTAGATTAAGAAAGCTTGTCAATGCTGTTGGTAATACATTATATGCTAGTCAATCTGCTAATGTTGTTCTTGCTGCCCGTATCATGTGCCATTTCATCCCTATGAAGATTCCCAACATTCAATCTGCTGTTGCTGTTTCTATTGAACGTTCATTTGCACTCATTAAATCATCTGGTGGATCCCAAACAACAACTGTTCAAGCTTGTTTGAGACTTATTACTGTCTGTATCCGAGACAACGATAAATCATCTTTGAGTGAAGCTCAATTGACCTATATTCTTAATTTTGTTCGCCCTGATATGGAAGAATTGGAAAGACAAGGTACTATTTTCGCTTTAATCCGTGCCATTATTTCTCGTAAATTCATGGCTCCTGAAATGTACGAATTGATGGACTCTGTATCCAATGTCATGGTTACCAACCAAAGCCGAGAAATTCGTGAGCAAGCACGTTCTGTATTCTTCATGTTCTTGATGGATTATCCTCAAGGTAAGGGTCGTCTCAAGCAACAAATGAGTTTCATTGTCAAGAATTTGGAATATGTTTACGAAAGTGGTCGTGAATCAATCATGGAATTGTTGCATCATATTATCTCCAAGTTTGGTGATGAAATTTTAGCTGATTATATTGATCCCATCTTCTTTGCATTGGTTATGCGTTTGATCAATGATGAATCATCCAAATGTCGTGAAATGGCTGCTGCCTTAATCAAAGCTTTGCTTTCTCGTAGCAGTGAACGTTTATCTACTATTTATAAGCTTCTCAACAAATGGCTTGATCAAAATAGTAAGCCTAATTTACAAAGAGCCGCATGTCAAGTTTATGGTTTGGCTATTGATAGCTTTGGAACACAACTTCGTCCTCAAGCAGCTGGTTTAGTACAACGTCTTGCTACTATTCTCGAAGCTAGTCGTGAACGTGCTGAGGAATTAGCTCAAGAAGACGATGATGAAGAGGAACACATGGACATTGATATTCAATGGGAAGTTACTTACTATGCCATTAATACATTTGCAAAGATTACCAAGACATTCCCCAAGATTGTATACGATCAAGAAACAGAATCTGTATGGCGTGGTATGCAATACATGTTGTTATACCCCCATTCTTGGATTCGTTCATCTTCTGCTAGATTATACGGTGTTTATTTCTCTGGAATTGATGCTGAAAGTCGCATGATCAAGGATACCACTACAAAGTGTAACTATTTAGACAGAAACACACTTCGTTTATTGGCTGCCGACTTTTTGGAGCAATTGAAGAGTAATCATGTTACTCAAGAACAAGCAGATCAAATCGTGAAGAATTTATTCTTTATTGGTAAATGTTTATACTATATGCCAAATGAAGAAGATGTTCAAAGCGAGGATACTGCCGAGGAAATCAAGATTGATGATGCTCGTGATGAAGTAATTGATGAAGAGAAGGGTAGTAAGGCTGCTCAAGATGCTTTGGCCAAGATTGCTCAAACTGCCCATAAAAAATCCCTCAATTGGTTATTCAGAAAGGCATCTTTTGATGCTCGTGGTGCTGCTATCAGAAAGATTAAGAGCGCAATTATCCTTGTAAGTACTTTTTATTTCTGCTAAATGATTAGATTATTAACATTCACATTTAATATTAGCGTTCCTCCATCTTCAAATGGTTTGCTGCCATGTGTAATACAATGACAACTGAGGAAATTCCTCCTTATTTGATGCCCGTTGTCGCTCCTATTTATCGTACAGTGAATGATGAGCAAAACAAAGCTACTGGTTTTGAAGCTCTTCAACAACTTGGTAATGAAATTCTCAATTTACTCCAAAATAAGGCAGGACCTACCATTTATTTTGCTGTATATCAACGTGTACGTCAACAAGTCATCAAGAGTAGAGAAGAACGTAAGTCAAAGGATGCTATTTTAGCGGTAGCTAATCCTGCTCTTGCTGCAAAACGTAAACTTGATAAGCATCAAAGATCTCAAAACAAAAAGAAGCGTACCCGCTTTTAAAAATCAAAATAATATAATTAGTTAGAAAATGAACATTCGTATCAATGTTCAAAAAATGTATAGAAATAAAGAATATTGTAATAATATATAATTGATCTTCTTACAAAGGCACATAGAGTGAGCAATCCACTTCCGACTGGACATCTCCTGGTAGGTTGGAAATGCCCTTTCAAGCTTTTCAATGCATTCAAATATGCGCTTTTTTTTTTTTTTTTTTTTTTTTTTGGGATTGCATCTTAAAGGCTTGACCGGTTTCCTATACCGATGACACTACCTTTCTATGATCCTCTTTTTTACACAATTGGATTTTAGTTAGTGGCTCGTAGGTTGATATTTGTCCTTGGAAGCGTCTTGATGCCCAATGAAGGATTGCATCTCAAAGTAAGCCACTTTTTGGAATCAGTTATATTTTCACCTTCTCGTGGTTGATTCTGCTAGGATATATCAAAGCATAAAATGCTTTGAGAATCAAGAAAAATATATTCAGTATATACATCTCATTATATTTTATGTTTTGATTTTTCACATCCATATAACTAAAAAAAAAAAAAAAAGGCATTCGTTGTTATGGGTATTCCCCTTATCTGGGGGAATACGATAGGAAAAAAGATTAGATTTAAGGGTTTTGAAACTTGATACGTTCGATCATTCCAGAACCAAAGTGTGATGATCCAGTTACATTACACAAGTATAGCTCACATATAAACAACAACCAAGAACAGATCAATTGCACATTAATGAATTTATATGTTCTTTCCTTTACTTTTTATATTTACCATATCGAACCCAATAAATACGGTATATCTTATTATTTATTTATCGCTGCTACTTATAATCAATTGATATATAACTCAATATAATCAAACATAGGTATTAACTATACATTAATAATAAGCACCTGATATCCCTCCTCTTTACTCATTTATATACGTAGATGATTATGTGTATGGTGTAAAATAGTCTCTTGCACATCCCGCCTTGTTTGCTACTGTAGATGGAATCGGCCAATTTGATTTATGGAATTTGAATGCAGATACCGATGATAGAGCTCAAAGCTTTTACGTAATAAATAGAGATCGTGATTTGGCCTTTGAGTGAGTGTTTTTTAAGGTTACCTTTCGCTACATCTTCCAGGACTCATGTTTCTGAAAATTTCCAATAAAACATAGTAAGTTATACGTGCAATGCTAATCAATTCTAGCGCAATAATTAGAACGTAAGACTGTATTTTCATCAAATAAACCATCACAAAATATTAACAGTTGTGAAGATTTACAGTAATCAAGTGGGTATAGCGCCGTAGACTCTTCAAAAAGTTCTCAAGTATCATAAAATCTCTTATTTTTAAGACTTACAGGGCTTATAAGCGGAATATTAATTTCGAAAATTATTCTTGTTCAGATCATCAATTTTGACATTTTTTAATTTTTTTTTTTTCTGTTTTTGCAAATCTAGAGTTAATTATACTATCAATTATAAAAACAAAAAATATAAACATATACAACATTTAGCGCTCTATTTGCACAATAAAAAATAACAAACATTTTTATTGCAAGATATTGCATGAAAATCCTTTAACCAAAAAACCGTTTTTGGGACAAAAGTACAAAGTTTCATTACTTAACATTTAACATTAAGCTTTTATAAGATGTGTATTGGTTATGGCTACAATTTTCTCTCGCAATGTTGTATATTTAAACGTTGATTTTGGTATCAAATTTGATTTTTCTGTTTTTTGATCAAAATCATGAGTGTTGGTAAGGATAAAATGAGCCCCGAAAATGTCCGCTACAAAATCTGAATTTTCAGACCACACATAGTTAAATGCAAGAAAAGTCGAAAACATGCCTTTTTTATTTAAAACTTCAATCTCGCTATGCTTGTTTTTTGCAATCTTTTTTATAATTGAAGTATTACATTTATATGTAACCAGTAAATGTATCTACGCTCCTGCGCTTTATTTATAATTCATGTATTTATATAGTGGATATTTTATTTCGCTACGCTCATTTTTGTGATTTGTTTTATGATAAATGCTTTATACTTATAGTCTTTTGATCTCGCTACACTCGTTTTTACGATGTGTACTATGGTTAAAGTATTACCAATAACAGTTTAATCGTTTAATCTCATTATACGCAATTAATGGCAAAGGCGTCGCACTGTGAGTTACTTTTTAGACTTTATCTTGAATAATCAACATATCATGTATGATAGAGATAGACGTATGATTTCGCTACACTTGATGATGGCGTCGCCCTGCGGGCTCGCTTTTGCAATTTTTTAATGAAAGTATTATATGACTAATAAGCTCTACCTTGTTACGCACGATTACTGTCGCTCTAGTAAAAAAAAATGTATGTTTTTATGATGATTATTGATGTAACAGATGTTAATGAGGTTTATGAACAGCCTATTTTAAATGAAAATTCTGATATTTTTGATTAACCTGCTCTTTTTTTTCTAAAAAAAACACCATTTGTAATATATAAGAAGATGGTAATTACAATTAATAACACTAACCTCTCTCCTAATCATAGAATCAAACCAACAATATAATAATCCAATTATATAATCAAGTTGGGTATCCTGATCTATTACACAAATTTTCCAATTATTGTAAGGATACAAACCTTAAATATGGGCTTTCTCGCTTATTATATATGTAAAAACACCATATGAATGTGTTATTTTACTTACTAAGGCAAGAATCTACAATACGTTTATGGGACGACTCGCTTAAGAAAGTTGCAAAAGCACTAAAATAATTATAGCTTCAAATCCTTTGGTATACAGTTAATATCATTATAATAATGTTGAAACAATTGGTCTTTTTAATAAATGCAGGTTATAAGGTATTACATTTTATTCCAAAAAAACATTATGAAAAAAAACTATATGTAAAAAAAAGAAATATGCTCTACATATTCCTTCTAGTAGGAACACTTTGATCACAAACGAAGGTTATTTTTACCCCCCCCCCCGTATGAAGGTGCAGATTCCACTCGACTTTGTTGTTCACCAGTGGTGTTAACTATAAAACAACATCAAAATTAAATAAGGGATCATTGTTATAAATAATGTAGATTTACACTTACTACTGATGGACCTTTCATTATCATCAGTTTCAATACGAATATCCA
The DNA here is from genome assembly GCA_027405735.1 of Mucor racemosus. NCBI lineage: Eukaryota > Fungi > Mucoromycota > Mucoromycetes > Mucorales > Mucoraceae > Mucor > Mucor racemosus. The sequence goes on from JAPEHQ010000007.1 coordinate 591,964, forward strand.
TGCCATCGCAATCCTGTAGAGGAAGGCACAAAGGAGCTGAAACTTCTTTTTTACAACATTGCCAATCTTCCCCCAGTTGAGCTTCTGCCACCCGTTTGCTTGCTCCACCTGAAGAGCCATTTCGTTGGCAACCGTCAACGAAAAATTGTTAAGTTGGTTTTTCAAATACTTCACAGCACTTGTCTTTTTTGCTTTTTCTTCTTCAGAATCTTCATCCCTAGCAACGAGAACTTTTTGTTCCCGGATGAACTGGTTTACTTTGTCTATATTGGTAACCCTGATAGACTTTCCACTGGCATCTTTCCTTTGCAACGAAGGAAAAATAGACGAAATATACCTATTATCCTCAACAGAAAATGCACTGTTAGAAACTGAATTGTCAGAGAAACAATATAAAAAAAACAATAATTAAAATGAACAAAAATGATCAGTTTCTCAACTGTTATAAATGTAGTAAACTACATATACCAAGTTTGTTTAGTAATCAAATTGATCTTAGTCAACATCTAAGATCTAATAACCTTAAATCACACAAAACTTTAAAATGTCAAATTGTACCACTGGTACTCCCAAACTAGGAACTAAACCATGAAGATCTTGCTTCAAGATCTTATTACTGTATTATTAATAGAATTAGAAAATAGTATATATATCACAAAGGCTATGGTAATCCATAAACCTTGGCTTTTACTTTATATCTTAAATAAATATCAAAGAGTTATAATTGTAGTCGCAACACTTTTTTTTGTTTAATTACTATTTTTGTAGCAATAAAAAATCAAAATGATGATAAAATTATATTAAGAAGTAAAATATGGTTGCTTTTATATGTTTTTAGGTGTTATGGCTATCTCAGGCATCACACTATTAGATCATGGGAATAATCATCAAATTACGCCTTAAGGATTATTTTTCAATAATCCATACGTTGAGATATTTGTGTGATGGTGTAAACGATATGGGAATTGTCTTCTTTGAGTGTTGTGAGAATTAGTCTTTTATTCATTATTATAAATGTGAGAAATAAGTTTGAATTATACTGTAGTATTACGATAGAAGGAAGTGGACAAATATGGCCGAATACAAACCACTGTTTATAGCATTTATAAGGTGTAACACATAATATGAACTATGTCGCGGAGGTAAAATATACCATTTATGGATACGTTGAATTTAGAGTTTCAATGTTACTTCAAATGTTTTTATTTGGATCTGGTAGTTGTTAACATTGTAGAAGGCGGCATATACAGTTGACACAACAGAAACGTAGGAGCCAGAGAAAAAAATACCAGAACCAGTGGCAGAACCGAAAATTTTAACTACAATTAATGTGCATAAATACATCTTTTGGATGTATTGGTAATATCCTGGCAAAATTATTTATAGACCCTTTTCACATTTTAATTGAGCCGAGTTATGTAAAATGTACCTTCTTCACTCACTATGGAAAAAAAATGTACGTACATGATCGATATCATGAAAATAATGTAGGTTTTAATCTTTAACATTATTTAATTAGAAAAGCCATAATAACATTAAAATAATGTAAATAAATGATATCATTTAATTACATTTACGTACATTAATTAATGTTAACATGGATTTTTTACATTATTTAACATTATCATTACGTTTTCCGTAGTGTCTATAGTAGATCATTAATATCTCTCCGAAAATAGAAGTATTAGTACTAGAATATATATAAGTGTACTGGACTAACATTAATCAAATTGACCTAAAATTGACTATAAAAAATCAATCACTTGAATTGAGGTGTCACTTTTTTGTATTCGCAAGATAGATCAAAATAAAAGCTATTCTGCATTTTTTGTTTCAGCAAAAATGCTTAATTTTTCGTCGAGGTTGCAATGAAATGACACATTTTATAGACTAAACTTGCCATTGTCATTTCATACAAAATAACCAATCTCGATTCGTATTTGAATCTCGTTCCATAAGTACGGAGTTCCAATCAGACACCAACAAGCATAACAAAGAAACTCTATATTACTGGTGCCTGTAAAAGGAAGTATTCCTGATCAAAATACAACCTTCTGCAACAACATGATACCTATGATATAGATATATTAAAGTTGTACTTATTTTGCATTAACAATTGATTTCTAAAACTCCTGCGCATAAAAACCCCATTGTAGTAATTCCAGATAAATAATAACATCCCATAAAAATAAGCTCAGTTGCATTTTAAATTATAATTAGAATCAGAATTTCACAAACAACACATCGTGTTATGGTTAATAACCTAGCTTGACTGTTTTAATGGGCCGTTTTTTATGCAAACTCATTTGGGGGTATTTGGATTTTTTCCCTGTCAGCTAAACTTGAAAGCAGAATTCAAGTTTCGACTTTTAAAAAATACGTCAAACTATGAAATTGACAAGTATGTTATTATCAACTTATGATTTTATATTAACTTGACTGAGGTGCTAATAACGGTCTCCTTAAGGTAACCCAATACTTGCTCCCACCTCGTTTTTCATCTATGTTATAAAAACGGGCCGTTTTTCAGCTCGAATTGAAGCCCAATCCTAATTGGAATGTTGCAAATCAACATTTTCTCCTAATGATAATTTATTATATAAAACAAAAATGTACCAATATCTCAACCAGCACAGCATATCGAAATCAACCAAGAATCTTGTAAGATAATGACAATAAAAGACATTATAATTAAATACTTGTAGAATAGACATCAACGCACAATATCTATTATTTTACAATTTATATAAATATAGCATTCTTTATGAGAATGTTATTGTTTTTCTTCAACCTCTTAAATCATAATCAAACAGTATTTTTCAACGCTTTTATTTTTTATTTTATTTTTCGTTTTCATTATAAAATAACTTCAATTTATTGCAGAGATAACCAAGTATTAGTTCACATTGTAGCTTAAACCTATGATAACGGGGTTCCAAGAATTATTTGAGAAAAATATCAAAAATGATTAAAAAACAAAATTGTTTAATAGCTCATGAACTGCAAATTAAATAAGCCTAGCGTATTTACTGGTTTTTGTACAGTTTTATATCCTGCATCCATGTAAACAAAATTTAAACAAATGTTTCACATTAAATTTTGCGAAAAATGTAATTAAAATTTTGAAGGTTTTTTTGGCGATATACATCACTTCTTATAAGCAAGCTTTAAATGTAATCCTTAATGGAGATAATGAATAAAAAAAGTATCTATCGATTGAGCTATTGCTGAGCTTTTTAGTTAAATTTTTTATAGAAAAAACGAGATTTTGTTTATTTCTTTTTCAAATTCAAAATCTGGGATGAGGGTTTACAGGGGCAAAATTGAAGCTAAAAACAAAGTATTCTTTTTTATGCATTTTTGAAAATATCTCTGAAATGTCAAAACGGTTGATAGAAATAATCTTGCCAAAATGTTGCATACTTTATTAACGATACATCCAGAGGGTGTATTTATATACTTTTTATTATAACTATTACACAGAATTACTATTTAAGGACATGATGTCAATTAACGAGGACGCATGTAAATTAACGTGGAAGAATGTTGATTTACTATAACACCAAATATGGACAGTATCAGGTTTATATCATATAAGGGACAAGAGGCTCAAGCAAAGACTTATTTGTTATGTTTAGGTTTATTTCGGGATATATAATAAGGAAAACGACGAAAAGAACTGACGAAGAAATGAAAGAAATTATGAAAATAACAAGATGGTTATTTATACTAAATTATTTAAGGGTCTAATTCCCTTCATGAACTAGACTTCAGGGACACAGTGCTACTGAATTATTCTATAGCTTGAATGCGAGTAATAAGTTGATATTGTAATGTGGTCTTTGATTGTGCCGCAGCGCAGGTAGTAATATAATGTCTTACATAAACTGGAAGTTAATATGCAATTCGGATAAGATAATAATGTGTAATGCGGTCAGGATAGTAATATAATAATAGATTAAGCTTGACAGGCTCATGACAGACCGAGACTTTGGATGTACGACCTAAGATATAATATTGGCATAATAATCTCCACGAAAAACCGATATTTTTTAAAAAAACTAAATTGAGTTTGAGAGAGCTTAGCGAGGTCGATGACATGAATGTAAAAAAAACAAAATGCTGCTCAATTTGACGGATATTTTGAAATCTACTACAAAAACGTCAAAAAATGGAACAAAAAAAAGATATTCAGAATTTTTTATATATTAAAGTATATTATAGAGCACTTCAAATCAAGTAAGTTTTATTATTAAAAAGTGCTAATATAACTTAACTTTTCGTAGAGATATAAAGTCTCAAAATTTTGAATTTTTAGCAATGAAATACCTGTAAAATCTGAAACATTAATACTGAAAAAGTTATAACAATTGCAAAAAATAGGATATTTCTGGATACTTATTTTTGGATTACAGTTGGACATCGTAGGTACCTTGGCATATATTTTTTTCTTGTTATTATTTAATGAAAAAAAAAGTTGAGCAGGGATGAAAAATGAGACCCCGTTTTAAAGAGAAAGCAGTGAATTTAACTATTTTTGAGTCCCTGAGCGTAATGCATTACCGATGAATTACCGCTAATTTGCTATTTTCCAATTGCATTACTGATGAGAAATAACAATGAAGGCTAAAAATTAAGTGCTTACAGGGTTTATTTTATCATTACAAAACCTTGAAATTAAATCTTTTAATAATAGTGCAGTAAAATGTGAAATAAAAAAAGTTTTGAAAAAGATAGAGTTTAAATCCTTCTTTATTCAAAATATGGATAGTATGCAATAGGTCTATATTCCTACTCTATTTATATTAGTTGTGATTTTATTATATCTGGAAGTTGCACCGTAACTGTCAGTGATCTATCAGAATTAGGAATAACCGAATTACCAACTTAGGGCATCTGTCAAACCGTGATATTTAACATGCAAATCAGACAGTGCTGCATTTCATACGTCTATCATCATGCTACTATTAAATGATAGAAGCATGATTTTATTGCCTTCATGTACTATCCATATGTTTATTCTTTTGGCAAAACAATTAGTTTGTTCGTGATTTTAAGTTTATATTGAGCTTCTTAATTTACATAATTAAGACGGTCTTTTAATGCCTGTTTTTGACATATTTGTTAATGATCCGCATAGAGCAATCCTTACTTTGGTCTATGTGTTTCTTCAGTTTATTTTATGAATCAATTTGTTTTGTTTATGATTCAGTCTATTTTATTATATGTTAAATTACTAATACTTTCTGTATTTACTGTTAAATTTATGTTATCTCTATTTGAATATTAGAGCATGGTTTTATATGAGATAACATTTAATTTCTTATGTGGGGAGATAGTATCTTAGTTCAATACAAATAGTAATAATAATATAAGGGAGTTAAATTAATGAAATAGATGTGCGTGTGAGTGATATACAAAAAGTTAACTAGTGTACATTTATGGTAAGGAGAGATATAAAACAAAATAATGGGCGAGGGAGACCGTTTTAAGATGTATAAACCATTGACTTGACTACATTTTTACCAGCTTTAACACCAGTAGGTAAAGTAACTGTAGTTGATTTGGATACAGTACCCACCTTGATATTGAGCTTAACAGTTTCCAATAATTGAGTAGGATCGGAAACAGTGAGACGATAAGTACCGGTAGTTGTTTCACGGAATGTAAAGATACAAGCATTATCGGTAGTAATGGTAACAGAGTTCCAAGGTGTAGCATAGGTGCCTGCTGTCCAGAAAGCAGCAGCAATAGATTTGTCGGCAGCACTATAAGCAGCATTTACTTGAGGAGAACTTGCACTAAAGGCTAAAGCAATTGGAATGCTACCTGAATCGACATTGGAGTTGAAAGTAGAAGCAGAAATATCGGGTTGAACGACGTATTGAGTCAAAAGGCCCGTAGTAGTAGTAGTAGAATGCTTGATATATGATGTCCATAATTGTTGAGTCTCATTACCTGTAGAAATACCAATTTCAGACCAATTGGAAGCCTTGGGTCTGGAATTGACGTAAAGAACTTCAGAAGTAGGGAAGTAGTAACCAATTCTATCATGCCAAATGCTTTTGGATTTGGCAGTAGCATAGGTTGTATCTGTATTTTTTAAGCTGCCTGCAACATAAATATTACCATTGCGACGACGTTGATCAAGAACAGTGACTAATGGAGCAGTTGTATTTTTGGAGGTTACAGGACCAATTTGAACAGCATAACCACTAGGGAAGAAAAATACGGTTTTCTTGAAGGCCAAATTTCCATTTAAAGGATTCAAATAATCCATTACAGCAATACCAGTGTTTCCATCAGTTGCGCCACCAACAAAGGCCTTTTTGCCCTTATTCTTGACTTTAGTACAAACTAAAGGAGTTCCTCCATAATCATTAGTAATACCTGGAATCAAATTCCAATCATAAGCACCAAATGTATCGACATATTCATCGCCAGTAAGATAATTGTAAATAGCACCATCGCTAAGATGGAAACCGTAAGGATTTTGAACATTGAGACATTCAGAGTTAATAGTACGGGTAGAATACATCTTCATGGTAACAACATACGAAGGTCCGCGGTGAACCTATTCACATATAAATATAAATTAAGAATAATATACAAAGAATAAGTACATTACAGATCAACTTACCATGTAATCAGCATTGTAGAAATAGCGAGTACCAACAAGATCTCCTTGATTAGCATCATCGGTTGAGGGAGTTTGCAAACGATCTGTAATAGCAACGACGTTGGCTTCTGTATCCCAGCCTTCAGCACTTTCTTCTACTTTATTTATATCGATAGCAACACCACCACTGGATTGATCATCAGAATATCTAAAAGAAATCATACGACCAATGACACTATATTGCCATAAAAGAGATTTGAGCTTAGTATCAGCAATCATCATCCACTCAGAACCACTCATCAATGTTTCAAAAGCAGTTTGAGCACTTGTAGGTGGAGCAAGATCAGTCTCCTTGGTTTCAGTAAAGACTGATAATAAATCATTGATGTAATCTTTGCCGTAATTACCATTGTAAAGTAAACCAGCATGTTGCATGAAAGAACCATCCGATTGGATACCATCACCGGCAACTTTGGAACTGATCTCCACACCACGATAAAAATCTTCCAAAGCAGCTTTTAAAATATCAGCATCCTGATTTTGTAAACCTAAAGTAATACCGACAGATGCAATATCAAGTAAGTTTGCGCCAGTAAAACTACTAACAGTACGTAAACCAGTGTCGATAGTAGCATATGATCGTGCCTGAATTCTTGTGCAAATTTCTAATTGGCTTGTGGTTAATTGTTCCTTAAGCAACAAGCAAATGTCACCGATATAAGAAGGTGTGCCAATAATTTGATTATACCTATATACAAAAATCAATGATTAATTCATGTTGAAGGATTTTTTTTTACTGAATGCGTACCAATTCTTATTCCACAACCCAGGTGTACCACAAGGACAACTACCAGCGCTATTTCCTCCCCAATCAATACAATCGTCTGATGTAAAATCATTGTTTAACCAATAATTTAAAGCTAAAATTGCCTTGGCCAATAGAGCACTATCTGTAGGATTTTTAAGATAAGCAGCAGCAAGAGAACCTGTGGAAATATATATACGAAAATTAACTTTCTGTAAAACAAACATTTTGATGCTATGCCATTTATAATGGATTTCGTCTTACGTGTTCTATTTAAATGTGTTTGAACTGGCCAGGAAGCAACTCTATTCGATAATTTAGTAAATAAAAAAAAAAAAAAAGATCCGGTACTGAGCAAAACAAATACCTAGCATTGCAACCTGCTGTATAATCAACATCGGACCAGGTACCAGTAGACTTTAATGAGGATTTCCTGTATTTTGAATTGTTAATATGGGTGATATACATATTCAGTATTGAAAGCATTCATCTACCATGTATTGACATTTTCTGTAGATGATTCCCCAATGTCGATAATATTGGATATACGACGAGCTGACAATGTAGCAATATCTTCGGCTGTAGGTGTACTAACAGCGTTTACGAGAAAATT